>CM054117.1:8420509-8933991 GCA_028673005.1 Tanypteryx hageni
AACTGTTTGGAATTTTTAGAAATAATACAGATTTGGAGAAATTTATGTGGTGGCCACATCAGATTTTTTGTAATGGAGACTGTATTATCAGCTATTGTTAAAAATACAATCAGTAAAAACCATAGTGAAATGAATGTTGTTTTTACACTGTGACGAATGTCTTTTTGGAATAGCCAAAGCTTTAGGCGAAGATTTGACCATATGGGAGGTTTGACCCACCCCATATTTAGAACCATTGCAAAAGGTACTGTTTAATAGATTTAGTGACGAGGGAACACCACGACCGCGTGTATCCAGTCATGGTCTATGACATTATTCTCGTATTGTAAACGAATCCAGTGTGTGTGGCGAGAAATTCGTGATTTACGTAGGCTTCCAACAGATGTAGGTAGAATAATTGGTTGAAAGAACTTGGGAAACGGTGTTTGCAACTCGTACTTGAGGGAACAATTCCTAACGTTCGCAGGATTGAGAGATCATAATAGCAATTCCGAAGCGACACTTTAGGCAGAGGTGTCGAATTGTTTTACTCACTCCGTGATTTCCGTAGGTTCCAATCGTCGAATCTAACGTGGACTAAATGACGAAAATTTCATTGTATTTTATTGTCAAACCGAAAGTTTGCACAATTAACCAATCGTTCGCAATATAATATGAACTGAGAGTGCTAATGGGTCACCTGGAAGTAATATTAATTTACAGGTGCGAATTTATTCCGCAGAGTTACATTAATCCGTCGGCAAAATTTATGTTCCTAGGAGTAAATATCATCTTAACCATTGTTTATCTAAGGATGAATCAGTTCACGAGGATAATTCTATATATTAACCATAGACAAACCTGTACGTATTTATATTAATATTTCAGGGGAAAAAGCATACGTACATTCAAATGTCCGTCAATATATTTTAATTTCTATGATCGTAATGATGACAGAGGTAATATAGCATTAATACTATCTTCTTTATGAATCTCCTATCTTGCGTCCACTTTAAATTTCATCCCCAGTTGGGGGTATCACTAGATTCAGAAATATTCTCCCTGTCACAGGTTAGTTGGTTCGAGATAGAGCAATGATTATTCGAGGAATTTTCTTTATTCTCTATTCGAGTTATTTAGTAAGCGCAGTGATAAACAACATGCGACAGGAACCAAAGTTAACTCGGAGAAGAAGTTTCGGAAAATTTATAACCGAGTTATCTGACAGTAACGGAGAGTATTTATTATTGGTTTTTAATGAGTGCCTATAAAATGGACTTGAAGAAACTATCGTAATGTTAACACAAGCTAATATTAGATCTTTCTGATAATCACGTCGGTATATGCCAGATCGGAGATCATGGAAAGCTTGCCGTAGTAATTTACCACAGAGAAATAATTATAAGTGGGTCGAATAGTATGATTCACGAATGAGCTTTCCTATTGATGGCAAAGAATCCTCTCGCTCTAGGATGAATACATTCTTTTGTACTTTCTCGAATATTTTCCGTAAGAGGTTATTTGGAATTCTTCGGTGAACTCGTGTCACATTTCACGCTCTTTAGGATAGAAGTGCCTGCCATTTGCTGTGGCTGCGTCAAAATTACTCTCTACAGATGGCCCGCACCTCGATCCTAAAGATGCACGCCGTTATACGTGCGAAATTTCTATCCGGAGAATCGACTAAGTGAAACAAAAGTATAGTTTATCCTTCAACGTAAATAACTAAATCTCGCACATTTTACGGAAATCTGAATTTTTCTAGACGAATGCATTGTAAACATGAACTATCAAGCTAGATGAACAAGCATAATTCCCATCTTAATTACCGCTAACACGAGACTGAAAATATGCTTCGCTTTTGGACACAGGTAATCGAAATTCATGTGCTTCTCCGGAGCTCCTTAGTAAAGAAGGTACTGTTGAGTATAATGTATTGGCCAGAGAAAATCTCGATCGCGTGAAATCAGGCATGGTGCATGACAATATTCTCGTATTGTCAACGAATCCAGTGTGTGGGGGGAGATACTCGTGATTTACGTAGGCTTCCAACAGATGTAGGCACAATACTTGGTCGAAAGAACCTGGGAAAGTGTTGGTAACTCGTACTTGAGGAAACGATTCCGAACGTTCGCATAAAATAAATTGAAAGACAATAATTGCAATTCCGATGCGACACTTTAAGCAGAGTTGTCGAATTGTTTTACACACTTCGTGATTTCTGTAGGTTTCAATCGTTGAATCTAACATGCACTGCCCCGTAAAACACAGCTTAGCATTTAACAGTCAAAACCGATGGTTTGCACAATTAACCGATCGTTCGCAATATAATATGAACTGATAGTACTAATGTCCCTCCCTAAGGACTGCATAACCTTACAGAGGTGGGAGGGTTTGTGTACTCTTACGAACCAAAGAGCTATGCCGGCGGGAGATAATTCTCCTGGTAGGACCATCCAAGCCGGAAAGGTCTGAGGGGAAGAGTCAGACTAAGAAGCAGTCTTGGGGGTTTTACATCCCCCTGTGCAAGGGCAGCAGCTTGCACAGTACCTCTGTAGGTGGTGATCATGTGGATCTGAACAGCTACAGATGGGTAATCACTCTGTGAAACTGCGATGAGGAAAGCAAGGGGAAACTACCTCATTATATTTCCCATGATAGGCTGAAAAGCTGAAATACCTCTATGGATCTTTCTGGGGTAAAATATTCCGGAGGTAAAATAGTCCCCCAATCGGATCTCCGGGTGGGGACTACCCTAGGGGATGCAAAGAGGAAATTTAACATTAATAGGAAAAATTAGTGGAAAAAGAGGAAGAGGGAGAAAAAGAATAGGAATATTAGATAATATAAAGCAGGGATATACTACTTATAGAGGTATAAAAGAGGCTTCTAGGGAGAAGACAGAAGCATGATGATGATGAGTACTAATGTGCAGTCTGGAAGTAATTTTATTTTACAGATGCGACTTTTATTTCGCAGAGTTAAATATTTGCTGACGGATTAATGTATGTTCCTAGGAGTATATTTTACCTTAACCATTGTTTATGTAACGATGAATCGGTTCACGAGGGTAATTATTTATATCAAACTACAGAAAAACCTATTTAGGTATTCATTTTACTATTGCAGGGAAAGAAATAGTACGTAGTACATTAAAAATGTCCGTAAAAATATTTTCACTTTTATGAACGTAACGTTCACAGCGGTAATAGAGCATTAATATTATCGGTGAAATACCGAATGATTCCAGTCTATTCATTTTCTTTACGAATGCCCTATTTTGCGCCCGCGTTTAATTTCATCGACGCTTATGATTTTCACTAGAATCAGAAATATTTTTCGCTGTCACAGATTAGTTGGTTCGAGATAGACCAATGATTATTCGAGGAATTTTCTTATTTATTCACTAATCGGGTATTTTAGCGAGGCTGTTTTAACTCAAAAATCGTGTTTTTTTGATTTGTTAGTATTGCCGCCGGCGTGCGAAATATTTGTTCAACATGACTTTAGTTAGACAACTTTTATATGGCCAAAATTATAATTCACTTTAACTCTCTGGAGCAAACTCAACTTTTACTTTCCATTCCAAATAGTTTTATTAATTTTAAATTTATAAATTTTGTTTTTGTCGAAAATTACAATCTTACTCAGTTTTCACCGAAAATATACTCAAAATCTTCTTAATAATTATGCAATCTCTATATGCAACCCTCAATATACTGCCATTGTATACTGTTGTAATTTTTTTGTTTTCTAGTGTGTAATTATAAAAGGACGTTTCAATGTTTATTTCAAGATACTATAATTCTTTTTTATTAATAAAGAACATTTCAAGAATTTATAATAAAAAGACAAATTTCCTTTATAAGATTGGGAGTTGTATTTTATATGAAACAATGAAGAAGTAAATTCATAAAAATGTTTTCTTTGCATCCATCTATTCATTTTTAGTTGGATGTTTATGATTTCTATGTGTACCAACAGTGATACATGAAGTCCACGATAAATTTTCAGCATGCACCTCCGGTTGTTTAATAAAATACGTATTTTATAGAATCAGACATTAAACACCTTAAAATTACATATATAGTAATCTAAATTTTAATTTTATCGGTAATTTTTAGGCCTTTTGCCATAAAAATATATCGGACTTCTCAATATCATGCTTATGCATCTGTATTTTTCATATTGAACCATACAGCACCATGAAAAATACACCAACATGCTACAATTACAATGAGAATTTCTATTGTATTTATATCAGCCATAAATGCTTGACAGGACTTGAAATGATTCTATGAAGGTCAGACACATATATGACTGTCATGTATTATTTTGTACAGGCCACATCAGTCATATGACTTGCATGGCAGTCAAAGGGTTAATGGGATATCCGTCCTTTCCTCGTTGAACACACATTTAATTCAGAAGTGTAATTATAAGTATTAAATTTATTTAAAATTGATGTGGACAGTTCAACACAAATGTGTAAAAAGAATTTTTTTATTCCTTGTATTGTGAGAGCCCCGCTTTCTATATCTATACTAAACATCTTGATTTTATGTTGCATGCCTACTTCATACAAAATTTAGTTGAAATCTCATTCATGAAGATGTTAGGGACATACACATGGACACCCAGGCGATGTCATGTAACTACTTTCCATTTTTTGGAAAGTAGGCTAAAAATATTTCTCGTGCAATGCTATAGATGGCACTGAAGTTCACATGAATAGCGAAAGACTTCAATTTTTAACTATAACCATTAGTTCAGAATTTTAATTTGAAATTTTTGAAGGCATCCCCAGCCACACAATAATTTCTCCAAAGCATTTAATTGGCAGCATAATTTAATGGCATCCAAAAACACATATATACCCTGGAAAATCCAGTTTTATCTCTTACCATTTACTTGCTATCTTAATTTGACTGATTGCACAGACAACAAAAATGTAACATTTATAAAATTAAACACGCTAAAAATGGTTATCAAGACTTGGATGAAAGGCTGCCTGAAAGAATAGACATTCTTTCACCAGCTGCTGATTTTAATAAATTTCAAATCTGTCCGTAAATTTCTTCTTTTGAACTTGAAAGATTTTTCACCACTAAAAACCTAATATTTTCAACATCATCCGATTTTGTCGAATTATGTACATTCAAGCTGCTAAACAGAATTAGAGTAAATATCATGAATTTGTCGTCAAAAAGATAAGACACCAAGCTTGATATTTTCTCTGCTACAATTATCGAATATTTAGAACTTTTATTCATTTCTCTTACTCATTCTGTTATTAATTGTTACTGGTTGTTGATATTATTTATGACCTGTTATTTATTATTCTGTTGTGTTCCAATGTAATTTGGCCTTTGCGCTGTTTTTGGGATGTCAATAAATGAAAGAGTGTAAGACTCATATTAAGGTAAATTTTGCCTGGAATGTTTGTTATTGCTCTTCTATTTCTACCTTTCCCTTCCTGCTTTAAAAGCTCCACAGCGAGAGGGTGACATGCACCACCCAATCAGTAGGTATAACTTGTGTTCTTATAATATAACAAATACCTTGATAGAAGACGCACCCGATTCAGTTGGCACCCGGGTTGATGCGGCTCTGGCCATAGCAACCTGATTGTTGCTGATTATGTTCTCCACTCCCAGCAAGAACAAGGGCCAGGAGGTTATTGTTAGCAGTGCATGCAGACGGTACATTGTCATGAGAGTGGAAGATGAGTAAGAACAAGTGGAGAAAGGGAGGGGAGGGTATTACAACAATACAGAGGAATAGCAGGAGAAAAAAGAAGAGTTGGTAGCAGCTGAAAATGTATCTAGTTGTAGCAGTTTTTTTAAACAAGAATGAAATCTACCGTAATTTTCTGTATGTAAATTAATATATCAGCAATACATATGCAGCTGGTTCTTCGATAAATGGTGCACCTAACGTCTCTTTTTCCCCATAAGCTTTTGGTTTTAACATTCATTTGTAGTGATTTCTTGTAATCTAGCGACAGAAGCAAAAGAAGTTATTATCCCTCGACATTTAAGTACAACCTTAATGTGTTAGAAAAATATTTATAAAAGTTGCTAAAAATACAATTTATGTTCAATCAAACTAAGATTATTAAAGAAAGAAAATTATATTATTTACAGAAATATAAAACCAACAAAAATCAGATATTTATTTCAAATGAAATATAAATAAATAATAATTTCACAAAGAAAATTCACTAATTGTAATTAGTATCATAGCAAGGAAGTGGGAGGGAGAGAGCCATTCCAAATGCTAGAGCCAAGAGGCACCAACGAGCATTCAGCTAACTGAAATTGTTTTATGGGGTAAATATTGTTCTTGAGTTTTAATTTTTGCACCTATCATAACAAATGATATTCACTTAATATATCAATTATTACTTTTATAATTGACAATCATAAGTCTTGAACCCAGATGCAAATTTTCCTTGCAACAGTACTGCAAGTAATTTTTGGTGAAAATCTTCGTGTTAAAACTGCAATAACAATAAGCTTTGAATATCAACAGGTAACAATTTGATGTTTCAGAATGCTATCAAGTATGTTCAGTGGCCATACTAAGCCATATTCCAAAATTAGAAATTATAATATTTGTGAATCAGTATGAAATTATCAAATTCTGCATAATTTTGAAAACATTGTCATGACTGATCACTTTAATTATGAGTATGTTATGAATTATCTAATGGTAAGACAAGCCTCGCTATCTAAAAGACAAGTGACAAAATTCATGGTTACCACAAATCTTCCATACCGATGCATGAGAAAATCCAATGTTTTCCAAACAACTGTCCTTTGGGAGAGGATAACTTTTCAAAAGGCATAAACCAGTCCGGCTAGAGGTCATGCCACCCACATCATCACTGCCAAAACAGCTCTGAATTTTTGCCTCAGTACTAAAAGTATAACGTCCAGGATCACCGATCATAACTAGAACTCCAAGAGATGCACACTTTTTGGCCCAAGTCATTATCCTGTTGATAGATTAAAATGTTATAGAAAATAAATTTATAGCTATAATTTAGTTTATAAAATAAGTGGAAAAAATTGAAAACAATAAGTCCAAACCAGGACTAATGCAGGCTGGTTTCCCAAAGTTGAAATCCCAAATTGATTACTTATACTGAAACATTTCCTGTCAATATGTGTTAATCATTCCAAGGAATTCTCATACCATAAATACCATTTGTAATTCATAGTTTATCAATGAAAGAGAAAAAATGGAAAACAGATTAATAGAGCTTTACCAGATTTAAAATACTAAAAGCAATGTCAAAATCTCTTTCGGGCATTTTATTTTGCATGTATTTTTCAAAAATAAATGAATTTAATAAATGTTACTGTTTATACACTAATATGTATGGATCAACTGTCTATTGCTGAAGGACAGACAAGCAGAAAAGAAAGTAACCCATTTGTTCGCTCATCTATGCTCAAGCTGAGTTTGGTAATAACTGTATCCATGGCAACAATCTGATAAAATGTGATTTAAAATGCAAAACTACTATGTTTTAGTAGAAATTCAAGAAAATATGATCAATTATCAAAAATCTGTGATAAGAATTAGAATCTACATCTCTGCACGATGAATTTGAGACTTCCTATGTAAAACAAATAGGGAATAAACATTCCTGGAATCGAACCCGGGACTTAAATCTTCGCCAAATAAAATAGAGCCCAGAGGTGGGCCCTAGCAGCACGAGCCTCACACCAAGTTTCATGAAAATCGGTCTATTTATGCAAAAGTTATTAGTGGGGGGGACACACAAGCATTTCATAAGCCTATGCTTCCTTTGGAAACCAGCCTAAAAAACCGCTGAACCTAATAAAATGATAACATTTTTGTCTAGGGATATTTTATATGTGAATGCATCATATTAAATGCATAGACATTGCATGTCCAAAAGATAAATTATTTAATCAGTGTTTTGGACAATAAATTGGTAGTCATAGAAAAGAATATCTTATTGAAAGTTGTTGATATTTCATAGAAGAATTTGTGGGTAAACAATACCTTTTTTGTGTTGTGTAATTTCTTTTTGCATTGTTTTTATTTCATGGTATGTCTGTGCATCTCTTGTAATACTTTTTGACTGACCTGTCCTGCAATTTTCGAAAATAAATTACACAATAATATTGCCGAAAATTTAATGAGTTTGGAGCAATTTAATGCTAAATATCCCGTTTTAGAAAACTATTGCATCTTGTGGTAGCCACAGAAATGGAGAAATTATTTGTTGACATTGTTATTTCTGTTGTTCAAAGTGTTTCATTAACTATTGAAATTTGTTTTGCAGTTACTAAGTGTTGAATTTAATGGATGAAGTTAATAATTTCATATTAAAAAAATGGGATGGACAATCCACAAGAGGCAAAAATTCTTTCGTTCATTTTTCGATTATCTAAGCTCGCAGTACTATAAATTTACGGTTATGATATTGACAGAGGTATAATTAAAAGAGGAGGCTACAAATTTCGGATTTGATATTTGGACGAAATGCGGATCGTGCTATTCTACATCTCTGGTTTCGAGAAGTCAGTGTCGAAAATTTGCAAAACATGGTACATCGCTTATGATAATTATTTGTTGCATTGTTACTAACAGTCAGTTTAGTTAGGCAGCTAGTGTGCACGCATTATAGGTCAAGGGCTAGGCATCGATTACGGGTGGCTGTATTTTTTCCTCGATTCTCAAAACGTTATTAATATCCGATATTTTAACTTTTTTGATTTCATTTTGATTGAGCACTTTTTTTACATCTAATTGTAAATATTATCTTGAAATTCACTATATTGGTGGTTGGGAGGAGATGCGATGCACCATTTTTCTAACAGCTATCCCATATAACAATATCACTTCCATTATGGTCCCTAATTATTCTATGAAAGTAAAATCTAAAGGAGGATACATATTTATCAGTATATTGATGGATAGCTAAAATATTATATTCATTCGCATATGTATAGATAAGTAAGTTACATAGATCAGGAATCACAATTGGAGGCGTACCTGTGACAAAAAATCGTTAGGGACTGCTTAGTGCACGGAACCCTCTGCCACCCACCAACCTGCTGAATTCCAGAGTAATTTGTAAATGTACGTAGATTTTTTATTTGTTGCCGGGTGAAAATCGCATGCTTTTGCAAACTCACAGTTTTTCGGACGGTACTTATCATTTCAATTTCATGAAACTTTAAAATTCTCACAGTAGGTGATTAAAAATATTCTGTCATAGAAAATTTGTATCATGTTAATAACCATTTCTCAGATTTTCTGAATTCTCGGACCCTCAATTTGTGCGGGCTTTTTCCTCATAAAAATTATATGCATTATTATGCATATTTACATCTCTGACTGAAAAAATGAAACTGCGCATCTGTACTTTTTATTATAAGTAGGTAGTGCATGTGTTCTACAAGTTGTAAATGAAAATAATGTTTTAATTAACTTACTGGCATTATTGAAACAATGTGGCCTCTTATTTTGCCACAGTTTGTGAAAATAAAATAATAATTCATCATTAAGCATTCCAACTTGAACTTCGGTCTATCCGTTGTTCTTCTGAATGCAATTCTAAGCCGAGTAAATTAGAAAATATGATGATTTACCAACATTTTAATTTTATTTAGAATTTTCTATCGCTGGGAGCATGCTTAATTGTAACTCACTTTACACTGTTACAACTTGTTGAAATCATTTTCGACACATTATGGCTTGTAATTATTTATCATTTTAAAATTGTATATACTACTTTTGACCCTTTTAATAGAGCATGGGACAAGATAGAGTAAATCCGTGCAGAAGATTCTTCAAATTCAGCAAGATGAAAAATAAGAACATATGTAAAGTTTGCAACGTCGCCATGGTTGGAGATCACGCTGCCAATTTAGAGAGACACTTGCAGCGACATCATAAACAGGAATTTGATGATGTCCAACAGAAGAAAATGAAAAAAATTAAAGAAAGCGAGATGCAATTTGGACATAAACCACAGCAAACCATTGAGACATTCTGGTGCAACAAATTTGTCTAAGTAAAATTATATTTTAAAAACGGTCATTGATGTTTGTGTAGAAATTGTAACTGTCAATGGTTGCGCATTTGAGCTAATGGAATACTCGGGTTTCCATAAAATTTTAAATCCTATAGTTGCTGCAATAGGCCAGAATTTTTTGGTCAACGCGGAGAAATGTTACCAGAAATGTCTTCAAAAATTGTTGCAATAATCCGTTGTAAAATGGAGAAAAGGCTCGTTTCTTTGAAAATAGATGTTGCTACTAGGTTAAGTCTTGGGAATAAATGCTCAATTTGTAAAAGAGGGTAAAATACACTTGTTTACTTTGGGTATGAAGGAATTGAAAGGAATGTATATAAAAAAATATAGTGCGTCAAATTTTAGAAAAATATAATATAGGCATTCAGCAGATTTACTCAGTTACCACTGATAATAGATCCAATATGATTAAGTTTGTCCAATTGATAGGAAAGGATAATGAATATGATAACGAAGCTACTAAGGAAAAAGAGTTTATTTATTAATTTATGAGCAATTTTTTAACTTGTATATTATGTATATAAAATTTTATTATGCATAATTTTTCTGTTTTAAGCAAGAAAATGTAAGTTTTTGTATTATTTTAAGTTTCTGTGTATTGTAAATAGATTCTATTTGCTCATTGCATGAAATTATTTACCCCTGAATATTTCCTTCCTGTCAATTTATAAAGTTGTAATGCTCAATTATTAATATAATCTTATATAAATAACATACGTCCTAATTATTTACATTTAAATAAATTATTTTCATATTTTGATTATTAATAATTTAATATCACTATTGTTCTAGTGAAGGTTTCAAACGGGTGGCTGAAAACAGATGGGGCCTGGCGGTCGCTCACCCAAAGCGTTATTAAGAGATAGAACCACCAGATAGAACCCTCCATGACTGGAATTCGAAAGTGTTTTCCATTAAAAATTGTTTATGCATCGAAACCAGTCATTCTTACATACGTGGAATAAGCCAAAGCGTGATTAAACTGTTGGTGAAATTCCATCATAAAGATATAACGTGGCAGTTAAAATTAAAAGCAAAATAAAAATTAAACCAAGTCTTGGCCTCATCCAACAATTTTAAAACTAACAGCTGATTGCTCTCTATTGGAAACTTGAATGAGTTACTGGGAGAGACTTATGATCACACCAGTTAGGAGATTTCTTTAGACAACAATGCACACACTTCAGGTGTCAACAAGAGACTGAAATCGCATTTGATAAATTACTCTGGCTTCAATTATTCTCACCAAAGTTACATTTACCCTTGCACCATGGTTTTCTCTGCATTTTACGAAATATAAGGTATAAAATTCAGAATAAATAATATGGCCATAAAAACAAGTTTCATCAATTATTATAAGCCTAGAAATTTTTTTGGCTGATAAAGAAAGTAAGCTGTCACCAGGAGCTTCTCTAATTTCTTATGACTTTTCTTTATATAGCAACTGACCTTTGACTCATATCGGCATCATAAAAAAGGTCGCCAAGTATAATTACATCCCATGGCACGTGGTTTTTGGTAATGTCCCTCAAAGCCTCTTCTTCTTTGATAAGGTTATCAGAAGAGATCAAAATTTTTGTGTCATTTAGTGCTGCATTCATTTCTGCAGCAATGCCAGCCACTAACAAACAATATGTTCAATAATGAAGAAAAATTGCAGCAGTAGGAAAACGTATTGGATAAAATGAAATAATTACTAATGCATATCACACATATCAATATTACATAAAGTAATTAGAAGTGGTATTAAGTTAAAAATTTTCCATTATGAAGCTAACAATTTGTATTCTTTCATATTAACCTAAGGACATTTCTTAAATCAAATCGATAGAAAACTCGGACAAGTGTATCAATCATACATAACGCCTCCATAAAAAGAACCAATTCAACATAGGTTAAAGAAATATATAGGTATCATTTCGACAAAAGATTACAGAAATTAAAATTACGGTATCTGTATTAAATGTGATACAGAGCAGGAGTGGCATATTTAAATAAGCTCGAGTAATGAAGATAAAAAATCGAAAATACCGTAAGAAAGAAAATAGTGCAATATGCACAGTAAAACTATAAATTTGTAGATTACATTTTTAAGGAATAGGTCAGGTGTAAGTTTTAGTGTGAAGCAATTAAGAGTTAACATCAGTAATGGCAATGCACAGAAAGACAAAATGCTTAATACGGTTGTAGAGTAAAAGGAGCTGAAATAGAAACCTAAACCCAACCATTAAATTTAACATAAATTAAAATGTCATGCAAAATACGAATAGGAAGGGAGTTAAATAAAATTACTATTTCAAAGTTATGGATTCAATAAGGGAAAATATGGGTACTGAAAATATAGAGGACAAGCTTTGGAATCCCGGATTGTCTAGTTGTTGCGATATTCGATCTTCTTTTGTCGTTTTTAAATAAATGTTGCTATTTATTTACCACTTCTGTCTTTATTATTTTCAATAAAAGTGTTAATAAGAATCCTATTATGAACCTAAAAACTTCAACCAACTTACCCAAGCCTGTGAAGTTGCGTAAAATGTTCATCCATAAATGTTGCTAATAATAATGTCGAAAAAGAAAAACTGTATACGGCAATCCCATCGCGTCCATGTTGCTTGCTGGTAAAACAAAAGATCATCGAAAATCGAATCGGCAACGGTAACCGTGATTCCAAAACTACGCCAATATAATTATTAATAACTAAACATTACTAAGGCGCCATATTAACATCACATTAGAAGAGCTCACCAGGATCTACATCGTTTGCTATTGCTACCTTTGCACCACATTTAGATGCTGCAATAGCAGAAGCTCCACTGCCGCTGCCGATATCAATTACTGTCAAACCATTAACTAAACCAGGATTATCTAAAATAAACCTTAGAAAAATGAAAAATTTCATTTGCATAGTCTAC
This sequence comes from Tanypteryx hageni, assembly GCA_028673005.1. Taxonomy (NCBI): domain Eukaryota; kingdom Metazoa; phylum Arthropoda; class Insecta; order Odonata; family Petaluridae; genus Tanypteryx; species Tanypteryx hageni. The sequence goes on from CM054117.1 coordinate 8,433,482, forward strand.
CAGTGAATGCCAAAGGCATTCGTAAATTCAAACATATCAGCCAGTCCACTTAGTTTTTATTCATCAAGTTTTGCTCGAGTAAATTTTTAAGAGATACTTATCATAGTAAACACTAAGGACAATATTTCCAGTACCTGGTAACAGCTTGACCACCAGGCCAATAAAATGCCCAGAATGGCTCAGGGAAAGGGCAACTCTCTGGTCGTGCTTTCCATAAAGGACAAGTTGAAGTTATTAAATGTAAAGCTATCTCAGGGGTCATATGATTCCTGGATATTACAGTGTTATCATAAATTAACATTTTCATATCCGTCACATTGGAAAATCTACTAAAATGCCGTAGTTTCCACCTGAAACGTACATATCATGCGTATTATTTGAGATCAGAATTTTGTTTAGGTTAAACATTATAAGTGCTACCTTTCAAAATATGTGCCCACGTATTTCCAACGGCGGCTAATGCGTAAGAGTGACTTCATTTTCCCAGAATTCAGGAATTAAGTAACCTAAATAGGTATGAGCGTCAATTTTTCGCATCAGTAACAATAATTTTTCCAAATTGCAATAGACACTGAAAGGTATCAACAATAGCGCTTTAATGCAAATATACATCAATAAATAATTCTAGAGAATTTAAAGCACATTCATCGCTACCCAACCAACAGAAGCTACTTCACATTGTAAGGACGATTATAATTCCTCAAATGTTTTATGGAGAAAGATTCTGAGCCTCGACGCTACGCGGCGTCACAATCGTTCGCGGGTTAATTCCAAAAATTAAATATCGAGCTTCAATGGAGCCGTCCTAAGTAGTGTTCACCACATACCAGTGAGTCGCCACCGGGGGTGAAATGCGCAACTGGTTTTCCAACCGTTTTTTAATTGATGTACTTAACTTCATCATCTTTTCGTTCGGGAGTGACATAATAATAGAGTTCTCAAAGTCGCATTTGGTACTAAATTTTCCAGTTTAATAATAATAATATTAACAATAGTAATAATACGCGATCGTCGAAATTAATTACATTAAATTAATTTGAAATTTAATTATATAATTAAAGAAGTTTTCAGAAGAATAATAACTAACGAAAAATGCTGTGCTAATCTTATGATAAGGCCGCCAATATGTTAAATAGGTATAATGGACTACAGACTCATTTAAAAGAACATAACAAATTAGCCGATTATGTACCTTGTGCAGCTCACTCATCATCATCCGTGGTGATCTCTATCGGCCGCTCGTGTGCACGCCACTCATTGCACCCATTTCGGCCGTAGTACGTACATTAGGCAGTTAAATAAATAAACATTAAGCTCCTAAGTAAGAGGCACCTTGGTGTTTATTTCTTTGCCTTTAGTTTTGAGAACGCATGTTACACAGCATGCATTGCTACTAGAGAATACAAAACAAAATGGAATCGTTGTCATTTATTTTTATTTACAAAAAAGGTGTTTTGTAATATAATGAGAAATGACAGATGATATTAAGATTTTTAACCAGTTATTCAAGAAATATGACAAATAGAGATAGGTTGAGAGATTTTCAGGAATACCCGAGGTTTAGGTTTTTTCTTAGTGCTTTAGCATTTGATTTCACTCGTACGAATGCAGTTCCTTCTTCAATAGGCGACCGTGGGATCTTAATTCGCCGCCACTTTAAGCGATTCGACGTATCCCTCTCACCTTTCTCAAGTCACTTTGAAAAAATTTAATCCATGTAATCTCGACGGCGCCTCGTTCAATTGCACAACAACTTACAGTAAAAATCCAGCAAACGCGAAGTTATTAAACAAACCACATTTAACGACTTCGATTGGAAAGAAGTTCCACTTTTGAGCCCCTTCAAAAAAGAGTTCCACTAGAAAGGATTTTTAAAATTTTAGGTAGCTTGTGAATGAGATTCTTGTAAAAAATAGTCATCCAAAGCCATGTGAGAATTAGTCTATGGTTAATTGACTACCTGAAAATCGTTTATGTACATTTACACACGCGCGCATACACACAAGAGCATGTATGCACATACCCGCGCACGAGACACCATCCAATTATCACACAAGATCACTTCAAGTCAGTCGTATTAAAACGAAAACGATCGAAACCTCTTGACGAGAGAATCTCGTCTCTTCAGAAGCGATCGATCGATTTCGGCTCCGTTCGAAGCGAAGCATTAAGACGAATTCAGTTCGAAAGAAGCGCTTTTTAACTCGAGACGCCATCGGTCAGACGTCGAAGGGCCACTCGTTAGCTGCTGGAGGGGGACACGGGGGCCGTTGCGAGCACGGTGGACGCCGCCGAGGCGGGAGGCGGACAAGCCTCCACGCCCTCCCCACCGCCCCCGCCCTCATGCGGCGAGTCGCCGTCCGCCGCGGTGCTCGATGGGGCGGCGCTTATGGCAGCCGCACCCACGGCCACCGTCACGTCCGCATCCACCACCCCAACTCCCCCTCCGCCCCCCTTCTCCTCCGTCTTCGGGGCCACCGCCAGCTTCGCGATCTTTCCTCCGGGCGATGCCGGGGGCAGAGGCGTCCCCACTTTGCTCCCCCTGTCCTCGACCGGCGAGGGCGAAGGAAGGGGCCTCTCGGGGGCCTCGTCGACGGCGGGAGGCGTCGCTCCCGGGCCCCTCTCGGCGTCGAACAACGCGTCCGAGTGTCGAGAGCCTTCCTGAGTGAGCGCCGACATCCTCGAGTGGTCTTCGCTCTCCGACTCGCTCCTGGGGGCGCGTCCCCCCTCCTCCTCCTCCCCCGCACCCGATTCGGCCCCCGCCGCCGCCGGAGACACGCTCTGGACCTTCACCTCGCCTCCCGAATACCCTATCGTGTTGTTGTTGCCGTTCTTGGCCGCTGCCGGGTTGACGCTTCCGAGTATTTGGCTCTTGGTCAGCGGGACTATTACCACCGAGGGAGACTGCGACGCTGGGATCGGCGTCGACGTCGCCGAGCGGATGGAATCCGACGAGTCGGTGGACCTCTGGCCCGGCGCCGGCGTCTGAGGCGTCCCCGTGACGCCCGTTTCGCCTCCCGCCGCAACGCCCTTGGGCACCGCCGGGGCTTTGGCCGTCGAGCTCTGCACGGCAGCGCCGAGCGTCGTCGTCTTCTTGTCTCCTTTTTCCGAAGACTTCTTCTCGCCCTTTTCGCCCTTCGTGTTCGACAGGTTCTTATGCTCCGCCGCCTCCGCGTTGCTTATGTTGTCCTGCTTTTTCCATTTCGTCCTTCGGTTCTGAAACCATATCTTCACCTGAAGAGGAAAGAGAGAAGGAAAATAAATGAGTACCACCGTCGATATTAAAGATCGTTTATTAAATTCTAAAGCTTAGAAATTAAGAATCTTGTAAGGTCCATTGAAGAAACAAGATAAAATTGCAAAATAAAACCTTTCGGCAATTATGAATTTGGAAGGCATTGGTAGAACGATTTTCGACGGAATTTTCTATGAAGGAGGTGTGCAACATGAAAAAACAAAATCAAGATGTTCGGTATAGATATAGAAAGCAGGGCTGCCACAATATAAGGAATAATAAAATTTCTTTATACAGGTATTTGTGTTGAATTGTCCGCATCAAAGTGGCCTTCAAAAAGGAAATTCTATCGTTGCATCGTAAAATCGGCGTTACAGAATGAAATGGAGAGGAGGAAGTGGGAAAAGGCAGGGAGAGGGAAGCGGGTGGAAGGAGGGGGAGCGGGAGGGGGAGAGTGAGGAGGAAATGGAGGGGAGAGAGGAAGGGGGAGAGGGAGAGGGGGAATAGGGAGGGGAGAGTGAGGGGGAGAGGTAAGGGAGAGTGAGGGGGAAAGGTAGTGGATAGGGAGTGGGGAGAGGTAGGGGAGAGGGAGAGGGAAATGGAGGGGGAAGGGAGGGGCAGATGGAGGGGGAAAGGTAGGGGAGAGTGTGGGGGAAAGGTAGTGGATAGGGAGGGGGAGAGGTAGGGGAGAGTGAGGGGGAGAGGTAGTGGATAGGGAGGGGGGGAGAGGGAGGGGGAGAGGTAGGGGGAAAGGGAGGGGGAGAGGGAGAGGGATAGAGGGGAAGAGGGAGGGGAAGAGGGAGGGGGGGGGAGGGGGAGAGGGAGGAGGAGAGGGAGGGGGAGAGGGAGGAGGAGAGGAGAGGGGGGAGAGGGAGGAGGAGAGGGAGGGGGAGAGGGAGGAGGAGAGGGAGGGGGAGAGGGAGGAGGAGAGGGAGGGGGAGACGGAGGGGGGAGACGGAGGGGGGAGACGGAGGGAGAGGAGAAGGCCAGTGGCATTGAGAGAGGTGGAGGATTAATGAGATCTCGTTCATAGCTCTCATTGCCTTTGTCGCGAACGCCGAGCAACATTCAACTTTCTCCCAGAGCTCCCTCTTTTATTTAATTTTTCGACTTCCCTCTCGTCCGTTCCGCGGTTTCGGATGGCGATGCGCACTTGTTTTTTTAGGGGAAAAAGGAAGAAGGCGGGAAGGAGGAAAGAGTGGTTTTTTTCATGGACTGAACGCAGCTCTCCGAGAGTGGGGGAGAGTATCTCGGAAGCATCATTAAGAACGTTTGGAGCGAACATCTGAAATTAAGCGGGCTGAAATGAGGAGCGGATAAAGTAGTTGAGTGAATGCGCACCAGATGGAGTTCAATGGCGTCGAGGATGTATTAACATTGAGATTCGCCTCGCGACGGTTCGAAAAGTCGAAAGCATAAAGGGCAGGGATAAATACAAGACTTGCAAAGCGTTTTGCGGTTGATGTTATTTCAGCCATTCATTGCGGAGCGGTGAAACGGTTATGGTGGCAACTTAAGAGTTATTCGATGTGCTGCTCCGGTTCGGTCGAATCATATTGGAGTAACTCCGCCTGAGCAAAGAAATAGATAGGGGAGTGCCGGTAGTGTAGTGGTTAGGACGCTGACTGCTACTCGCCCGATGCTTGAAAAAGTCGTCGGGTACGAATCCTGCGCGAGTAGGATTTTTCTCAAGGTCACCCGGCCCCCTGTTTGCGTAGTTTGAGGAGACCGCGCAAATTCAGCTGTTCCGTCCTACGGAAGGGACGTTAAGCTGTTGCCCCCCTGGTGTTCTGCGTAAGAGCAGGCAAATGCCGGCACCGGGTTTCCCTCCTCCCTCTCCGGTTATTCATTGCACTACCTCTGAGATACCCATTTGTGCTGTAAGAGAGGCGAATTGACTGGGCATTCAAACAAACAAACAAGAAATAGATACATAATTAAACTAGATAAATTCTTTCTTTAGGCCAAAATAAATACATAAATGAACTATATAAATTCTTTCTTTATGAAAGAATGTTATCGAATAAGTCTTAGTACGTTCAACATTGTTTACAGTCGGATCTTCAAGCACAATTTTCAGGGTTTTGAACTTTAAAGGATCCATAATTCAGTTTTTAAACTAGAAAATAAATTTAATTGCTTAAAGAATAGTAAAATTGTTGTAAGCATTGTCATCGGATTTTAAGATTATACTGGGCCACCAAGAGAACTCGTGAAAAACAAAATAAATTAAGAAATGAGGAAAGAATTACATTGAAAAAAACATATCGGACTCATCCACATTTCGTGTCGAATGACGACCAGTTTTACTGAATCTTGTTTACCCAAGGGTCTCAATGACCTTTCTCTATTACCTCTGCGGAAATCTTCGCCACAGACCAGTGCTTCTCAAACTGTGGAGGGTTAGATAAAAACTCATTCCTTGTTAGAGGAATCGCTAGAAAACATGAAATAGTATCACTGCCCCGGGCGGACAAATGAGAACACACTAGCGGTTAATTAAAAACCAGTAGCGATATACACGGTTTTCCCGTAGTACAGAAGGGCTTTTCGTCAAATTCGCCATAATATAATCGTATACTTATTTATTTGCTTTGAAATCAGAAAATTATTTTTCTAATTGTTGTAGCCCTGCTCTTTAGATTCGTTTTAAACATGTTCATTTCGTTTTGTCATTCTATACTCGCCATATAAACGAAATTTCTTTTAAATCGATCAATTCATAGTTACAGAAAATTTCTAACCTTGATATTGTGTTAGCCCTGTTCAGTCGAACCGGTTGAAATAGGCCCTTTTGGTAATTTGTTTATATGAAGATTATATATACCATATTTGGTTAAAATCCATGTAGTCAGATCTCTAGAAATATGTGTAAATGAAACATTATTTTACTTTTTATTGTGGTAGCCCAGCTCTTTTTCTCCGGTTTAAACATCTTGATTTCATTATGGCATGTTGTTCAAATCTTATGTATAAAATTTAGTTGACATCCGTTCAGCAAATTCCTTCAAATCCATAATTATTGAAAGAGTTACATTTGTAATTGTGGTACCCCTGTTTGGATGGTCCGGTCAAAATATGCTATTATGGTTTTGTATATAATTGTACATTATAAATATTAAATTTGGTTAAATTGATGAAGACAGTTGAACTCAAATAGGTACGTGTAAAAGAAATTTTTGTTACTTGTAGTGTGACAGCCCTGTTTTCTATATCTATACTAAAAATATCGATTCTGTTTTATTATATTGCATACTTCCTTCTTACGAAATTTCGTTGAAATCAGTTCTGCTAATTCCTTCCAAATTCATAATTATCGAAAAGTTTAGGTTTGCAATAGTGGCACTCCTGCTTAGTCAGTTCGGTCCAAATATGTCATTTTGGTAATTAATTTATGTGAATATTCTGTGTACCAAATTTGGTTGAAATTCAATTGAATCCAATTCAATTGAAAGCCAATTTTTCCCTGATATATGCGTACGGACGGACGGACATCACAAAGATAATAGTGCTTTTCAGCAATGACGAAAAGCAGTAAAAACTCTAAGAACCACTAAACTAGGCTATAAAAACCAAATTAATCAAAATAATGCATATGTAATTAATTAGAATTAATTTCTTCATGAAATGTATCTTATCATCGGTAAAATCGAATTCAAGTATTAATTGCACCAAAATAACAAACGAATGATAAAAATCACTGGAAAGCCACTATAAAGACTGAAGATCATGGAGCAATAATATACCTAACCAACTTAGATCAAAATTGGAAATTTAAGGAATTAAATGGCATAAAATATGCGGTACACTCATTTTCTACCAGAGAGAGGTAGGCAGAAAGGGAGGGAGGGAGAGGGAGAGAGGGAGGGAGGGAGGGAGAGAGAGGGAGAGAGGGAGGAAGAGAGAGAGAGGGAGAGAGGGAGGAAGAGAGAGGGAGGGAGAGAGAGGGAGGGAGAGAGATAGGGAGGGAGGGGAGAGGGAGGGAGGTAGAGAGGGGAGATGGAGGGAGAGAGGAGAGGAGGTAGTGAGGAGAGGAGGAGGAAGAGAGGGAGGGAGAGAGAAGAGGAGGGAGAGAGAAGAGTAGGGAGAGAGAAAAGGAGAGAGGGAGGGAGGGAGGGAGAGAGGGAGGGAGGGAGAGAGGAGAGAGGAAGGTAGAGAGGAGAGAGAGCACATAATTACAACATCGGATCTTTAAAAGGAGATGGGGGGTAGAATGAGAGGAAAGATCAGTGGAAAGAGGGAAAAGGTAGGATGGAAAAGGGAGGGAGTGGAAAAGGGGGGAGGGGGAAAGGGAGGCGGGGAAAGGGTGAGGGGTAAAGGGAGGGAGGGAAATGAGGGGGAGGAATGGAAAGAGAAGAGTAAAGGAGGAATGCGAGATGGGAGGGAAAGGACCGCTGTAAAATGCGAAAAAGGCGAACCGAATAATTCAGGAAATGTTTTGGAGAATGCAAAATTATAGCGTGCAATGAAATATGACGAGACATCCTGCTCAGTCTCGAGTTTTCCGAGAAGTCATCACTTTTTACGTCTAGAAATTTAAAGGGACAGAGAGATTAAAGCGAATCTCCCTGTAGGCAAACGTCTGAAGAGACGCCTTACACGACGTACTGACCGATTACGAACGTCGGAGACCTATGCCGAACATTGCCACGGGATTCGCCGTATCAACATATTCGGTACGCTCCTAGGTTACGAGAAGCCCCAATCGGTCTGTCGCATAAGTAGAAACGAATGCCCAAATTGGGACCTTTGGAACTATTTTTTCCCCACTCGCCGATTTTCCACAAATTTCGACACACACTCCTCCGTAAAATACACACACCCCAGTTTGTCTTAAATAAATAAAAGGCGCAATATACATTGCACAAACTTTCTCATGTACGTACATATATACATTTTGTCCACGGTGTACGCTTGTAAAAGGAAAACGCCTATAATTCAAAGTTAACCGTAGTTTAGCGTATATTTTAATGCCACTGATCGATATTTAGTAATTTTTTCGGATATATGGCTTAGTTAGTACTATTTGTGACATCAGACTGTACGATTGGATAGATTTTAATCAAACTTCTTATAGCCATTTTTGAGTAAATCGATTTTTTTTCAAAATATCCAAGAATAAAGTACTACCCTTAATTGTTGCGCAATATCGTTCATCTCTTTAGAATATCTTTTTTGAATGATATTATACACAAATATGAGATATTATTCGAATTAGTGTAACCGTATAGGCTGTAGTAAGATTTTGAGTGGATCGTGGCGAAGGCGTGACGTCATCGAGCTTAGGTAAGGTAGCTTAGCGTACATTGTAATGTCACTGGACGCCATATAGTGATTTTTATAGATATATGGCTTACTTATTATTATTTGCGGCATCAGGCTCTACAGTTGAATTGATTTTAATCAAATTCTCTGGAGCCATTTTTGAGTAAATCAAATTTTTCTAAAAATCGTCAAGAATAAATTACCCTTTATTTTTGTGTAATGTGATTTTTATGAAAAAAGAGCCAGCAAAAAATGTTATGTTGAATAAATACGAGATATTATTTGATTTTATGTACGCTTTTGGGTCCTAGGACGGCGAACAGACAGAGACGGAGGCGGAAACCACTTTTATGGACTCCGGGACACCTAAAACGTGTATTTCCATAAAAATCTCGAAGTCGAATTTTTTCACGATTACAATATTTCTTCAATATACTACGTATATGAGAATGTAAAAAGAGTCGACACCTTTCTCCCACACCTCTCTCATCTGGCACCATACGACCCACAACAGCGCCGTCTATTTCTTGCATCATTTTGGCGATATTCCAGGCGCTAGCAAGTGGCCCGTATCTCACGTGATAGAGCGGGGTGTGGGTGGGAGAAAGGGAAGAGCGTTAATGGGATAGAGGGGGGCGCACAAACTGTCTGGGGAAGGGGGAGGGAAGAGGAAATAGGGCGGAAACGACCGAGAAGGCTCAATAGTAATGGTCCATAATTAAGTAAATAGGATTCTCACTCGATGAAACTGTACTAAGGATAAACTTGCTAATTTCGACTGAATAAAATTCCTCAAATTATTGCTTCAAAATGCGACTTTAATTCCTTCTCATCCTTGCTTTTTTTAGCGAGCTGTCTAATTCGCAGCTTACGAATGGTCGAAGGTGGCGCATGCGCAAATGAATCGCGGAGTTCGATTCGAATTTCGGCGGCAGTCTTTAAAACCTTTGGAACGAATGTAGGTCGAATGAAGGAAGGGGCGTAGAATGTGATTTCTACACCGCAAAAGGCACACTTCCTTCTATTAGACGCCCTGACAGCGCCCGAGTGTTTCTTAGAGCTCAAACAGTTCGCATCCGTAGAGCCAGAGTTGCGCTTAAGTGACATAATATTTTCGCGACTCAAGACTCGTGAATGCGATTCGGAGATATATTTCCACAACCGCTTTTCAACTTTCCAGCGATATCGGGATAGTCTGAAAGCTCTCTCTTTCTCTCTGCAGTCTAGAATTCACAGCCGTCGACGAGTAAGTCGATAAACCCGGAGGGAGGCAGTGCACAAGTGCACACGCGATATCCTTCAGATAACTCGATGTCGCGGAAATCAAAAAGGATACTCGTTTTCAAAGGATTATGTTTTGCACGCTTAAGACGCGTTGCCTTCGTCATAGTTTAGGAATGAGGATTAAAAGACTTTTGCGCGGACTGCATTAAACGAGCCCATAAATCAAAGATACACCTGTGCGATACGGAATGTATTATAAACACGCAGGCGATATCCGTGGTATGTATTCACGCGAGATGGATGCCTCGGAGTTTAGGAAAGGTGATGGGGGCTATGGGAAATGGAGGATGGGCGAGGGGGAAGGGGATGTGATGGGGGAGGGGATGAGATGAGGGGAGGGGATGAGGGGAGGGGATGAGATGAGGGGAGGGGTTGAGGGGAGGGGATGAGGGGAGGGAATGAGGGGAGGGGATGGGATGAGGGGAGAGATTGAGGGGAGGGGATGAGAGGAGGGGATGAGAGGAGGGGATGAGGGGAGGGAATGAGGAGAGGGGATATGGGGGAGGGGATGGTGGGTGGGGATGGTGGGTGGGGATGGGGGAGGAGATGGGGGAGGGGATGGGGGAGAGAGAAAGGGGAGGGGGTGAGGGGAGGGGATGAAGGGAGGGGGAGAGGATGGAGAGGAAGGGAGAGGAATGGACCTGGAGAAAGCAAACCAGAATGGCAAAGAGAGGGAGATGGAGCGAGGGGAGAAAGAGGGAATGGGAGGGAGGGAATGGGAGGGAGGGAATGGGAGGGAGGGAATGGGAGGGAGGGACTGGGAGGGAGGGAATGGCAGGGGTGGACCTGAGAGTATGATTAATCGTCATGGTGAGGATGGGGAGTGGAGGGGAGAGAAAGGAAATTAATGAAGGTTGGAAGCGAAAGAGAGGCTCTCTCTTTCTCTCTGGCCCTTCGAGAGAGAGAGAGAAAAGAGAAAGAGCGGACAAAAGGAGACAAGACAAATATGCCCCAAGGAGATGATTCACTTTTTTCAACTGGCAAAAGCGATCTCGTCGGGTAAATTTTGAAAAAGACGCAAGATACGGATGGAAGGAACCACCAAGGCGTTTTAAAAGGCCAATTTCGAAGATTCTTAAAAGGACAGCATTTAAGAATAGAGTAATATTTTTCCTCTGAGATACGATCAAATTTGTATTAAAGTAAAGAATAATTCAGAAATAATACAAAATTGTACGCTTTGAAAAGAAATGGCGGGCATATCCTAGCTTCAATTATCGTTCAATTCAATTCAATTTCTTCCCTAAATATGCAGGCATAACTCATGTAGAGTTTGGCACAAAAAACGTAATATTCCAAAAGGCAGGTTAGCGGACTGGACTCGATGGCCGTTCGGAACTAGAATTACTGCACTACGGTAATAAAACTGCTTCACACCGTAGAAGGCTATGACTCATGTATACTCGTAATTATTAGCCACTTTTCAGAGCACCCTCATAACAAGTACGGCAACTTTACTGTAACTATTCTACCACATTTATTTCCGTGTCACTGCATTTTGTTCTCCTCTATAAGAGTCACTTTATGGATTACCAAATTAAAATTTGCGTTAAATGATTAATTTAAGATTTCATTAATTATTTAAAATATAGTTTTATAGTAAAAATTATTTGGTTTTCTTTCAGATATCAACTTTTACGTTACATGGAATGGTTTCGCACCCCATTGACTGAGAATAAATGAACCAACAGCGTATCACTCATCATCCAATGCGATCGAAGCAACTTCCTAAATTTCTGCGCATTTTGACAATTAATCTGTAAAAGACGGAACAGAAGACAAGTTTGGTTTCTCATCGAAGTACCCGATGATTCTTTAACAAGGGCGTATTCCTTTTTTGAGAGAAAATATTTGCCCTGAAAGACACCTGCTCTTTTCAATTTTGTTTTGCTTCAATTTCCTTTTGATTTGGATTTTTCAAAGAGCGAAACTTTCTCCTACAATAATTATTTGTTATGAGGATATAAACAAGGAGCAAAAGTGTAGTCTGTAAATGGAATACAGAGAGAGCTTTCAAAGGCGTTCTTTACTATATTACAACATTATATGGAACATTATATAGAAGCTGGCTTTCTGTTTATAAGCAATCATAATCTTATACAAATTGGCTTGTGAAAACTAATCATTGAGGTGTTTGTTCCAGTTACGAAAAATAAAATCTATCGTTATGTTATTGTGTTGTTGCTTCTCCCCAATTTCTCATTTGACTCCATTAAACGAGATATGAGTATAAGTTAATTTAAAGTGGAAGTTCTATAATTGACTGATTTGGCACAAACTCTTATTGGAACAATGAATTTGAATGAGTATCTCTCATGTTAAATTTAATCAAAATCCATCGAGCGGTCTAAGAGGTGAAATACGCGACAAACAGACGGACGAGATGTTAAATTGTTATGCTACTATCGCTTCGCTGATAAAGAACTTATAAAAAGCTAAGAAAATGAAGCAAACGAAAAAACCGAAAGCTTTAAATATCTGGTCCTTCTACTTAATTCCTAATCTTGCGACGAGTATTTTCATTTCCCTCCCCTGTCATTTCGATTAAAAGCAACACGAATTCAATGATAATCAATGCCGCAAAAACTCAGAAACTCAACAAACTACTAAATTTCTTAAGAGCCTATACAAATATTTCCTCAGGACGATATCCATATATGTAAATAAAAAGTAACACGTTGTGATCGGATTTTTATCCCTTTCGCACGGCGCTTGTTTAACTGCATATCCAATGTTCGAGAGGAAATTCCCAGCTAGATTGATAGAGAATAAAAAAATCTCCGGAAGACTTTATTTCCTGAGTTCGTAAATGAAGGGAATGGGGAGAGGGGGAAAGTGGAATAGGGGAGAAGGGGAAATGGAATATGGAGAGAGTGGGAAGGAGAATAGAAGGAGAGGGGAAGGGAAATCCAATGGAGCAGCAAAGTGAGAAAAGAGCGACACGAGCGCCTTCAAAAGCAATCGGCAAAGGGGAGAACCGATGACTAATTGGCGTTGGTCGAAACTGTTTACTATCACGAAATTTTTTCGATGGAATCAGGAACAGGCAAACGGCATTATTTTTTGGCGTTTTTCATCAACATCGATTGCGATCAATATTTGGGAAGAAAGTTTTCATTATTCTAGAAAGCAAATGTTTTTTATGTGAGGAGTTAAAGTTTGATGGTAATTAAACAGCCTGAGGAGATTTGTGGCATTTGCTAAAAATGATTTTCTTTGCCATAAAGCTGCTGGCGAGATCTGTAATTAGCAATTTAAAAATGAACGTTCAGAGTATTCATTCGATTCTTTGCCAACCATTGCCGAGAGAAAGAGAGGAAAAAAGTTATGAAGGGGCGAGGGAGCAATAGGAGAGAGAGAGAGGAGTGGGAGGAAGAAGAAAGAGTGGAAGGATAGATAGATAGATAGATAATCGTCTTTATTCGGGCGAAATTGAGGAGAGAGAGAGGGAGAGATGGGAGAGAGAGGGGGAAAGAGAGGGGGAGAAAGGAGAGAGAGTGGGAGGGGAGAGAGGGGGAGAGAGAGGGAGGAGAGAGAGGGGGGAGAAATGGGAGAGAGTGGGAGGGGAGAGAGCGGGAGGAGAGAGAGGGGGGAGAGAGAGGGGGAGAGAGTGGGAGGAGAGAGAGTGGGAGGAGAGAGTGGGAGGAAAGAGAGAGTGGGAGGCGAGAGAGAAAATGGAGAGAGAGAGAGGAATGGGAGGAGAAGAGAGAGCCAGCATTAAAACGTCAAATCAAACTAAACAATCTCGTCCCAATATTCGGTGGTTCAGAATTAGGGCGTGATAAGTTAAGCGATTAATACGATCCCACATCAACAATAAAATATCTTTATTAATTTCTCGAACGAGCAGAGAAAATAATTCAACCTAACAAAATTAACATTTTCAATGTTCGAAATATACCGAAAGTCATAGATAGTCGAAAGAGAAATTGAGCGTCTGAGAATCGCTTTGGCTTCGTCATTAAAAATTGCAACGTGAGATTAATTATAACTCATAAATTCAACTATAATCGTAAAAAACGATACCGAGACTGCGCACCATTCCTATCCTACCGCGTGGAGGGAAGACCGGCTGGCGACACGAACATGTAATCGTATAAAACAATCCTACACCTAATCACCCCTTCCTCCGTCTCTCCTCGCTCTTTGGTGAGCTCTCGCACAACAAGATGAAAAGCGCTCAATAACCCCCTCCCCCTCTCAGCTTCCTTCTCCTACTTCACTTCCCCTTACCCCCCTACCCCTACTTCCCCCTCCCACTCTCTCCCTCCTCCACCCTCCCTTCTTCTCCCTCCCCCCTCCCGCGGTCCTCTCGGTGCCTTTCATTGCGCCTCTGCTTACTCTTCATTCTCCTATCCGCTATCTCCTGCATTCCCCTCTTATTCCTCTCTCCATCCTCCCCTCCCCTCCCCGCCTTCCCTCTCCACCTCCAGCTGTTCTTAAACCCTGATCCACGCCCTCCTTCCTCTATTCCTAATCGTTAGCTCCCCTCCTACTTCCCACTCTCTCACAACTTTTCCAAATGCGAATACGCCTGTCGTGGCGCCTCCGAGACCATTAATAATTCCCCCAGGGAGAGGGGAGGGAGGGAGCGTGGAATGGAAGGGGGAGGGAGGAAGAGTGAGGGTGAGAGAGATTGGGGGAATGGAAAGAGAACTGCAAAGAGAGCGAGAGAGAGGGATGAGCACGTTAATGGGTGTGTGCGGGTGGTAAAGCGGCGGGCGTCTCAATAGGGTACGTAGAGAAGGAAGGATGGGAGGGAGGGAGGGGAGGAAGGAAGGATGGGAGGGAGGGAGGGGAGGAAGGAAGGATGGGAGGGATGGAGGGGAGGAAGGAAGGATGGGAGGGAGGGAGGGGAGGAAGGAGAAGGAAGGAAGGAGGGGGGAGGAAGGAGAGTGGAGGGAGAGGAAGGAGAGGGGAGGGAGAGGAAGGAGGGAAGAAGAAGAGTGGAGGGAGAGGGGGGTAGGAGGAGGAAAGAGGGAGGAGGAGGGAGAGTGGAGGGGGAGGAAGGAGAGTGGAGGGAGAGGGGGGGGAGAGGAAGGAGAGGGGAGGGAGAGGAAGGAGGAGGGAAGAAGAAGAGTGGAGGTAGAGGGGGGAGGAGGAGGAAAGAGGGAGGAGGAGAGAGAGAGTGGAGGGAGAAGGGGAAGGAGGAGGAAGGAGAGAGGAAGAAGAGAGAAGCGCTGTAGCGGTTGGAGTGGTGTGGGTCACGGATAGAAGGATTGATCCCCAAATTGAATTTGCTGATTGATCGATCACGAATATATCTGTCGATTGATGGCCTCCGAAGTGGTTCTTGAGCGGGACTGCCGCGATGGCGAGCTCTTTCGCTCGGATCGGGTGGGCGGGAGAGGGGAGATTGAGGAAGGGGGAAGCATCGGACGAATCGGCAAAAGGAACGGAACGCCTTAGCCCTTGGTTACTTCCGACTGGTCTCTGGGACCAGACAAAAACTTTATATTGTTTTTCTGTGGTGTTCTTTAATAATAAACACCGCATGCGCTGGTGTACTTTCAGTCGTGGCTATGCTCTTGTGTGTTCCGCACGTATCGCGCTGGAGCTCAAAGCAGCTTGTCATATATTTACACATTTGGGTCCTACGGACCCGTCGGAAGTTAACACGTTACTG
This sequence comes from Tanypteryx hageni, assembly GCA_028673005.1. Classification (NCBI taxonomy): domain Eukaryota; kingdom Metazoa; phylum Arthropoda; class Insecta; order Odonata; family Petaluridae; genus Tanypteryx; species Tanypteryx hageni. The sequence continues at coordinate 8,448,892 of CM054117.1, forward strand.
TTACAACGCTACGCCTGATAAACTAGATTCAATACTTTAAAAATTTATATATTTTCTTCACAAATGTCTATATGGATGTATTAGCATGTATATGAATAAATACATGTATATATATACATGGATGAATGCATGCATACATGCATACATACGCACATACTTGTGTGTTTGCAAAATGTATTTCTTTATTACGTTTCGATGTAACTTGTTGATGTACTTCCTATTTTATAATTTATCACACCTATTTTGAAATGTTTATCAGCCAATGTCATCTTTATTTTAGCTTTATTCTAAGAAAATGGCGAATACGAAGCCGCTCATGTTGATGCAGATAGAAGAAATAATATCTATCGTTTATTACTATCGTTTCATATGTCTCAAAAAAGAGCAAAGCTGTTATGTTAATGTCTATCATGCACCATGATGATACCATAATACTGGAAGAAAATAAAAACTAGAATTATTCAGTTTTATAATGCGACAAAATCATGTTTTGACAGTTTGGAACAAAAGTTTGCCCAATAATCGACCTCTCGAGTAAGTAGGCGCTGGTCTATGGCATTTTTTTTGCTGTATTTTGGATATTTCAACTATAAACAGTAGAGTGATATACCAATTTTCTCAAGGATGCGAAATAAGGTGCAGTGACTTCATAAGACAACTTGCTTTGTCTGCCCTACACTCTCCCTAGAATTTTGAATAAAAAGATTCCCTGCAAACTACAAAACCTGACAGCTGATATCTTCAAACTCGAAATCCCAGCAGCTACAACATCTGAGCTACCTATAGCTTGATCAAAACGAAAAAGGTGCACTGTATGTCCAAGCAGTAAGGATAGAAAGGCAGCCTTTATTGCAATAGCTGCAAAATACCAATATGTAACCTATGTGCCATAAAAATATGCTCATCGCGCTATTCAAAGAAATAACTTGTATTTCTCCTTAAGAAATAAACAGTTTTGAGATATACATTGTCTTTTTTAATTTATTAACTCATTTCATAACAAAAAACAATAAAATATGTGGGTCCTGTAGACTCGTCGGAAGTAACAGCGTAAGGGTAAAAACATAATGGAGCCTCGCACTAAGCATCGCATCAAGCACCGACTCAAACAGCGCATCAAGCATCGCGTCAGGGCTTTCATAGTGGAGCATCGACTCCCGACTTTCTTGCCAGTCTGATTCTAGAACTCGATATAGAAACATATCCTTCTACTTGTTATAGCTGTACTAAAGTTTAGTGTGTGTAGTGTTGTTTGTAATACTTTTTTATATGTATTGATTTACTTCAAAAGTGTCATATCCTCTCAGATCTGTAATGTCTTCAGACAGTGAAAGTGATTTGTCGACAAGTACGACGGTTAAATGGTGGGTGATGATTAATACAAATCTATGGTGATGTCCTCTATCCCGCTTATCCCACTCTGCTGCACGAGGAAATACTTCCGCTACCAATCTTTCTTTTTCCATATTTACACGGCAATCCTTAATTCACAATGAACTGTGCCACACTAAATAATCTACGGGTGCCCGGGTGCCTGAGTCAGACTGGGATATGGGGTGTCCTTGATTGCACCAATCAGAGGCCAGATTTCAGGCATCGACCATCGCACTAACTGCAAGGAAACAAGCATCGCATCTATCGAGGAATCAAACTTGTTTGAGTCGATGCTTGGTGCGAGGGTCGATGCTTCACTATGAAAGGGCATATTTAAAACAATGTGTTTGATTTGGGGACAGATGCGATGCTCGAGTCGATGCTTGATGCGATGCTTAGTGCGAGGCTCCATTATGTTTTCACCCTAAGGTGTCAATGTCGTTTGTATGCTCGTTCGTGTTCGTTCGCCAAGTGTGGACGCGGCTCTACGCATAAATAGTGTCGCCTTTAGGTAATCAAACTGGGCCCTGTTGTGATGTTTAATGCGATGACGTAATTTGTTCTGTTACGCGAGCCATAATAACAGAATTAAGGCGCATATACACGGTTCAAGTCGGTTAAACAATCCGGTTGAACCATCCAAATTGAAAAAAAAAATGAAAAGTGTAAACAGGAATTCAATGTCATTGAGCAATCGCTTTGAACATTGAAAGGAGTAGGGTCGAGCTCTACTTCTGTTCAATTTCATGGAAGCGATGGAAATGAATCACGCACATTGAACGATGATTGATTCGTGTAAACAGTGAATTTCAATAGCACTGAAAGCATTTTCATCTCGAGACATTGAGCCGTGAATGACAAGTGAACTGAAGAAAGCGAGTTGTGTTGGATCGTTCCGGGAATTGTACAGAGAAATCATAGTTTTTAGGTGGAGAGAGGACAATACACCGTTGTTTTTGGATTTGATAAAAATTACGAGTGCTTGTGGAATAGCAAAAACAGTGATTATAAAATCAAGAATGACAGAGAAAACCCCATTCCCTCAACAGAGATTCCGATGCTCCTAAAATATCTCATCTCACGATCCATCTTCTTATCCATTAACGTCAAGTTTTTCTTTTATTAATTTTTGATAGTATTTTATAGCCTTCATGTATTAAATGATCACAAATAATGCGAATGACCGCATGAACGATTCCATTTGGCGCCTTGTTGAATTGAATTGGTGAAATCAATTTCATTGATTCCTATAAACAGCTTCTATTTCAATGCGGAAGTTCAATGCTGCTGATTCAATCGGATTGCTCAATGTCATTGAAAAGTGTAAATGCGCCTTAACTGTCATACGTGCAAGTGTTTATTTTGTTGAAAAAATCTTTGACATTTACTCCCGCCCTTGGGTAGCCGTTTAATTCGATTTGGAAATGATGAATACTAACACTTGAGTTCGAATTTCAGTAATAAAGCCAGAAGATAAGAAAACTATTATCATAAGATTAAAATATGGCAAGAAATACGAGATGACGCAGGATAAAAAAGTAAAAATAGGATAACACTATAAATCGGTTACTTCGCATGGTACTTCCTAAATCTAAAAAAGGAAATATTCCGGAACATTATTAAAATAGAAATTAATACAAGGTTTTGGTAAAATATATCAGTAGAAACAGCGAGTGAGAAGATCTAAAATAGCAGAGCTTACAACATGGATGTGAAAGAGTAAAATGAACAAAAGAGAACCGCCGAGGAAAGAAGGAAAAACTGGGGAAACTCAGGGCTTCTTTGTTTACTTTGCCTGCTTCTTAAATTAAATGGAAATATAAGGCAGCAGGCATGAGGGCAAAAAGCATTCCATCTGCTCATTAAACTCAAATGTTTCATATTGTAAAACTTGAGTCTTAAGAGAAATAGGGGTTGAGAAGGTGGAGGGGGAGGTAGGGGGAAAGTAAGGGAAGTTTGGAAGGGGACGCCAGAGGATGAGGGTGAAGGATTGTGGAGGAGATAAGGGTGAAGGATTGTGGAGGAGGAAGGGTGGGGGATGCGGGAGGAGCGCAAATGGAGGAGATGGAGGAAGTGGGAGAATGAGTGAAATGATAACTCTATATAGGTGGGAGAAAGATGGGGCGTACTTAAGGTGGAAAGGACATGACGGGAGAAGAGGATGAGAGGTAGGAGAGGGGGAGAGAGAGGGGGGAAGAGAGGGGAAGAGAGAGAGGGGAAGAGAGAGAGGGGAAGAGAGAGAGAGAGAGGAGAGAGAGAGGGGGGAGCGTGGGGGAGAAAGGGGGAACAGGGCAGGAGAGAGGGGGAGAAGGGAGAGAGAGTGGAAGAGAGAGTGGGAGATGAGGGGGAGAGAAAGGGGTGAGAGGGGGAGGGAAGATGGGTGGAGAGGGGGGTGAGAGAGGGAGGAGAGAGGGGGTGGGAGGGGGGAGGGGAGAGAGAGAGAGGGAGAGGGGGAGAGAGAGGGGAGAGAGGGGGGAGAGGGGAGGAGATAGAGAGAGAGATAGGGAGAGAAAAGGGGGAAAGAGAGAGATGGGGAGAGAGAGAGATGGGGAAAGAGAGAGAGAGAGAAGGGAGAGAGGGGGAGAGAGAGGGGAGAGAGAGGGGAGAGAGAGGGAGAGAAGGAGAGATAGCGGGGGGAGAGAGGCGGGAGAGAGAGTGGAAGAGAGGGTGGAAGATGAGGGGGAGAGGGGGGAGGGAAGATGGGTGGAGAGGGGGGTGAGAGAGGAAGGAGAGAGGGGGTGAGAGGGGGGAGAGAGAGAGGGGAGAGAGAGAGGGGAGAGAGAGAGAGGGTGGGAGAGAGGGGAGAGAGAGGGGAGAGAATGGGGGAGAGAGAGAGGGGGAGAGAAAAGGAGGAAAAGAGAGAGAGGGGGGGAGGGAGAGAGAGTGGGAAGAGATGAGAGGGAGAGAGTGAGGGGAAGAGGGGGAGGGAGAGAGAGAGGGAAGAGATGAGAGAGGGAAGAGATGAGAGAGAGGGAGAGAGTGAGGGGAAGAGGGGGGAGAGGGAGAGTGGGGGAGAGTGTGAGGGGGGAGAGTGTGAGGGGAAGAGGGGGAGAGGGGAGAGTGTGAGGGAGAGAGGAGATAGAGGGAGAGAGTGAGAGGGGAGAGAGGAGAGAGATTGGGAGAGAGATGGGGAAAGAGAGAGAGAGGAGGGGGGGAGAGAGGGGGGAGAGAGGGGGGAGAGAGAGAGGGGAGAGAGAGAGGGGAGAGGGAGGGTAGAGAGAGAGGGAGAGATAGAAGGAGAGATAGAGGGGGAGAGAGGGGAGAGAGGGGAAATTGCTCCGAGTAAAGATTGTAAAGAGTGAGGCAGAACATGAAGAAGATAGCGAAAGTAAGACGAGGTAGAGATTAGTGGAATGGGACGAGTGCCGTCAGAACCAAGAAAGGTCTCGAGCAAGAGGTCTCCGAAGTGTATTGATTCGAGAGGAGCAAGCGAAGGAGAATTTGGACTAAATTTGTGATGGAGTGAGTGCAGGGGAAGCGTAGTGGGAACTTAGACTCGCACGGAAGAACAGATGTGCATTCTTACGAGGCTTGGAAAATCGTTAATGAGGCCAAGGGTCGGACTGGAAAGGGCGAGGGGAAAGAGTCCGGTTGGTTTTTATAAGGGATTCGAGCAAATAGGAAGAGAGAAGGCAGTTGGCATGGATGAGAGAGAGTTTCAATGATGGAGTGAAGTTGAATAGTTCGCCCGAGGAATGCCGAGAGGGAAGGGGATTAGGAAGTGGAGTCAGGGAAATAGAGAGAGTGGAAGAGAGAGAGAGGAAGAGAGAGAGAGAGAGAGAAAGAGAGTGAGGAAGAGAATGAAGAAGAGAGTGGAAGAGAGAGAGAGGAAGAGAGAGAGGAAGAGAGAGGAAGAGAGAGAGGACGAGAGAGAGAGGAGGACGAGAGAGAGAGGAGGACGAGAGAGAGAGGAAGAGAGAGAGAGAGAGAGAGAGAGAGAGAAAGAGAGTGAGGAAGAGAATGAAGAAGAGAGTGGAAGAGAGAGAGAGGAAGAGAGAGAGGAAGAGAGAGGAGGACGAGAGAGAGAGAGGAAGAGAGAGAGAGAGAGAGAGAGAAAGAGAGTGAGGAAGAGAATGAAGAAGAGAGTGGAAGAGAGAGAGAGGAAGAGAGAGAGAGAGAGAGAGAAAGAGAGTGAGGAAGAGAATGAAGAAGAGAGTGGAAGAGAGAGAGAGGAAGAGAGAGAGGAAGAGAGAGGAGGACGAGAGAGAGAGAGGAAGAGAGAGAGAGAAAGAGAGAGCGGAAGATGGAGTGTTTAGCATGACACGAGTGACAGAGAATCAACTTAACAGATTGCCTTTTTCGTCCGAAAGTCAAAGGGAGAGTGAGGTATTTAAATCTTAAGATTATTATATATCTTCATGTCTTTATGAAATCAATAAAAGCTGGAACGCATGATAGATAGATAGATAGAGTATTTCTTTTTAAATCTAAGAAAAAAGTGTTTATGAGTTTTACGACCATTAAATGAATATATTTTTATCCGAGCGAAAGCTGCGGTGAAAGATCAAATCGAGTGGCAATTACCAAGAAAATCGTCGAATGGCTTTAATGGTTTAGAGATTTCGAGAAACAATATAAATACGAAATTTAATCGGGCAATGAGACGCTAAAAATGATGTCACCTACATAATAATAGATTTTTATTTTTGAGGAATTAATTGCGAATTAATTCTAATAAAAGCGATTGTATGTCGATTTAATAGCAACAAATTCTAAGAAAAGATAAATTTTTGGTAGACCGTGATTTTCCAAATGGAGGAAAACGACCATTAATGACTACGATCGTAATAATACGCACTTTATATCGGAAGTTAATGCGTCTCAGTCGAGGAGGCTATTAAGAAATTGCCATCGAGGAGTCGGGGCGGGTGCGAGGATAAAGAAGAAACGAAAACAAGCATCGCGGGACCTCCACCATCTTGGCATCTGCAATAAAGGCTGTTTTTTCCCAGGCCAACGATAGAAGAAACTATTTTTGGAAACCGATTCCCTTTTTCCAAGGCTCCGTTTTCTCTGAAAAGTGATGGAGGGAGAGAACGAAGAGAAAGGAATGGAGAGATTGGGGGAGGGAAGAGTGACGCCCTATCGATTCTGCATTGCCACGGCCAATGCCACCCTCTCCCGCGCCCCTTCAACACCAGCATCTGCTTTTTTGGGTGTCAAGACCCATCCACTAATCGTGTGGACGGTACGAGAAGCATATACTTTGATGAAAGAATCCAGACACAAAAATAAAAAAGAGCGTCGCAATAAACGTCCGACAAAATAAAAATCGCGTAAAAAAGTGAGCGACAAATGAAGGAAAATACGGAAGCGGCGACCACTGAGGTATTCAGATGTTCGACCGCATTGCCGCTCTCTGTCGCTTTTACTTTTTCCTTTTCGAATTTCTTTTCGCTCGCGTGCTTAGCTTCCCTACTCCGTCCTCCCTCTCTCTCCTTCCCCTCCCTCTCCAGTACTTCTCCCACAGACTCCTTTCCTCCTCCCGCAATCCTCTAGGATATATATATATTAGGGTGGTCCTTATTTTTAAGTTTTGGAAAACTGGAGGGGGCACGTTTTGAATCTGATCCATTATGAAAAGAAAAATAAATTTGGTAAAATTAGGTTAGTTTTGAATAATATTTAGGGGTCGCTACCAAGATCTGAAAAATCGCAATATATCATAATGCTAAACATAGGTGCACTCATTTTTAAATTAGTTTAAATTTTAAACTTATTTGAATTGAATTGTGAATTGTAGATACATACTTAGTATTGAAAATTGTGATGCAGCACCAATTGGTCAATGTTACGCAATACTGCAATAGATATAACCTTTCAGATGTACCCCTCAGAAATCCTGCGTAAGTCCACTTGCAGGAGCACTCTTTGTGTTATGTAATAGTCCAAATCAGGTCTTTTGGAACAATCTAGAACTGTCCAGAACGTTATAGAACCTTCATAAACAATCGTAAATCGTTCCTCAATTCGTGTAAGTCGCATTCAGCAAAGGGAAGCAACAGCTAAATAAATCATCTCTCAATTTAATCCAACAGTTCCGCTAGTTGTGCATTGGGATGGCAAGCTGCTGCCAGATCTTACTGGAAAGGAAGTAGTTGATCGTCTTCCTATTTTAATCACAGGTGATGGAACAACTGCTCGGTGTTCCAAAAATTGCGGCTGGAACTGGATTGAAAATGGGCAAGGCTGTTGTTGAAACTTTGGAACTGTGGAATCTAGCAGAGAAGTGAAAGGAATGTGTTTTGACACTACTGCGTCAAATACTGGAATAAAAAATGGAGCATGTCTTTGGATTGAACAGAAATTAGACAAGAACCTTCTCTACATTCCCTGTAGGCACCACATATTGGAGCTGGTACTGGAAGCTGTCTTCTCTGTCACCGTAAGTCCATCAGCGAGCCCAGAAATACTAATCTTTAAGCTATTTCAAGCTCATTGGGTGTCACTAGATAAGTCCGAATACAGAACTGCACTTGATGATGAGTTCACTGCCAGTGCTGTTGCCGATATTAAAGACGAAATAATCACTTTTGCTACAGACTAACTAAACCAGCAGAAACCTCGCAATGATTACAGAGAACTCCTGGAAATCTCTATTACCTTTCTTGGAAGTGAACCTTCTCGTGGAATTAGATTTCTTGCTCCTGGTGCAATACATAAGGCTCGTTCGATGGCCAAAGCCATTTATGCTATCAAACTGTGGATGTTCAAAGGACAGTTTCCATTGAAGACAAAAGAGCAAGCTGGGATAAGGGACATAGCAATTTTTGTTGTGAAATTCTATTTGAAGGCGTGGTTTCAAGCTGCACTTCCAACTGCTACGCCTTTAAATGACCTGATGCTGTTGAAGAACCTCCAACAGTACAAGACTACAAACTCAATAGTTGCCAACGCTGCTCTGAAGAAGCTTGCTCGTCATCTGTGGTACCTCAGCGAAGAGCTGGTTGCCCTTGCTTTCTTTGATAAAAAAGTATCAATAGATACAAAAGCCAAATTAATTCAAGCTCTCCATAATGATGGTAATGAGGACCACTCAAAGAGAGTGACTGTCGATTTGGATAGCATCTTGGAGAAAAATTTGGACTATTTTGTGTCAGCCAACTCTTTGAGGTTTGTCGACATACTTGGTCTTGACTCGAAATTCACAGAATTTGATCCCGAACTCTGGGCTTCTGATGGGAACTACATTGCCACAGAAAAGTTTTTTCTAAAAATAAGCTTCCAGAACGCATAGTTTATCAGTGAGTATATCATGTCGATCATTATTATTATGTTAGTATTAATACCGTTTCATGGCATGTCTGGATTCCCTGTCTATCCCCATTTTCACAAGTACGCCTCAGAAAGGCTCAGTAGCCGCCTCTGCAGAGTGGCCGCCCTGAGCGGTCGCCCACGCCTAGAACCGGCCCTTGTTATTATTTTACTTCGCAGTGGTCGGTACAAGACATCATTCCCGTCCTGCGCAGTGCTGCGTAGCAGGTTTCGTTACTTAGGCTCGAGGCTCGATCTTTTTTTCATAAAAAGCTCAAGCTCGAACCAATTGTATATTGGCGACTAAGCTCGAACTGCTCGGCTCGAGCTAGCTCGAGCCAGCAGCTCTACGTGTGATGCATCAAATTAAACGTCTTGATCTGCAGATTTGCAGGGAAATGATAAAATTGAAATAGGTCATACCGTTGGCGAGATATTGAGGTTTATTGTGACCGGCTATGCTCTGCTCGACGTAGTTGTAGTGGCTGATGTTAAGGTGTCGCTGCTAGCGGACATAAACGCTGTAGGATATAACGTGACGCTCCAAGCGGACATTATATAGTAGAAGGAAATAAACCTTGCAGTAGCTGAGCTTCTTGGTAATGTGACAGAAGGCTAACTACCAAGACAATATTTAATCTAACCAACAAGTCAATTTATCTACGGGCAACTGCTAGTTTAGTTTCATTTCCGCCACTGTTTTCCCAACTGGGAGACCTTGAGTAACGCGAGAAACACGAATCACGGAAGGGCGGGGAAACGAGGCTTCGAGCGTCGCGGATAAATAAGTGCTTGTCCGAGATAGCATGCGTGTGTGGGTAGGACGGTGTGCGTGCGTACGTGCGAAGGTGAAAGGGGAGAAAATTAAAATTGAGATTGAAAACGAACATACATACTTAAAGCGATGGTGACGAGAAGGTATATGAATGACGAAGGCGAGAGACGTAATTTGGCTTCTTTCCTTCCTGGAAATGAGCCGTGCGGGGAGACGCGAACGCGTGGGGCGAAGGAGTAAGCGGTGGGGCGAATCGCCCTCCCTTTTCACGATGGCTGCTTGGCGGGCACGATGGAGTGGGGGCAGAGGGGCGAATGGGGGCAGGGGGACGGGCTGGGTCAGGAGGGGGCAGAAAGGGGCAGAGGACGGGTGGGGGGCAGAGAGCGGGCGGGGGCGGCGGCATAAGGATGATCCGGGCAGCGGGATGGCTCTCCGCAGAAGAGAGCGAGAGCGCGCGAGGAAGATGACAGGAGAACAAAAGAAGAACGGGGTGAGAAAGGAAGAGAGGGCGTGATGGTTTCAATGGAGAAGATGGCCCGCCCATCCCCTAAAACACCATTGTTAAATCTTCCGACGAACCCTTTCCCGAGGTACACCTTCGTCCTTAGCCCGCCACACCCTTCCTCTGCCGCTCTCTTTAGGATCGAGGAGACGGAACTAACGTCTTAAAAAGAGTCACACACGCACCCTGGAAAGTCTATTGATATAACCATTCTGAGGAGGCGTGTCGTGGAAAGAAGGAAAAGCACGAGGGGGAGAGTTAGACATTAGATGTCGAAGTATGTGTTGAGGGGAGGGAGAGAGGATAGAGGGAGGGAGGGAGATAGGGAGGGAGAGAGATAGGGAGAAAGAGAGACAGGGAGGGAGACACGGAGGGAGGGAGAGGATGAAGGGAGAGAGGATGGAGGGAGAGAGAGATATAGGAAGATACATAGGTCCGATTCTCGGGACATTATCGGTGTCTCCGCAGCAATGGTGGACTCGCTCACATAGGTGGCGTAACTGCATAGGGGCCCGCGGCAAAATATTATCGATGGTCCCATCCCCCCTTCCTCCTCCACCAATAAATACGTATGCTCAATTAAAACTGGAACCCTTTGTAAAACCCTTTCAAGATACACTTATTAATCGATTATCATGAATATGATGAAAAGGTTCGACACTATAAATTGTTGCCCAAAAATAATGATTAACTGGAAGTCAATCAGAAATGAGAATAATCCGAGGTATTTGGCCACCCTATTGCTACGCCACTGTTCACCATTTGAAGTAAGCTCTGTTTATACGAAATATTCGTGGTGCGAGGCATGAGAACACTTTCAGATGTACCTCGTTTAACAAAGCCTTTGGCAACGAAGCTTCTTTATAACTGAGTCTGTCCTTTCCCCAATTTTATTTTGGCTTTTTAGAATCCCTGATAAATTAGCTTCGCTTCCAACGCGGGAATTCGCGTGTTTTTTTAACACACTGGAAACATATACTGATTGGTATCACGTGGATAAAATTATTCTCAACCAACTGCCTACGTCACCGCATGTGTACCCAGGTGTATAGGACTGTTCCATTCGCAGTAAATATTCTCAAGATTTTTTCTATCTCACTATTTGGTGCACTTAAATTCTTTTTATTACTATATGGATAAGTATAACGAAGTACTGAAACTTATCTCCATTCACTCTGTTACATTATTTCTTGAAACGAAATTTCCTATTTCCCAAACTGCACTTGTCCGTAGAACTGAGAAGTGGAGGATATATTTAACATGACGTACACCGCCGTCGCGGTTGTTTGTTTGCTTGTGTGTATTTCTGGCTACTCAACCTCTTGATGTGTATCTGACTTTCCCTACCTTTCCATAGCTATTGGGGAAACTTAATTTTTCAATTTACTTTTTTTAACAAAATCAGCGTGTTTATAAAAGAGAGATAAATCTAATACATCGGCGCAGGACCAATGAGAGAGTGAAATCTTGGAAAACAATATTACGCAGACTTTTGGAAATGTTTTTCAACGTTAATCAAAATAGCCATTTGTCGCGTGTCAAGGTCCTATATACGTTATACCCATATATATACTTGGATCTTCGTAGTATCTCTTCTATGATGTGAAGCGAGTATTAGGCTGCGGTGATGCGGCAAGCCGCGAATTTTCCCGTTCACTAAATAGACATTCGCACGCCTCCCATTTTCCATAAATGTGTCCCATATGATATTTTCAAATAATTCGGAATAAATATTTTTAGTTTTCATGACATACCGGTTACCGAACATTTTTCTCATGGATGTAGAGAATTCGAAGAAACATGAGTCGACAATAGACTGTCCATCGCACATCTCCTCTTCTGCCCAGTGAACTTCGATTGCGATGCGAGCCACGCACGTAGTCGAGTGGGCGGAGGAAGGTAATAGGTCGAGACAAGGGGGTACTGTCGGCGACCACTATTGGTTGCTTTCCTGCCAAAGAGCATTAGCTAATTGAAACTAGGCCATCGACAGTAATGGAGGAGTTTGCTGGAATTACACGAAGAAAATCGCGAAGGAAAAACGAATTTGTCAGACAAAATAGGAAAACTCCACGAAACATCGTCTTGCCCTCTATGTGCCTTCAAACACTCGTACCATAAAACATCTCCTATCCCATTCCCTTTCCTTACCTTAAACTGACAAGCAATTATTTTCTCTTATACAGGCAGGACCGGCGGAACGGGGTAGCAAAATAGGCAACTGCCCAGGGCGCCAAAGATTGAGGGGCACCAGGAAGAGCCAATGTTTTCATTTCACGGCACCAGGGGATTCTCTCTGGGACAAAGGAATGGGCTCAGTGAGCAGGCCGTCATGCGGCGGGACGGTTCCTCCAGTAAGCTTAAGTTTTGGCACAAATACTTCATCGAAATTTCCCATGCTTCTCGTCTTTATAATCGCCGTTTTTCACAGGATTTTGGCTCGTTGCACATTGAACGTAGGGCAGGCGGAGTTTTTGTGACTCTTCATTTCAAATGGTATCCGCATATTGGGCAGAGAGCAGGCGTAGCGGAGGAAGACCTCTGTTGCGTCACATCTGTGTTTGAGAGAAATCTTCCTGCCTGCCTCTGTCACCCACTGCGTGACCATAGCACCTTCGGAAGCCTCAACGTCATTCGAGCAAAAAGGGTCGCTTGGAGTTGGGGGTACCCTGGTCGGTGCTGGAAGGTGCTAATTGGGGTGGTGGGAGGAGAATGGGATTCTCAGGATTTTCAACAAATGGCGAGTGAAGGGCACGTGGTGGGACCCTGTCCTCGACTGCGCTCAATGTGCGTACTCCAGGCGCAGGGCATTTTGGAGAACCCTCGCACCCGGTGCAGTAAAGATAGTACATATCATATGATTCCTAACTCTTTCGAACCGCGAGTAGGGGCGATGACCATGTCATCGACCTACGCTACTGGCTAGGTGCCGGTAAAAGGATGAAACAATGCGATCGGTTTATTGCCTCGCTACCCCTTTCACCCCTTTTCACTGGTTTGGGGATTTCCTTATTTTTGTTTGGGGTCCTTCCCCACCTCTAGCTGAACTTCCTCATGTCACACGATTCTGTGCAAGCCAAGCGTTTTTCCATTATTCCCCACAAGATTTTACTGGCGTTTTCAGAACAATGTTAAAGTGATCCTCTAGCCCAGGTGTACCCAAACTAAGGCCCGCGAAAGGGTTTTATCCGGCCTGCAGAAATGTTATTAAACATCATAAGCATCATAAAATCAGTGTTTCCAATTTAACGCCAAATATAAATCATGTAATTTCAGCAACAAATTTTTCGCATAAGAATTTTATATATGCATGTATGCTTAGGTAATTATAGAATAAAATACTTTAAATTTTGAAACGGTTTTTTTCGATCCGACCCGCCTAGCCCTTTCAATATTCCTAGCGGCCCCCTTCTCAAAAGTTTGGGGACCCGTGCTCTAGCCTCTAACAGTGAGCCGGGCAGTGCTACGCGTTGAATATTCATTTACATTTACATGGTACCCTGCAAGTCACCTTTTTGGTGGATGGCAGGGGGTGCAGTGCACCAAGGGTCCATAGTTTTCCTACGTTATCTTTTCCTATTATGTTCTCTTATCGTCCTAGGGGAAAACGATCCTCTATATCGCTCCGTTCTACAGTCGATCTCGCGAATCTTATCCTCACTGTCCTGCCTTCCGACATACGTCGTGCTTCTGATAAGTCCTACTACCTCATTCGTTAGTTCCTACGACATAAATTTTTTCAGTAGTTTAAATCTAACCTGCAGCCTACGTTCCTCTAACGATGTCCATTTCAGATTTTCTATTAATGATGTTATGCTTTGTTTACTATCGTAATTTCTTTTTACAAACCTAGCTGCCCTGCGCTGAACCTTTTCTATCGCGTTAGTGAGTCCCTTTTCGTAAGGATCCTACAAAGCTGAAGCATATTCGACCTGCGGTCGAACCAATGATAAATAACATAATTCTTTCACTTATTCGGAGCTGTTTTGAACTATTCTCCCTATAAAGGCCAGCTTTTTGTTAGCGGCACCTATCAATCGGCGAATGTGGGTGTCCCACGATGGATCGTGACTCCGAGATATTTACTCTAGTCTGAAACTGGAATCTCTACTCCGTCCAACGAATAATTAATATTCAACGAGATACTCTTGGTTCTCCAGAAGTTTATGACGCAGGTTTTCTTTTGGTTGATCTCTAACTGCCATTCCTTACACCATGCAGAAATAGCTTCTAGGTCATTTTGGAGATACTGGTGGTCTTCCGGATTGCTTATATCTCTATAGATGACGGTGTCGTCCGCGAAAAGCCTAATTTTACTTCTGACTACTGACCTGATATCGTTTATATAAATTAGAAATAATAACGGACCAATTTCACTGCCATTCGGAACGCCAGAGACAATCTCCACTGAGTTCGAAGATTTCCCATCCATAACAACCTTCTGCTTCCTATGATTTAAAAATTTACGGATCCAACCAACGATTTTAGAATTAACGCCTAAGGTTTCTAATTTCGTTATTAACTTCCAGTAAGGTACCTTATCAAAGGCTTTCCTAAAATCTAAGAAGATGGCATCGATCTGCGTATTATTTTCTCCGCTTCTCAGTTTACAATTCACAAAAAGACTGAGCTAAGTATCACAAGACCTACCTTTCCTGAAGCCGTGTTGACAATCATCTAACAATAAATTACTATCAAGAAATCGCATTATGTTGCTAACGAGTAAATGCTCGTGAATCTTACACGATATCTAAGTTAAGGAAATCGGCCTGTGATTTTCTGGGTTCTCCTTGTCGAGAAATGGATTTCTCGAAGATTATCCGAAGAAAAGGTGCTATTTCTTCAGCTAATTCTTTTAAAACGCGTGCAGGAATTGCTTTGCTATTCCCACCTCAGAAAATACTATATCGTCCACCAGGTCTCCCCATATTGCGGGTGCATAATGTACGCAATGGTCGCTGACGGCTGTAAATGCTTTTACAAAATGACCGTTTAACAGGTTGGCTTTCTCTACGCTATTATGAATAACGGCACCCGAGTCATTACGCAGGGAAGGTATGGTAGGGCCTCTACCTTGGACCTCTCTCACATAGGACCAAACGCTTTAGGGTCCTCCTTCAAATAATTATTTAATGCCTTATTCCGGAAGTTAGTAAAAGCCTCGCGCATAGTATTTCTCGCTTTAGCGCGGGATTCCTTATACGTCTTAAATGTAGTTGCTCTATATTCATCGGATGATGTAGACGGCATATTTTTTATTTTTGCGTGGCTTATTCTCTGACGCCTAAGCGCACTCCTAACTTGCTTATTGTACCAACGTGGCTCTTTATTGTCGACCTCTATTTAATTGGAATGTACTTATCGACGCCGTCTAGCATTATGTCCTTCAATAATGCACATGACCACTCAGCACCTGATCGGTCGGTCTTATCACGGAAGCCAGGTAGTATTTCACGTAGGTGCGACCTGAAGCTTTGAAAAGTCTGCCTTAGCAAATATATAAAACTTTCTTTGAGGCTTAGGGTGCATATCGATTTTCAACTTACACTCTGCATATACGGCCAGATGATCACTCATTCCATCTTCAATGGTGACTTTATTTATTCTTTCTGGGACGTTAGTTGCTATTAAATCTAATATGTTTCTCGATCGAGTTGGCTTTCTGACTTATTGAAGGAGAGAGTGCTCGCAGAATGTTTCGATTAATGCCTCACAGGATTCGCGTTCTTTACCTCTAGATTCGAAACATAGGTTTTCCCAATCAATTGAGGGTAAATTAAAGTCACCACCGACTATAACGATTCCATCTTGATTTAACTTTCTAAGCTTTGATAGTTGCTTCTCGAGATTTAAAATACAATCTACCCCAGCGTTAGGTGGCCTGTAAAACGAGCATAAGAACACCTTTTTGGAGGCTTCTTTACCTATGCAACACCAAACACTCTCGATATCCTCGTCACTTATCAGAATCTCACTGCTATCGTACTTATCGCTAACCGCTATGAACCCCCCCCCCCCCACCCGATCTATTAGCGCGATCTTTTCTATAGACACTATAGTCTCTAGGACTGACTCTGAATCTCATCCGTTAACCAACTTTCTGTGCCTATGACGACGTTGGCGTGCAGACTGCGAATAATATGCTCGAACTCAGCAATTTTCCTACGGATTCTGCGACAGTTCAGTACGACGACGTTTAATTTCTCACTATCACTTCGCATATTTATCTCACCCTTGACTTTCTCTTCCACTCTAAAACTACATGCGCTCCCATCACAATCACTCCCACGACAGTTTGGCATTGCATCAAAATTGGAATTACGACCCGTCGCACCCTTTACGGAACATTCTATCAATGACCTATCGCGAAATTGGTGCTGCATGTTACTATGAACTTCATCCTTATCTCTCGTATTACGTGCATTTACCTCACGCTCGGAGTATATTCTATCATTAGATAATCTATCGGGATTCTTACTTTCTACAAACGCATCGATTATCCCCTTACACAAAACTGACCTACACCCTGCCCTACTCTCTAGCCTAAAATATCCCTAGTGTGCTCGAGAATCCTACGCGCTACTCTCTGAGCCGATTCGGGCGTGTAGTGAACACCATAGTGATCCAGTGGTGCCCTGCACGATTCGATATTCGGCCGTAGACCGATGAAGTCCACTTCCAAGTCCCGACAGAAATTCCACAGCCTTCGGTTCAGACCGCCAACCCTACTCCAAACCTAAGAACCGCGGTCAATCCTAGGGACTATACTGCAGACAGTAAGCCGCACATCGGAACCCTACTCCTCTCGGACACGAGCAACCTCAGAGGCCAAGTCCTTAAAAGAACTTAAAATCTCCTCGGACCCGCACTTCGAGGCGCCGTTAGTCTCAACATGGGCGACCACCCGCAGCCGAGAGCAACCTGTCGCCACTACCGCTTCTCTCACCGTTTTGGTCACTTGCGGCACCGTGCCTCCTGATATACATTTGGAGAAGACCCGCTCTTCAACTCCCTCCCGGCGGGCACTGGATAACAGGGGTGCCATTACACGCCGAACGTTAAAGCTACCTAACACTAATAACCCCCCCTTCACAACCCGACTCCCCTTGGGCCCGGACTCCATCGAAGAGACGGGAGTGGGTACGGGCGCAATGGCCGTGGAGTCGTCCTCCGATAACACCTCGAACCTATTACTGACAGGAATAAGATAAATTCGAACAATCAAAAAGTGGCAGTTTCTACCTCACTACCAACAAACTCCTTAACGAGAAAGATATTTGCTAATGAAGACAGCAGTGTAGTCATTTAATCGATTTATCCCGTCGATATCGAAACTGCGTCGGTATCTGTATCGACAGCTGTCGTGTCATGGCTTCCGAGCAGCGTGGCGCTGTTTCAGAAATTCGTAAGGTTGCTCCGCATGCGGTCAGAATTCCCTGTCAAAGCCATTCATTTAACTTGACTTTGTTGAAGTTCTCTGAAATTCTACCTATTAGAAAATATTTTGGAGTAATAGGTGAGGTAATAAATTTCTTTCATGCATCTGCTAAGAGAAGTTTTGTTTTAAAGAGAAATTTGGGGAAACAGTTGAAAAACAAACAGTTGTGCGAGACACGCTGGGTAGGTACGATGCACATTCAATAATTGATAATAATTTTTTTTTCAATTACAGAGGTTTTGAAAATTATCAGTAGTTGGGATGATATCACATCTTCCACAAAGGCATCATCATCACCATCGAATTCGTTGTATCAATGAAATGCGTAACATTTATATTTTCACCAAACCTCCCGGTTAGTAAGTCACTCCAAAAAGAATCCCTAGACCTGAGTTCTGCTATAAAATGCATTGGAGACCTTGTTTGTTTATTAGATTTAGAAAGGAAAAGGGCTGAAAAAGTATTTCGTGGAATTTGGAAAAGTGCTAATAAATTGGGTGATTCGAACTAACGAAGCCCCGGCATGCAACTGGACGATATGCAAAAATTTCCAGTTCTGAAACCGCTGAGGAATACTACCAGCGCAATGTCCCTATGATCGATACTCTCTTAGCTGATTTTCAAAACCGTTTTTGTGCTGACACATTGAAATCATTCTATTTAGAGAATATATTGCCGAAAAAGCTACTTCGTTTGAATGGAGACGATTTTCTAAGTACAGCTTCATCATTATGGGCCAAGTATTCTGCTTTGTCGAAAGATTTGAGTGTTTCAAATTCATTTGATGTTTTTCTAAGCGAATTAAATATGTGGAGAACCAAATGGGAACGTGAATCTGCGTGCAACCATGTAAAAGTTGACTTGGATGCATGCGAAGTTTTCAGTTTGTGCGACGAAGAAATCTATCCAAACTGCAAAATTTTACTGAACCTTTAACTAACTCTCCCTATAAGCGTCGCTAGCTCTGAACGGAGCTTTTCTGCTCTGCGACGACTAAAAACCTGGATGCGTAGCCGAATGAGTGAAGACAGGCTTTTGGGTTTGGCGTTGCATCATATCCATCAGGATATTCACCTGAACCCGGAAGAGATTTTAGATCGATTTGCAAATTCTCGATTTTACATTGTAAGATAATAATTTACATCAAAATGTACAGGAGAGCATTGGTTTGTGGATGGCTGTATTATATTCATGTAGTTCGATTAAATTCCAAATATGAAATTCATGCAATCATATTTGTTGAAATACAAAATTAATAAAATGTGTTTCTTATCTATTGTAGATATTAGTGTTCTTTCCTTACGATAAAAATAAAAGTATATAATATGATATTTTCACATAATAGAAGTTATGACGAGGAACACAAACTAAATGTTGTTAGCAAAATACATTTCATATATACTATATACAACTTGTTTATGATAGTTATCACAATATTATAACATTTACAAAGGTTAATTATTTTAAAAATAAGGCAATACAGTAATTTTGACAAAATTTAGGGTAATTATTAAAATATTCCCCACTCACGTGGGTAAATGATCCATAATCGTCCGCCCCCCCTTGGGAAGTTTCTAGATCCCCCCCTGCACGGCACTGAATATGTGTGTTTCTGTATTTTTTCTTAAGTAATGTATACTTATATTTCATCTTTTATTGATTTATTTTGTTATATTTTTCACGTGCATTTGTGTTGTATATATCTTTATATTCAAAATGATTTCAATTCCTCTTCAATGCTGTGCACTACCCCAATCCAAAAAGCAGAGCCGGTCTTAGGGGCAAGTGAGCAGGGCGGTCGCCCGTGGCCGCTGAATTGTAAATTATGCACTGGCCAGATACGTTTCATAATTTTTCACAGATTCGATTGAAGATTGAAGATTTAATAGAATTACAATTATATCGTTTAGTGATAGTGTCGTACTGGAAAATGTGTAGACCCCCTGCGAAAACAAATTTGAAGTCTCCAAAATCAATTTGAAACCCTAAAAAATATGGGCCTTCTTTGGCCATGGGCCTCCCGCCGCGTGGGAGTATCCGGTACGCCACTGGCGATAGTTAAACGTACATATGTTTGGTGGTAGAAAGATAGGGATCTCTGTCTTCCCAGAAATGCCGTTGAATCTGGGTAGAACGGAGATGGGAGAGATTATAACTGCACCTCGTTCTTCGGAAAAAATTGATGGGGAGTCAATAAAGGGGAAATGGCGTGAAGTCTAGGGGTGGTCTGAGGAGCAAGCTCCCATTTCGGAGAAAAGGTCGCCAAGTGTGTTTAAACATAAAAAGGGCTTGGCCTTGGGTGGTTGGTGTGAAAAAAATTAGTTACAGCATACTGCTGCAGTGCAGAAGAGAGAGGTCCCTGTGATTGGCAACACTTAAATACATCAGTACCATATGGTTATCCGGATTTTGGCACCTACCAGTGTCTCGTCCAAGACTAACTCTCCGCCATTCTGCTGCAAGAATTTCATTCGTGTGTGAAGTGGTCAGTGTGAAAGAGGTCTTTGTCTCCTTGCGTTTTAATCTTGTTTTGCGTTTAATTAGTTTTGCCAATTCCATACCTATCACCTGGTGGGTGAACGTGACAGTTTTTTACGCCACTGGCACTTATGTTTGAGAGCGGTCTAGTCTCTTTATGTCCTGTGGATGCCACAATTTCAATTTTATACTTGGCGACATGGCAGAGTCTATCTATTGCTAAATCGCTTTTTGGA
The DNA here is from genome assembly GCA_028673005.1 of Tanypteryx hageni. Taxonomy (NCBI): domain Eukaryota; kingdom Metazoa; phylum Arthropoda; class Insecta; order Odonata; family Petaluridae; genus Tanypteryx; species Tanypteryx hageni. The sequence continues at coordinate 8,468,949 of CM054117.1, forward strand.
GTTTTGTAGCAAATTTATGTGCCTTTTTCTGGCTTGACACGATTATGGCAGGTTTTTAAAAATCATTTCACTAATTTTACAGTAAAATAATTATCAGGAACTCGGTGGGAATGTAACATTAATTGTGCTGAAGTGGTACGGTTTCAGTTGGCGACGTTTATGACGCGTTAGTTTCTGTTTCAGAAACAACTAATGGCCTAAAACGCAGAATAGAAGCACTTTCATTGGCTAAAGAACTGAAAAACGTTTAATTTTTGATGATTTTAGTGTTTGGTACGATATTCTCGCGCAAATTGTTGTTAGTAAGATTATGCAAAGCTAAAATATTATCACTTTTGCAAAGCAGAGAAAGTTTTTTAATGTAATTCAAAGAGAATGGCTTTCATAGTTTTAAAATATAAGCAAAAGAGCTTGCAAAAGAATTTTAAATGGATCCAGAAGTAGTCGTTTCCTTAAAATATTTATTATCATTTAACCTATTTGAAATTATCTATATATATATAAAACGCTAAGGCAATAAGTGGCACACGATAACATTATATTGCTAATCAACAGGATATATAAACAGCTGAAACAGCTGTCACTGAAACATATCAGATCTTTATATCATATTGTTAGTATTGTATTGTAAAATCTATATTAAAGATTATTATTATTAAGTAGACATTACTTTTAAAAATTAATTTGCGTACAATGTTATATGGTAGATTATATATCTTTACGAGCTGTAAGCCCGTAAAAAATTACGGAACTTAAATGATTAAGCGTTTTCATCTACATAACCCGAATCCCTCTTGGTTGGTCAGAGACATTTTTGTTCAATGCCAATTTATAACACAAATAAATTATACCATTTAGCATTTCAAGAGATACAGAATTTTTCTTACCATTGTTAAGTACATAATGAATAAGCGGTATTGAACGCTATCATTACTTTTCTTCTACAAAACAAATTATCAGCAACTACATCAATTTAAATAACCACAATGACCACACTATACTTACCATTTCGGCAGAGGTACATTACAATGCATCACATTTAGCCAAATAAAAACAAAATATTTACCATTTTAGAAGTAATAGATGATATTACTTTTCCGTATTAATATCGAAACCAAATAAACAATGTCTAATACTTATTTACTTAATGTCTCTGGTGACGTGATAAACAGCTTCTGTATATCGCATTGAAATACAATATAAAGTTAAAACCATTTAGATAGTGCTTATATACAACTTTATATTAATTAATTAAATTAATATTTACATTTTTTGCTCAATAAAAGTAATGGCTTCAAGAGCAACACGTTACGCTGATTATAATGTGAGAAGAAGAGCGGAACGAGCCAATCAATATGTTAAAGAAGCAAATCGAAGAAGAACGAAGAAGGGAGGGAGCCAGTGTTAGAGAGGGAGGGAGGGAGAGGGGGTGGGAGAGAGGAAGGGAGGGAGAGAGGGAGGTAGAGAGGGAGGAAGAGAGGGAGGAAGAGAGGGAGGAAGAGAGGAAGGAAGAGAGGGAGGGAGGAAGGGAGGGAAAGAGGAAGGGAGGGCGAGAGGAAGGGAGGGAGAGAGGAAGGGAAGGAGAGAGGAAGGGAGGGAGAGAGGAAGGGAGGGAAAGAGGAAGGGAGGGAAAGAGGAAGGGAGGGAAAGAGGAAGGGAGGGAGAGAGGAAGGGGAGGAGAGAGGAAGGGAGGGAGAGAGGGAGGGAGAGAGGGATGGCGAGATCATTTGACTCTCTAACTATTGTATCAGCAAATCAAGAGATCGAAAATTGTGTGTATAAACAAATGTATGATACTGAGCAATAAAGTACTAGCGCGCAGATGCTCTGCGCGGGTAAAGCTAGTACCGGTATGGAGAAAGTCATGTGGTTGCCACATCAGGTTTTTCCTGTTTGCAATTGACTATGAACCGCCGAGAAGCTCCCGCCAAACACGCATCTCTCCCTCGCTCGCTTTCAACAAATATAAAAACCACTATAAAACATTCCGCTCATTTCAGGCTGATGAAGTTAATTGATTCGTAATGCATAGCCCAAGAGGAAGACAAAAGTGTGCGTCGCATGTCTCACAGCCTTATAGTTGCAGAGATAACACGGTTTCATAAATTGAATAAAACGTTGTAAACAAATTAACCTAGAAATTTGACGTTTTGCACATGTAATCCGTCTCAGAGCTCTAAAAAGGGGGTATTTTTTTATTCTCACCCCAAAAACGTCTCCTTCGAAAAAAAAATCAAAAGTACTCTCATTCAACGGGGAAATAAATATGCTACACGCTGATATGCCAATGAGTTGTGTAAATACGTATATGGGAATAATACAATGGGATAAGAGAGACCAAAATATTGGGAAATGAAATCAATAGGGCGTCATAAAAGTAAAATAAAAAAGGAAAGAGATTGAGGAAAAGAGTGAGGAAATACGAATGGAGGTCGGAGGAAAAGAGAGTTAGGGAGAGAGGGAGGGGAGGAGAGAGGGAGGGGAGGAGGGAGGCAGGGGAGGGGGGGAGGGAGGGGACGGAGGGAGGGGGGGAGGAGGGAGGGGGAGGGAGGGGGAGGGAGGGGGGAGGGGAGGAGGGAGGGAGGGAGGGGAGGGGAGGGAGAGGAGGAGGGAGGGAGGGGAGGGGAGGAGGGAGGGAGGGGAGGAGGGAGACAGGGGAGGGAGGCAGGGGAGGAGAGAGAAAGGGGAGGAGGGAGACAGGGGAGGAACGGAGAACGATGGAGGGAGAGCGGAGATGAAGAGAGCGACTATCAGAATCGCGGCGACCCACGACCTACGTTCCTATCTGCTTATTAAATTTATTATGGAAAGACTCGCGCAGCTGAGGATACACCCAGGCAAACAGTCCACGCCCCCTCCCTCTCCTGTTCTCTCCCTTCCCCCCCTATTCTCTCTCCTCCCCCTCCTATTCTCTCCCTTCTTTCTCCTATTCTCTTCACTCCTCCTATTCTCCCCCTACATCCCCCTTTCTCGCAGCCGCACTCCCCTACACCGTCTCCATCCATCACTCTTACCTCCTCTTCATCGTCGACCGATTGAAACGGAAGGATTAATCAATCAATCTCACGACCTTTTTTAAAGGGAACTTTATGATCATCTCCAACCAATTTTTCCGAGGAATTCCTCCTCCATCCGTTTCGTTTCTCACCCCCTCCCCCTATTCTCCCTCTCCCTATATTCTTTCCCTCTATCTTCTTCCCCCTATCTTCCTCCCCCTACCTTCCCTCCCCCCATTTTCCCCACTTTTCTCTTCTTCCTCCGCATGAAACACTTCTTTCTCACAAAACGAGCATTTCTTCTCTCTCTCTCTCTCTCCATCCCTTACGGCCAAACACTATTTAAAATCATCCCACTTTTTATCTTACTCCTATTCCAACTACATCCTTCTTTCTCTCCTTCGAATCGACTCGCCGTTGTTGATGACGTCGTGATCAGCGGGAGGTTGCCACCAAACAAATGACTGCGCCGGAGCGAGAGAGTGGATAAAGAGAGGGGAAGAAGGTGGAAAGGATGCTGGCTCATGAAAAGGTAAGGCATTTTTCTCAACGGTTAGCAAAGAAAAGACTCACGCTCACTCGTACCGATTAGTCAGTTCGAGACAAGATGTCTGACGATGAGGAAGTGTATCCTTTGTGCATTCATAATTATGATATGGCAATGGATATCGAGAATCGAGCAAGACTTCTTGAAAAAACTCGTATAATCTTCCCGAGCCTCGTCCACTCCCTAAAACACAAGGTACCTTAAATGGGTGGCTAAACTCACCCGCTTGCAACAAACATCATGAGAATTATTTCAAAGCGAAATTTAACAACCGAATACCATAAAATTCCCGTGGAAGAAGAATGCTTGAATATGCTTAACTTTGATACCAAAATTTTTGTACAACCCGTTTTAGCTAACATAATCACACTGTGTTGCATATTTAAGGCGGCATCAATGACATTTTGCCTGACACAAAAACGGTCCTGGCAAGTAAGCGTAGGAATAAAAATCAACAAACGCCGCCGTGAGGATGAGAGATGAGTTCTAAAATTATTTCTTGACTGCGGATATGGGAGTATAGCAGAACGAACACTTAGACTAGTAGAAGTGAATTAACACTCACTATCAACTTACTTGATAACTGTACCTTTAACTTGAAAATGTGAAAAATAAAATGCTTTTCATTATTTTTACCGTATATTTTTCTACAATAAAAAAGGAATGAAAGCACACGCAATCTTGATATTCATTTGATCCTAGATATCCTTCTACAAATTTACACAACTTACTCCATCTTACAAAACTCTACACACAAGGGAGGAGAGAAACCTAATGCCGGTATTAGCCTACTCTTTATGAAGATCACCAAAGGGGTCAACCGCTTAACGTCACTTCTCCTCAAACTGCATAAGTAGGAGACGGGACGATCCCAGGTTGAAAAATCCGACCTCCCCCGGATTCGAACCCGGGATCGCCGCGTTGGAGGCCAACGACATTATTCTAATTTGTCTCCATTACTTATACGGGCAGCACTGGTCCAAATTTGACATTTATGCATTATGAACACTCAGTCCCACAACTTTCGACGCTACCAACACCCAGGTTTGACTGAGACTAAGGAGAATAGCGCATGCTGTAATCTTAAAGACAGCGTCAGACACAAAGAGACAAGGTTAGTCACGTGATTTTATTTTGTTCGATCTGCGTGAAATCCATGACTCAAGACTGTTCTATCGATAAAACGCTGCCTCATTGTGACTGAGAGCTTTTTGTTTCGACTAACCAGAGTGTACGCAGCTTAAGCGGTGTACGAGAAGTAGCTGCGGGGGCTGATGTTGAGGGCATTGGTGAAACCAAAGACAGACATGCTTTAAACTTCTATCAATGAGGTTTGTAATGTTCGAATGACAGAAAGAGTGATCTGAAGTGTGAAATTATATTCGAATAGGATTCCTTAAGAGATTTTTTCATCGAAGAAATTTTAAAGAAGATAAAAATAGAATCGATATTTTTCTAGCGTCCGCCGTGTTTTTATACTAATACGTCTAAATGAAATTATCAGTAAGATTAATTTAAAGACGCTCCCAGCGGTTTCATTTGTAAGGTTTGAATTCGAGAAAAGATTAATCTACGACACACCTCATTTTTTCCTTCTGACTGCGCATATCCATAGACTGAGCTGTTGTGCCCCTTCTGGAGAGTGTTATGTGCCATTTATGGGTTCGCGTGGCTAAGGCAGGCTTAACACGAAGGGCCACTCCAATGAAATACCGAGAAAAACTCAATATAATAAGAGCCGCAGTACAGGTTTAATTATAGGGTAATTATCGAAAAAATATCATTGGATATTCTAAAATGGTATTTTTTTTAAATATGTGCCTTCGGACATTTACGTCACGAACGAATATTTATTTTTATTTTCAGCGTTTTTTGGTGAGAAAAAGATGGTTTAGGAAGCTGTACCAAAGTTCTCGAAGTACCGCATGCGGCTCAAGTCGAAGGATATACGCCGTTAAAGAGGAGTCATTTTCCGCTCGCGAATAAATTCTGTCGTCACGTTTACGACATCATATTAATAACGCACGGTTACTATAATATTTAAACGAGTTTGTTTCATTCGTAGTTATGAGAAAAGGAACGCCCGGCGTCTGCAAATGAACGTAGAATCGGTTTATACGAGACATCGCCCTAACTATCTGTACACGACGAGTCAGTTCGATAACTGATAAACCGGCGATATTTGAGTCGGTCGAGGCGCGAATATTGGTAAGGCAGCGGCTACGCTGGAGGCGGATCAGATCCGACCCGACCTCCAGACTCGATCCAACCGACCGACTTGACAGACCGGGGTTCAGACAGTCGTTCATACTAGTCGGGTGTCTTTAAATACTGTGAATCATGAGCTCCTCAAGTTGGACGACGAGTGGGATGAGTGTTTATTTGAAGATACCCTTGATTAGGGAATACGAATAGGCGGTTTTGGGTGCATGATCATTGGCGATTACATTACATTTTAAAACGTGTGAAATTGAGGATCTATCTGGGAAAAATAATAATGTTTTATTATTAACTATTAAAGTTTCTTGAATTGTGCAAGCATTTCAGCTCGCTTTGTTGATTTTAGATTATAAAATCTCATGGAAAATTAGGATTGAGAACCTCCTAAATGAAAAATTACCTTTAAAACGATTGTATGCGCATTGAGAAAGGCGGTGGGCGACGCTTGCTTGTTTTCCGCAACTGCACGGTATCTCGGCGTGATGACGTCACCAAGAATCAGGAATATTTTATTTTGCTTTCCCTAGCCCTTATATGATCCGACTAAAAGTCCGCGAGAGCTTGTATCTACGACTTATAGTTTCAGAGATAAAAATTACTAAATTGTAATAATCGTAAATTGATCGCCAATTGCCTTCCTTTCCCTTATATCATCTGTAAGGTATCGATTAAAAATTTTATTCATACGGAGGATAGAATTTCTACAAATATTTTGTAAAAGCTTGTTCCTTCGACTTATAGTTTCCGAGATAAAAATTATTAAACTTTAATGTACAAATGGGATAAAAACAACCCCTAAAAATAACTATTTTGAAATTTCTAATTTTTCTGTTTGATTGTGACCAAAAACCTATAATCGTGCCAAATGCCAAGTCTCTAGCTCCTCTTGTACAATTTTTATTAACGTGGATTCCATCTCAACATTCAACTGCGCGGCAGAAAGTCGGGCGAAGTCTGGCGAAAAATCAAGCTGGTTTGGTTCCTTCCGACCGTTTGAAGTGGTCTGGCGAAGTCGGGTCAAGTCTGTTATGGCCGGGCGGTGCCAGTGTAGCCACTCAAACCTAAAACGGTACGTTTGGTTCCACCCGACAAGTCTGAAGTCGGATCTGGAGGTCTGGTCTGATCCAGTTGCTGTGTAGCCGCTGCCTAAGGCGAAGAATGACGAACGGAAAGGTAATGGTCACTGGAAATGGATTTTTTGAGAAAGGAATTTCTTCAGAAGATTGACGGCGAGAGCGAGAAGAACCGTTGTTCTGAACTGAAAACGATTCGACGGACACGGGCTGAAGCGCGGTCCAGTAAGAGATACGGAATTACTTTTTTATTTTTCATTACTCCAAGAATTACGCTAATCAGCCTGCTCTGGTACTTATCGGGTACTTACAAGTACCATGAATTTTTGAGTGAATGTTTGTAGCGATCACATGGAGGATAAATTCTTAGGCCACACATTCACAATGAAGGGAAAATGGAATACCGGTGGAGGCATTAGCACACTCTTTGTCAAAAGCACCCTTGCGCGTCCTCATAACACACAAGTCAGGGGGAGCAAGGCGGAGCAGGAGTCGAACTCAGGCCCGCTAAGCGCAAGGCCACCACTCAAGCCACTCCGCGGCCCATTAATGTTTTATTAAGCAGTCGTTTTTTACCTTTTGTATGTCTTATGGTTAGGCAGTGCCCCTATGTTTCGTTTCCGAAAAGATTGAGTGGATTGTCATGAAGTTTGGTACGAAGGACTTTTTTGGCAAAGGGCAATAAAAAAATGGTAGAAATAGTTCGCATAACCTAAGAAGGGGTGCAACTTCACTATAAACGAAAACGAACTTTCCGTCATACCCCCTGGGAATAATGTTAGTCAAATCAAAAAAGCTTTCTGAGAAAAGTTGTAGAACTAGTAAAATAGATTATTTCAGGCAATTTAATTGTTCCTTGGCATAGCTTATACCATGCAGTGATTCGACATTACATTAAGCTGTTAATATCTTTCTATCTATCTATCGCCTCTGCGCCTTGCATGTGTTTTGTTGCTTACCTATCAATACAAATACGTATGTAGCGCAAAGGAAATGTAACATTGAATTTAAAAAATAATTCGATAACAATCATCGAACCTTTTCCATTCACCACGTTCTACTATTCGTAACCGGAGTGCATTTCCAGACATACTCGGAGTACCAGATTCCTATTCCTGAAAGCTTCTTTCCTCTGAGGCGAAACATTTTCCCCGTAGCAACCTCGACGATTCTCTCGCTTTCTGTCACACGAAATGAAAACGACGCAGAATTAATTCCGCCCCGAACCTCGCGCGCGACAAACGAAAGAGAGAAGTGTCGCCATATTCGGGATCCAGGGAAACGTTCTCTCGCATGAAAAGGAACTCGCGCAGCTAACGTTGTTCGAAATTGAGGAAATTTCGCTGCCTTCCACGCTTTTTTTAATCGCATAGGCTTAATCTCGTTTTCGACGAGTATCCCCGCGCCCTCTTTTCCTCCCCCAATTCCCCTCCTCTCTCCTACCCTCCTCCCCACTGCGCGATAACATCACTCTCCTACACACCAAAGCGTTTCAACTTCCATTGAATTTCGACTCAACCTTTAACCGTCGTGTCTCCAACCCATTACCTTTTCAAGTCCGCCTCTCCCTCTTGATGTTCTACAGTGTCACACTAAATTGGGAGAGGAAGAGATACATTATGAAACGCTGAGCAAATGCCATCTCCCGGCCGTTCAATGAAACAGCCGGGATTCCCGCCCTCTCGAGTCCTTGCCGTTTCTCGCCCTCCCACTCCCCTCTGCCTCCAATCTTCCTCTTCTTCATTTCCGCATCGCGAGCCAGGAAGAGAAAAAGAGAGAGAGAGAGAGAGAGAGAGCGTGGCTTGGGAACCATTAGTAATTCCAATTAAGATGGCTGACTGGTTCATTTCTCCGGAACCTTTTCAAATGCTTCCCTCTCCTCTTTGACTCCTCACTCTCTCTATGTCGTCCTGAATTTATTTCATCTTCCAATGACCTTTCACCATTCCCTTCTAACCTCTTTCTCCCTCTTTACCATCTCTCTATCTCTCGCTCTCCCTCAAACCCCTATCCCTCCCATCTCTTTTCCTCCCTCCCTTTCTCCGTCACCTCTCCTTCCCTTCTATCTCGCTCTACTCTCTCCATCTCTGTCCTCACTCTCATCTCCCTCTCACCTTATCTCCCTCTCCTCTTCTCTCTCTCTACCTTTCGTTTTCCATACTCTCTTCACGTGTCCTCGCTCTTAATAAGTTGGTCCCTCTAAAACTCTCATTCCCCAAAAAATAAAACAAAACAGTTCTCCTCAATCTCCAACCTATCTCTCTCTCTCTCCTTCGCTGTCACTCTTCCGCTTTTGCAGCGTATATATTTTCACTTCCCTCATTCGCTCTCGTTTCGTCCTTTTAGGCTCACCTCAGAAGCCTCCGAATAAAAAACTCTCTCCACCTCGCTTATTTCTCTTCCTCCTTCCCATCCTCTATCCCCTCACGCTGCCACTTCTCGGGCGGAGAGCAAAAAAGACTTCCCTCGTCTCTGATTATTCCCGACTTCACTACAAACACAATTTGCTTCCCCTATTGCCATCGCTTATTTACGACGGTTGAGCAAATGTCCCTTCTTTCAGTACTCTCTTTCTCTCTCTATAGCTTCTTTCATTACTTTGGTTTAAGCTTTCGCTGCTTGCTCCTCACCTTGCTGTGAAAATGCGAAAGTACGCGGCAGTATTTCAAGGAAGGAGACGGAAAATTTCCTTTATGATTTTTTTCAATCCTGCGCTTACTTAAAGAGGACGTGGGACATACCCAGGGGCGGCCCGTGGAATTTTGGCGCCCCGGGCGAGATAGCTCTACATAAAGGTTTGTTGAGATATTTACAAAGTGAACGTTAATTAATTCATCGCTCTGTAAAAATTATCGATAATGAAAGGAATGCCATCAAGATCCCAGCCTGTTCCTCGATTTAAATTGACATCCAATATTTATTCACCTGCAAGTAATGCATAGATAAATGATCGGGATAGCGCTCCCAAAATTTTGGCGCCCCGGGCAGCCGCCCGGCTCGCCCGTACCTCGGGCCGACCCTGAACATACCGAATAATCATTCTAATGCCGCTTCCTTAATATCTATGGAAGTATACGTCGTAGCAGAGCTTTCAGACGATTAAAAATAAAAGGATGGAATTGTCAAGCTATCCTTTTGAATTTAGAACAATTTACCATCAAACGTAGGACTTCATTGCAAGCCTGTAACTAAATATAACATACAGTTCCTATGCCTAGAATTTAAACTAAATAGTTTTCTTTGTGTTTAACTGAATATCTCACCATTGAGATGTTTGGCGTTTTCTTCAGGCGTGCCTTTGGATGACATCTGCCGGAGAAGGTTGACATTAGAAATGAAAATGAAAATAGAATCGTTCCCGACTAACGACATACATTTCCACGGCATTAGATGGCCAATAGCGCAAAGAGAGGAAAGTTGAAGAGGCGCAAGGGGCGTGGCGGCGAGAAGAGTCGTCGAGGAGGGCGGTGCGCGCGAAAAGGAGCGAAGTGAAGAGTTAAAGGATCACATCGCCTCCGAATGTATGGAATATAATATACTAGCTGAAACGCCCGGCTTCGCTCGGAAAAGTTGATTTTAAGTAGCAAACGATTTTTATTGCGTATTGTATTGTAAAGTTTTACCATTAATATAATTACGCATCATTACATGGGTAGATGCGCCGAAGCCTTTAAAGCAGCAATAAAATTATGTGGATGATGTCAATACTATTAGCGAAAACGTAAACAATAAACAACATCTTGGTAAATAGATGTATCGATTTGTGTTGCGATAAATCTTTCAATGTTAATGGTAGATGTTCTAATATACCTTAAAAACATATGACTCAATTTAAAAGTATTCATAGACTATATTTAGGCATGAATCCATTTGTACCCTTTATCTTGGCGTTGGTTATTCTTTCTCCAAGTCGTGGATTTTCCTTGCATCAAACTTTACGTGGCTATCTCCATTTGAAGAGGACAACAATTAAGAAATTTAGCTTTTGTTTTGCAAACGTAGACCAAGTTCTTCCTTTGTTAAATAGGATGGCCCACGAAACTTTTGATTTCGCTAGCTTCAACGGTGCAAAAAAGTATAAAGAACATACATACATACACACACTCTCTAAAATATTTATAAGATTTTCAAGAAGAGGGCTGTCGGAGTAGAGAGGGGAAGAGTGGGAGAGAGGGGAGGCAGGGATAAGGAGTGGGAGAGGGGTGGAGAGAAAGAGATACACAGAGTGGGAAGGGGTCGAAGAGTTAAGGGGGGAGGGAGTGGGGAGAAGTGTGATAGAGAGGGATGAGGGAGAGAGAGGGGGGAAAAAGGAAAGGAGTGAGAGAGATAAACAGAGAGGGAAGGGATGGAAGAGTCAAGAAGGGGAGGGAAGAAGTAAAGGCAACGAGAGAGAGAGGGAGAGATGGAGGGGGATGAGGAGGGAGGGAGAGAGAGAGAGAGAGAGAGAGAGAGAGAGAGAGAGGCGATAGCGGCGCGTAGAAAGGAGGCGAGGTGGAAGAGATCCGCATAAGAAGGCGTTTTAGTGCTAATCAAAATTCTCAAAGTCAAATAGACCTTTCATTTCCTCTCTCAAGTTTTCGAGTTGAAATATATACTTTTTCTGAATCACTTGTAACTCCTTCCTCGCGCGCCCTTAATCCCTTTGTTCCCAACTGCCCTCCTCCCACCCGCAAGGATATATTCTCCTATCTTCTTCTCATTTTCGATAATACTTATGGCTAGCGCGAGATAGCGCCACCGTCTTCCGCAGACGACTGTTTCTCGTAGTTCGAGAACGAGAGAAAATCACGCGGCGAGTGGAAATAACGGCGAAGAGGGATTTCCGAAGAGTTAAACGGCTGTTCGCTGCCATTTCTAACTTGAATATTCATACCGCCGTGAGAATACGTGGTTATTTTTCTTTCCGAACACTTGGGCTCAATTTGGAGCGTGGAACTTCTTTTTACCGCGATAAGACGTGGTTGCGCATGTTAATTAATTGTACGTAAAAGAGGAATGCACGGAACTTCTCTCGAACTAGCGGACGTGATATTACCAATATCTACTGCTCGGCTGAAGGTTCGAAGAATTAAATTTGATTTTGAATGAAAATATCGAGGCCAGTTCGTCCTAATTAAAGAGTAATATAAAACTTGCTATAGATAGACTTCGAATGCGATGACGCGGCGTATCACTTGTTCTGATTCCTTTCATTTGCATATTTAACACATTACGTATTTTAAATGGAATTACATGCTCGCACAGAGATGCATTGCCCATATAGTTAAAGTCTCTTATTGATTTGGTAGCGCATATTCTTTAATCGATTATTTCAATTACGTTAAAATCGTGAAAATACTTAGACCACGTTTTATTGCATAAATATCGGATTGAAAAATTTGATTAAAAGTCGTTCCTTTACCGTTTCCCAATTACTATCTTATTAGGCCAAGGAGGTATTTTATTAGAGCACCCGAAGGTCAAGATGGCGGAATTTGGAGACGAGGGCCCAAGATGTCGACTCTCAATCTCACCTATGCTTCCTTCTCTACTGAAAAAGGAACTTGTCGGGTAGGATATAAAGGTTTCGGGGTTATAGAGATGAAAGGAGTGACGAGGTTTCCATTTTGGGAAAGGCTTTCTTATTGTAGGAGGGTTGAGAGAAGGGCTATAAGGGGAGGAGGAGTGGTGTGTGAAACCAACGGATGGTGCGAAGGGGGATTAGGAGAGAAAGGGAGAGGGAAAAGGAGATGGGTGAGAGAGGGAGAGAGAGAGAGGGAGGAGGAAAGGAGAGAAAGAGGGAGGGAAGAGGAGATGGATGAGAGAGGGAGAGAGAGGGAGGAGGAAAGGAGAGAAAGAGGGAGGAGAGAGAAAGGAGAGAAAGAGGGAGGGAAGAGGAGATGGATGAGAGAGGGAGAGAGAGGGTGAGAGAGGGAGGAGGAAAGGAAAGAAAGAGGGAGGAGAGAAAGAGAGAGAGAGAGAGGAGAGAGAGAGGAGAGAGAGAGGAGAGAGAGAGGAGAGAGAGGAGAGAGAGAGGAGAGAAAAAGAGAGGGAAGAGGAGATGAGTTAGAGAGGGAGAGAGAGGGAGGAGGAAAGGAGAAAAAGAGGGAGGAGGAATGGAGAGAGAGAGAGGAGAAGAGAAAGAGGGAGGGAAGAGATGGGTGAGAGAAAGAGGAGGACAGGAGTGAGAGAGGGAAGAAGAAGGAGAGAAAGAGAGAGGGAAGAGGATATGGGTGAGAGAGGGAGGAGGAATGGAGAGAAAGAGAGAGGAGAGAAAGAGGGAGGGAAGAGGAGATGGGTGAGAGAGGGAGGGAGAAGGAGAGAAAGAGAGAGAGAGGAGAGAAAGAGAGAGGGAAGAGGAGATGGGTGAGAGAGGGAGTGGGAGAGAAAGAAGGAGGGAAGAGATGGGTGAGAGAGGGAGGAGGACAGGAGTGAGAGAGGGAGGGAGAAGGAGATAAAGAGAGAGGGAAGAGGAGATGGGTGAGAGAGGGAGGAGGAAAGGAAAGAAAGTGGGAGAAGAGAAAGAGAGAGAGGAGAGAAAGAGAGAGAGAGGAGAGAAAGAGAGAGAGGAGAGAAAGAGAGAGAGAGAGAGAGGAGAGAGAAAAAGAGAGGGAAGAGGAGATGGGTGAGAGAGGGAGTGGGAGGGAGGAGGAAAAGAGAAAAAGAGGGAGGAGGAAAGGAGAGAGGGAGGAGAGAAAGAGAGAGAGGAGAGAAAGAGAGAGGGATAAGGAGATGGGGGAGAGAGGAGAAAGAGAGGGAGGAAGAAAGGAGTGAGAAAGTGAGAGATGATGGTAGAATGGGGTATAAGAGTTAGGAGTGGAAAGGAAGAAAAGAAAGGCATATACTTTCGACGAAGGCGAAAAAGTCCTCTTTTACCACCTTCATTCTATCTCGCGCGCGCGCACACACACACACAAACACACACACAAACACACACACAAACACACACACACACACATATATGTATAACTCGCATGTGGTGACAGGGTTTAGTGCGCCTTCTACCGAACCGCCGCAACGACATAAAACCCCCAATGAAATATTATTATTTAACCGTGGTTTTGCTGTATTTAGATTTAGCTTTGGAAAGTAAATATATACTTTGTTTGGTTGTTATTCGTGTATGAACGATCTTTCATGAATTATGATTAATTTTATTCATTTATTTTGAGCATTTTTAATTAGGAAACTTTTCCGCCATTGTTTGAGTTAATTTTAATACGTTCAACATAGAATAAAATAACGTATCTACGCATTCGCGTTATTAATGAGAAATTCAACGATATAAAATATTTCGGGAATTTTATTATACATGCGAAAGTTCAATTACGTGATAATTTTCGTTCGATTCAGCAATCCCTCGCAGTAACGGAATACTCATTGAAACGAAAAGTTATGGAAAATCACCCAAACATTTTTCTTAAGGTAAGAAATTTATAGCGCGATCCGCGGACTTGGAGCGCCTTCGTTTTGTTTGAGGGGATTAGATTAGATATGGTTTTTATTTGGGGCGAGACTTAGACTTGGAAGTCCCCTCTTCCACCTAACCCTCGTCATGTTACGAATATAATAATACATTCAAGAATTAATAATAACATTATAATAATACAATAATTGTAAAAAGATATACAATTGTGTGGGAAAAATAACAGAAAACCCACTGCGGGAAAACACCCGCGTAGAAGGGGATGTTAAAAACCTACGAAACCTACTCAAGTTCATTAAATAAATCATGATATGGTGCACTATCATATATGCATTATAATAAGATAACCATACATAAAAATACAAGCAATAAAAGAGTATAGGCGAAAAAGAATAATAGAGGAAAGAAATGGAAAAATGAACAAATAAATGCACTGCAGGATAACACCCACACAGGGAAGGAGGCGCGTGAAACTGCGAAATCTACATAAAAATACAGCAATAAAAAAGAAGGGGAAAAAAGGGAAGAAAATAGAGGAAAGAGACAGAGAAAATAGATCAAATAGATACACTATAGGATACGGAGGAAAGGACTGACGACTCCTCGGCCGACGACCAACGGAATCTGCAGACTTGCTCAACCCCTTCCTCCCCCCTCCCTCTTTCTCTCTTCTCATCTCTTCCCTCATCTCATTTCCACTTCTCTCTCTCTCTTCCCTTGTAACACTCGTCTTCAGTCCGCATTCTCCAATTTTCGTCGAAACTCGAATCCAAGAAGGATAAGAGCAGACAAAAAGCTATTCTCTTTCGGCGTGCGAATATAAAGGAACAAAACAATAGCCGAGCGCTCCTTTTGTAGATAAGGATTTTCTGAATGATCAAGAGAATTATGATCTGCTTTGAGAGTGAGTGGATCGAATTTACGCATCAGAAATGATTGAGAAATAGCAGTCGTATTAAGAAAATATCTGACGATTTTTTCAACACACGATGCAATATCTTTTAGCGATCTCGAAAATAGAATGCCGTAAGACAAAAAAGCATCATATACTATCAAGCTATATCATATTCCGCGCCAATAAAATCCGTATCCAAGTTTATAAGACAATCAAAGTGAGGAAATTTTGTTCAGAAAGCTATATTTGCGCAAAAAGGAATATCTTATATCAATCGCTTGGGAATAAAGCGAAGTGCCCTCCGTAAAATAATTGGTAGTAAAAAAGTAAAAAGAATTTCGTTTATATTCTCGCCTGTCTCTCGATATAAATTGGTATACAACATTTATTCATTTGTAAGTAAGTAAGTATATATGGTCGTGTTCGCGACATCGATACTTTGGCGCCACGGGCAGCCACCAGGCTCTCCCGTACCTCGGGCTACCACCTTGTGAGGTTTCAAAAACAGGAGATTTTTACATTTACAGGATTCTAAAACCGGAGATTATTACTTCGACAGATTTCCAAAACCGGAGATAGCGACAATTAAAATTATAGTAAGAAATTGTATGGAAAAATATATTTAAACAAGTAATAGAACAAAACACACAATAAAAAGGTTTTAAGAAAATACATAGGTATAATAAATTGAATATTTAGTTATTTTAATTTAATAAAACAAAATAATTACAATACAAATTTGTAAATTAGTTGTTAACAAATTTAAAATTATATTTTATATTTTTTTGGCAACTCTTCAATAGTGCTTATAGTTCGGGTTTTCCAATAAATTCTAAAAATTCTTCACAATTCATATTATAATTAATTTTTGTGCACAATTCAGCTTTTACCACAAACTAAATTTTCTACATCGAATGAAATAATTTAAAGGCATTTCTTCCAGCATTGTGAATAACATGACAACAGCAATTTGCTTTTATTATATTTGATGAGCAACATAAGTTTTTGGTATACTGAATTATGCACACCATAATTAACCGATGCATTGTCAGCGCAATATGCTGATACATATTTTATATTCAAATCGTTTTCTTTTGATAAATTCTCAACATTTTGATAAATACATGCAGAATCTTTATGTGGATCTTCAAAAAAGTCCATCAATTTATTTTGGATTACGTGGGTTTCAGTAAAATACCGGAATACCAAAGCAAACAATTTTTGCGAAACTTTTTTTGAAGAGTCTATCGAAATAGAAAAGTAAATTGGGTCCTCGGTCGAAAATTTGAGATCACTTAACGCCATTTCAATGGATTTGGGACCAAGTACATTTTTTACTATTGCATTTGCTTTAGTTCGTCCACACTGTACCTTTTTCACCGAGAAAGAGTCACTGTACATCTTTGAGTTCAACTTGATACCACAGTCAGTACTTAAATAGCTATGATTATGGATAACGGCGTGATAAATAGAACCAACTTCAATTTGGGTTATCTTATATTTCTCACTTGTTCGTTTATTCGGTGTAACTGAGAAAACGATGAAGAAATCTTTGGTGAATCTTTCATGGGAATAGCTCGAATGATATGGGAGTTATGAATTTTTTAAAATCGATGAAAATCTCGCTCCCGCCAACTTCGACGGCTAGGTTCCGTCGCTGGAAATATTTTGTAAATATCTGCGAATAGAAATTCTCTCTGACAGTAAAATAACATATAACAGTATTAGAAGTATTTTCTGATCTTTAAAGGAAGGGTATAGAGGAAATATTTAACACGTCCCTTCTGTGATTCCATAGTAAGCCTGGCCTGACCCTCTTGCTTTTATGACCCTCTTAGACCATAAACGGAATCTTTCGCATTCTTCTAAATATAAGCAAAAATTGCCAGCCAGTTTCGAAAAACAGATGTTCTCAAAGGATGTTCAGGTTCAGTTTGTCTTTTGACATTGAGTGTGTTTGTGTCTGCCTTTTCCCTAGCTCTTATAATAGTGACGTGCAGTGTTCAACTTGAAAACGCGCGTTCTTTTATTGGAATATACTTAGAGAGAAATTTGCGGTTGATGTATTAGTTCAACCATTTCAGTGGCTGAAGTGAAGATGAGAAAACATGGTGAAAAGCTAAGAAGCCGAGAAAGACAAATTGTGTTGAATGTGTTCATGCATTTCAGCAAAACTCTCGCTTTACAGAAGCGAACAAAGAAACCGCCAGAGCTACAGGATGTTCTGAGTCAACCGTTTATCGAGTGAGGAAAGTACGTTAGTTACTCCTGCCAAGAAGAAGAAATTAGAGAAACCCTACAGGAACTCTCGAATTATATTTTTTAACGAGATCATCAGATCGGGAATCAGAAAGAAGGTGCATGAAATGTTCATCAAAAACATCCCTCCTACTCTCAAATCTATCCTTACTGCTGTTAACATTGACGATGATTTTCCGAATTTTAAAAGAACAACTTTGTACCGATTATTAATAGATATAGGGTTCATATACGGAAAAAGGGAAAATAAGTATTCTCATCGAAAGAGATGATATCATTCGATGGCGCCATAAGTATTTAAGAGAAGTGAGGAAATACAGAAGCGAAAATAAATTCATTGTATATACCGATGAATCGTGGATTAATGCCGGCCAAACTGTTACAAAGCATATCATGACAAAGAAATAAAAACTACGCCAAGCTTTCCTTGCGGGTCTCAGTACGGGATTGAAGCCTCCAACACGTCGTGGTGGTCGATGTTCATTAATTCATGCAGGTACGGAGAACGACTTCATCGATGGAGCCCAATGCTATTTTTATGTAAAAAGAATCCATTAGGTGAGCACGATGAAGTTGACGAATTTTATGAAGAATGGTTTGAAAATAAAGTTCTTCCGAACGCCCCTGAAGGTTCACTCATTGTAATGGATAATGCATCCCATCATAGAAAAATTGAAGCAATCCCCGCGACTGGCTGGAGAAAGGATAAAATTAAGGAGAGGTTGAAGAGCAAAAATATAAACTGATAATCTACAAGACGATATTGAAGAACTAATAGTTAGGCTGACATCACCATCATCCTCTTCTTCGGCATCACCTCCATTCTCGTCCCCTCTTCATACATCTGAAATGCAACCAAGTACTTCTTGGTACATGGAAGGAGTTCAAAGACTGGCGGATTTTTAATGAAAGAGGCAAGAAAAATATTCGCTTCCGTTTATAATTTTCAATTATAAATTTTTATTCCTTCAACTGTCGTATCAGCATTCTTAAGATATTCCAATTTTCCGATACAATCAATATGAATAAAAATTGCCATTAACCTAATAATTAGACAATTATTGTCGATGATTTAAATTAGCCTGATTCTAAAATTATTTATTTATTTAACTAAAACATAACATTGGAATAACGCTTAAAATTTATGCACTTATTATAACTAAAATTTTAAGAAATTGGCAAAATTCGCCGGAGTTAATTTAATTCGTGTATTTCGGTCATCTAACTTCAAAGGATCCGCGCGCCAAGTCTGGCAACGCTGTTCTCCGTAAGGCTCTAACAGTCATCTCATGGCGGAATGGAGTATAGACGCATTGGAGACATTTCAGACAAGTTGAGGTTAATTTGAGAAGTTTAAGCGTTGTTTTTACTTGCAAATGTGGAAATCTCTGTTGATGCTACGAGCGCTAACGAAGAGGCAGCGCGTGGATTCTCCGATATACTCAAGGCTATCATTGACAATTATTCGTTAGAACTCGTCAATGAGGCAAGTCTCTTTTGGAAGCGTGTGCTTGCGCGCATATTCATCTCCCGGGAAGAGAAGCATGCGACAGGATTCAAAGATCGTCCAACATTCATGCTGAGTGTTAATGCTACAGTCAATTTTAAGATAAAGGTCTGGGTTACTGCCAAAATTCGTTCTTTCAGCAGCAGTGGTGTGTCGAGTTTTGGTCCTGCAGTGAAGGAGAAAGGGATAAATTTCTGGCGCAAAGGGCTTATGCTGTTTGACAACGCCCCAAGTCACACAGAGAATCTCGACACTTTACTTCCACTGTAAATGAAGTGCGTAGTGTACTTAACACGATTTCTCCTCTGCAGCCGTGGACTAAGGCATCATAGCGAACCTCAAAGCTTAATATCTGAGACGCTATTCGTTGCTGTTGGAGATGACGGAGAACAGTCTTTCAAGGATAATGAAGGCAACTGATAACATCAGCACTTCGTGGAAGGAAGTCAGCAGCACCTACATGAATGGTGTGTGGCTCAAGGTGTCATGATTTCCGTTATTATGAGGTTACTGAGGCTGCAATTACGAGTAGAATTCTCCAGATGGCCAATAAAAGTAGGCTAGATGAAGTCGACGTCAAAGATTTAAAGGAGTTGGCGCAATCTCATGGTGATGCTCTTACCAATGAGGAAGTGGAGGAGCTAGAAAAGCAGTGAGATGTGGAATAGAGAGAAGAAGATGATGCCGAAGAATCTCCACATACAAGGAATTTGACAACAGCGCTGATGTCAGATGACATCATCTGGATAAGGGATGGCAAATGATTTTTTGTTGCGTGCCAAGAAAGTAATGTCAATCATCAGAATTTTTCGCGTGCCAAAAGTTTACTCTCTCCACTTTTTAAAGTCAGCCGGAAGTGGGTGTTAACTCTTGCCACGTCCGTTTTTACTTTCTCCATACGTAGTATAGGGGAAGTATTGTTTTCATGAAAAAAACTTCCAGATTTCAACGGAAATACACGTTATGAGGTCCCCTGAACACGTCTGACCATTGTCTCGATGATGTCTGTGTGTATGTGATAGCTTTTTTGTGGGTGCTTTAACTCAAAAACTATTGATTAGGTCAACGCCAAATTTTATATTTAACATTTTTATAAAAGTCACAAGAATTGATTAGTTTTTGGTAGAAATCGGTCAACCGGAAGTGGGTGTTTACTCTTGTTACTTATCCATTATTTTAAAATATTTGCTTTAATATTTGATATATGTAAAAATGTACTAGAATAAACGTAGGAAATTTAATTGTATACAACCTTTATTTGAAACATTTTCCCATATAATGCATTGTTTAAGAGATATCTTATATTTTTAGCTGCCACCACTATGCCACCTAACGACTATTATCAACAATTGACGCTTAGTTACCTCTTAGTAACGCTCATTTTTATTTTCTTAATTATTGGAGCTTTGTGGCTATATCCAACATCAGAAGGCTATGGTTTGAGCTTATTTCTGTTCTTTGTTCTAAAATTTTCTCGCAATTTCTTAGAATATTTACTATTATGTAACCTATTTGGAATTTTTAGAAATATTACAGATATGGAGAAAGTTATGTGGTGGCCACAGCAGAGTTTTTATATTTGCTTTAATACTTGATCAATGTAAAACATTATCGGAATAAAAGTTGTAGGAAATTTAATTTTCTACAAAGTTTGTTCAAAACATTTTTCCATATATTTCATTGTTTAAGACATTTTAAAAACTATATATTTAAGCTGCCACCACCACACCACCTGGAGGCAACTTTTGCAAACACTTTACGTTTAATTACATCTTACGGTTAGTAACGCTCCTTTTTATTTTCTTAATTGTTGGAGCTTTGTGGCCATATCCAATATCAGAAGGCTTCTTTGTGAAGTCTAAATGATAATGAATATTTTAAGGAACTGAGAGAAAAATTCAACCTATTTGGAATTCGTAGAAATATTACAGATATGGAGAAAGTCATGTGGTGGCCACATCAGATTTTTATCTATACAATGCTTTAATACATTTATCGTGCGTAGAATAACGTCATTATAGCAATTATCTATGTCCCAATGAAGCCCATAACCTCACACGTAAGAAATAGCGCTGCTAGGAACATATATATGCCCATAAGAACATTAAAATGACCTCACAACGCTGTTTCATATAGCGCTCCGTTTTTCAGCGACGCATCCAGGGTATTATGAGATATGACCGCGCTTTGCATTCCTTTTTCCAATTGCAGCTGTAGTACCATCAATTTTCGAGGCCTCGAATCCGAATTGCGCATATGAACGTAAATTAAGTCGACATCCAACATTATTTCTTCTTCGATTGTAGTTCTCTTCGTTAACCTGCGATTCTCGGTCGCTGCTCAGACCTCACATCTAACATCAATATAGCGCCCCCTTCATAACAGCTGCGTCACACACGGAGGGGGCCTCAGCACCAAAGAGAGGAGATAGGGAGAGAGAGAGTGCTGTCGCTAGGCAACCGAGGATTCTGTCGTGAAAAGCCACCTCCTTCCCGTCGCCTCCCTTCCCTCTTGCCGCTCACTTCCCTCCTTCCCTCTTGCCCCTCCCTCCCTCTTTCCCCTCACTGCCCACCATTCGACAGGGAGGGAGTGAGAAAAGAAGGGGAGTGAGAGAGAGAGACGCGCACTCCTCAAAGGGTCCACGGGGTCTTCTTCCTGCTAACGATTGGTGGGCGGCCAAAAGCTTTTGAACTGAACATCCCTTTGCGGGTATTCCCAAGTGGATGCAGAGTCCAGAGGGGAAGTGGCGAGGTGAAACTGGGCTACATATATGTAGTAAGTCCTCGTTGTTAGTCGTGAATGCGTTCTCGAGGTTCACGAGGGACGACGAACAGGGCCGACTAACCCGTTGACTTACATGTAATAACTTACATGGATAATACGTTACAACTACAAAAGTTTTTCTTTAATAAAAATACAATTTTACTCATCATTTTAACAAAAACTATTTTAAACAGGGAACTATCGAGGTCGTCTTATGACTGAAAATTTCAAGAACAAGTAATTTAAAAAATACTTGTCTCAGGTATCTCCAATAGCCACAATAAGGTTTAAAAAACCATATGTGCCGTATTCAGTGGTAATTCACCGAAATTCTTTTATAATCTACTTATCTATTGGTGATACCGGAGGCAAGTATATTTTGAAATTGGTTCTTCTTGAAAAACTATCTTGCAAAATACATTAATTTCGAGTATTTCGACTTTTTGGACTCGTGCATGGGAGAACATATGCACTAAACCAGCGTTTCTCAATCTTTTTAATAGAACGACCCACCTAGGCTTTGAGAGTTTACCTGTAACACACCTATTATCTATAGACTAATTTCTTCAAGCAATAGATAGTACACAGGGGGCACACAATATACTATCATGAGTTCCTTAACTATTTTATCGCGAAATCATTAAAATAATGGAAAATTTTACCAAAATAAACTATTTGGAAATCTATCCCCGACCAACCTCAAGTTCCTTTGCGACCCATCTGTTGAGAAACCCTGCACTAAAGAAACGGAACTCAATCGAAGAATCTCGATAAATATCTCTAAATTTAGGAATACCGGAGTTTAAAATGTACATATTTTTCTCGTTTAACCCTTATTGTAAATAAAAATTGCAAACAGCCCACATAATCAAATAACGAATAACAGAAACGACGAACGAAGGTGACTTGCTGCACTTTCTTGTTCGAGCCCTTAGTAATTGGACCTCTACTCACAACTCTCTCTCTCTCTCTCTTTCCACAAAATATGATTACATACTATAACGCATATCAGGCGCATTTGTAAGTATTTCATTTGTAATTCCTGAACGCCGTGATTATTATGTTTTGTAAAAAAATTCCGAATAAAGAAAATGTCAAAGGCTTATTGAAGGATGAAATGGGCTCTCGGGCCGCATTCGGCCCGCGCTCTGGAGGACTCTGATCCGACTAAATGCAATCCCAGCGATAATGCCTTCGTTAGTTGAAACGCAAATATAGAATTGTCATGTTCTCACTGTCCATTTTTGCCATTTGGCATTCCGTACAAAACGCATTGTGTCTTCGCCTCGATTGCACTCGATCGCCAGATGAATGGAAGTGAATGCTCCTCTCTCTTTATCTCTCTCTCTCATCATCAGGGACGCAAGGGACTGGATTCCATCGAAGCGATGTCACCCCAGGGAGAATGGATTGCAAATAAAACAATCGTCAAAATGTGATTTTCGAGAATAAACTACTCGTCGACTTGCGAATGAATCGCGCCGTTTGTTAAAAAAAACGAATTTTTAAATCCTCTCAAAATAAAAAAGCAGAATTAAATGAGTTCCGTTGGAATCCCATATTCCAAAAAAACTAAATGGTCGATTGATTGGTTTCTCTGGCGACAGCCAATCAAAAATATTTACCAAGCCCGTAGAGGCGATAGCAAATCACAAACGGAATTTTTTAAAGCCAATTACCGGAAAATAAATAAAAATATTTAAAACATCGAACGGATACTTGAATAATAAAATTAGCGACCAAATCCACAAGGACCTCAAAATTCAAACCGACCAGCCCAAAATCTTTTTTTCTCCGAGTCCAATATGTCGTAATTAAAGAAAACATCGAAAATAAATTGACTAAATTAAGTCACTTCTAAATAGCGATAAAATTGTCGGAATCGAAAAACCGATTAAATAAAAACTTGCAATTAAACAATTAATTAATTAATGGAAATAATCTCTGACGTTATATCGCTATGAAAATAACCTGATTTTTTTACAAAACGAAACAGGGCGTTATAGTTATTCGGATGACAGAAAGTAATCACAAGTCGAAAATATTAATAAAGAAAAAATATAAACCATATAATATCAGTGCACAGAGTTTAATACTATGTTGTATTTACATAATCGTCGTCCGACCTCTTAAGTCTAGTCTGTGAGTAAAACGACAGTTACATATAAGTCCACCATCAAATCAAAAGATCCAAGTAGACAGCAGTCGACTTTAGTGGCGTAAATGCCTTTTAATTCCTTACCTCCACGAGAAAGGATTCCATTACTGCCAAGAGATTGAAAAAACATTGCCTCGTGAGAGGAAAACGCCTCGTTGAAAGTCTCTCCATCTCTCTCTCTCTCTGATTAGGGTTGAATTTCTCAGAAGCGCTGAGGATTAGCAGGATCTAAGACGTCCGGAGAATGCCAAGTGGCACGGAAACCAGGAGTGGAAGAGCGCGGGGAGGAATGGGAGCAGAGGGAGGGGGAGGGAAAGAGAGGGGGAGTGAGGGCTAGGGGAAGGAAGTGAGGAGGAGGGGAAGGGAGTGAGGAGGAAGGAAAGGGAGTGAGGAGGAGGGGAAGGGAGTGAGGAGGGGAAGGGAGTGATGGGGAAGGGAAGGGAGTGAGGAAGAGGGGAAGGGAGTGAGAAGGAGGGGAAGGGAGTGAGGAGGAGGGAAAGGGAGTGAGGAGGAGGGAAAGGGAGTGATGGGGAGGGAGGGAAAAGGAATGAGGTGACAAAATCCTAACGCCTTCGGTTTGTATTTCTACCTCTCTCTCTCTCTCTCTCTCCTTCGCTTGCTTCGGGGTCTGCGCCTGGATGGAAACGGGAAGCAGGCGATAAGGGGCAGGGAAGAGGGACAAGGAATAGGGGCAGAGAAGAGGGGCAGGGGTTCGTGCGTGGGACAGCAGCGGAATGGATCCTCTCTCGATCTCCACACAAGGCTTCGTATCGACCATTACGTCGTCCCTCTCATCTTGACCGCCGCTGTCTCCCATTCTGGTCCCTCGGAACCCTTAACAGATCGAAGAACGAAAAATCGTATCGCTTTGTCTCGTAAGGATCTCGAATCTCTCTCCGCTCTTGGACTATTATTAGGCACTTTTGCCGTATTTGTCTTTCGGCCTAAAGTTCATCATTCTCGTCTCCATTTCCATTTTCTTGCCCAAAGTAATTCGTTATCGCATTAAGAAAGTCTCAGCTTCGTAAAACGACGATGAAGCTAAAAATAAATAATCTACTTGACTCTTAATTTAACGAAAGATTGTTTAAATAAACCCCCATAGAAAATTGGTGCCAAATTTGACACGGACTATGGTGTAATAAAAGACCTAGGTTATGAAGGAAGTGTCATCGCTGTCGATTTAACAGTTTGGTATAGATTAGAAAGAATATATAAGAGAAAGGATAAAGCAAACATTGAAGCGCTGAATGTACTCAAGAAAGTGTTTTTTCAATCGATGCGATGAAAAAATGGAATGAAAAGATTAGGACGGATTGTTGGAAGTAAGGGAATATAAAAGGAAGTTTTCTAACGAAATAAAATAATACCTTGATTAAAGAAATACATGCGTTCCATGACCACTTCGTTATCAGAAATTTCATTACCAGAGGTAGAAATAACATATGAGGCGCAGGGCTGTTTCAGAATTGCAGAGAAGATGAAATATCGTAAAATACAGACAAAAACTAAGGTCAAACGCGTCTAAAATATGAAATATACAATTTACTAAATATAAATCAAATGAGTTAATAAATAAATAAATAGTCGCTGCTGCAGTCATACTCCTCCGAATTGGCAGTGGAGGAAGTTGAAGGTGGCAGTAGTTACTCGGAGTGTAGTTAGGATCTCTGCTCGTAGATGGACCTGACTGCGGCTCTTGTGTCTGGGGGTAGGAAGGGTTCTTGAAAGAAACACCAAGGGTGGACTGCCATGCTCTCGTCTTTCCCTCACGAAGCATCTCCGAGGTGAAATTCATAGTTTGCAACGCAGTCCTCTTTACAGCGAGGCTTCGTTCAAAGTCTGGATCATTCTCTGTAAGTACTTTCCTCGAATGAGAGACCTCATTCAGGCAGTAATGCCTTCGTTGCCCAGAATGTCTGTGGGGTAGCCGCTTTTCTGTTATCTGCGTTGTCCTCCTCCTGTCGCACACGCTGCTGCGTCAACAATCGCAGCTCCTCGTTTTGTATTCTACCCGTGGCTATTCAGCACTTCTTGCACATCGTCTAATTTCACGAAATCCACCGTCTGTGCCATTCGTGCGACGTCAGTGCTGATGAAATTTGACTCTTCAGAATCGGTTTTCTAGATTTCTGCATTTTTTAATTTTAGATTTTTTTGCAAAACTATTACAGACTTCGCTATAAAGGAGCTTCTTCGTTCTCAGAGGATTCGTTAACCGATATTACTCTACGTTGAAAATGGAATTGGAGACTACGGTGTACAGAATGGAATTAAAATTTAAAACTCCTGAACCGTAAATTAACCCAGAGAGCACTCACACGTTAATAAGAAAAAAAGGAAAATTAAAATTATACTTACCAACACACACGCACAATCACTCTGGAAATCTCAGGGAAACTCGCTAAATACGTATTTCGAGAGTTATGCTCTCATGTTCAGTAGCTGAAGTCGTATGGATTGTTTGTGTTTGGTCTTGTATATTTATATGTTCCGGGTAAAAGTGAAAGAAGGGCAGGGGGATGGGGGAATTCTTAACAGTAAGTTTTAAATTTTAATTCGATATTACTCTATACTAGGAAATAGATGAATTGCACGACAAAGAATAAAAGCAGGTGTAGACACGGAAAGAAAAGAAAGGATGATTAATGGACGTATTAACAGAGAGATATTTTATCCCATCATAACTGAATAGTGCGTACTTCAATAAACGGGCCGCTATAGCAAAGCCACGACTAGGGTTTGTTAGAGTAATAGAGTAGTTAGAGTAATTAATGTCAAAGTTGAGAAAACCGTAATGGAATTAACTTTTAAATTCGATTAGAGTCAAAGATAAATTTTAAAGTAAATAACGAAACCCCAAACAAAAGAAGATAGATATTCGTCAAAGGGCAAAAATCAACGAATTTATGCAGGATTTTTTAAAACGACACATTTAAATTCCTTCACCAACGATTTCATCGATTAAATACGAGAAGGTTATATTAGAATATAAACAACGAGTTGCCACAGTTTTAGATATGAGGATTATAAAAGTTGTAATAATAAATGTGGAACTCAAGGAGGCCAAACACAACAACTCCACCGCTTACTTTCCTCACCTTTTAAACCCCTTTATCTTCGCAGTATTTAAAAAAGTAAAACACGAAAACGCTTCGAATGCTGGGCACATGGGAACTTCTCGGAGAGTTTCATGCACACCTCTTTTAAAACCTCGCCCGCCCACGCCTTTCTGGCGGAGCGGGAGAGGAGAGCGGAGGATGGAGGGGAGCGGAGGATGGTGGGGAGCGGGAGAGGGCAGTGGGGGTGCAGGAGCAGAAATTCTGCCGAGCAGAGGAAGAAATTAACGGCTAGGGTTTATGGAACGTGCTCAGAAGGAAGCGGGTGTGCCCCGGAGGAGCAGTCGGAAGACATCGGCGCTTAGAAGAGGATGGGAGGGAAGGAGGTGTCGGGGGTGGGGGGACGAGAGGAGAGGAGGGGAGGAGGAAAGAGAGGAGGGGATGGGAGGGGAAAGAGAGGAAGGGGAAGAGGAGGGGAGGGGGAAGAGGAGGAGGGGAGGGGGAAGAGGAGGGGAGGGGGAAGAGGAGGAGGGGAGGGGGGAGGAGGGGGGAGGAGGGGGGAAGAGAGGAAGGGGAAGAGGAGGGAAGGGGGGAAAGAGAGGAGGGAGGGGATAAGAGGAGGGTAGGGAGGAAAGAGAGGAGGGGAGGGAGGAAAGAGAGGAGGGGAGGGAGGAAAGAGAGGAGGGGAGGGAGGAAAGAGGGGAGGGAGGGGGAAAGAGAGGAGGGGAGGGGGATAGAGAGGAGAGGAGGGAAGAAAGAGAAGGGGAGGGGAGGGGAAGGGAGGGGGAAAGGGGGAAGAGGAAAGAGAGGAGAGGAGGGGGAAAGAGGAGGGGAGGGTGGAGAGGGGAGCGCGGGGGATGGAAGGGGCGGACAGGGAGAGTGTTACGTCGTGGTGCGAAGAACGTGACGAGAAATTCCCCGGAATCTTTCTCCGTCTCGCCGTGCTCCTCCCGAGAGAGCCTTCTTCCCTTCCTATCGCTTTCTCCTCCTATCGCTTTCTCCTCTCGCTTTCTCCTCTCACTTTCTTCCCACCGCTCTCATCCTTCTCGCTTTCTTCCTCTCCTTCATTTGTCCCCTCAGCCTTCGATATCGAACCGCCATCTGGACAGAGTTCCTTTTTTTTATAAATTTGTTTTCGACCGAGAGCGATTGGGTGATCTACCGCTCCTCCAACGTCGCGGGACTCAAACTGATCGCAATGAAATTCAGTCACCGCGAAAGTTTATAAAGAAAAACTGTCGTCAATTTAGAGATATGTACTTGAGAAAATTACAAGGTGTGATACTTTACTTATCGATGGTATATGAACAACTAAGAAGCTCTGCCAACAATTGGATTTGAAGTAGTATATCTCTCATGCTATTTATATCGAACGATTAAATAAATTAATTTTCGAGCGATAAGAAAAAGTCGATTTTAAATGGATTAGAGGTATATTTCTGACATTTCGGTGAAAAGAATTCTCGCTTCGGAAAAAATGTTAGAGCGAAAACACCTAATAACGGTTTTCTAGGGAGATGATAAGAGGCTATCGGGTCAAAAGTAATTACGGCGACCAAAAGAGTGTGAAGGAGGAGAGAAAAGGACTGTGAATATGTGGCGCCTAAGAGAGAGAGAGAGAGAGAGTTAAGTGAGAAATTAAAGCTAAGAGAGAAAGGGGGAGGGAATAAGGAGTGGCCGTCGGAGTTCTGAAAAGAATGGGAACAATAGGAACGGTGCGAAAGGCGTGAAAAAATACACTCGAAAAAGGCGGTTTTGAATTATATAAGGATAATGAAGGAAGGATTAAAAAGGCAAAAAATCCCAAGGATAAAAGAGCCATGCTCGGTGGTATCCGAAAAGGATCGGAGGGTGAAGAAAGAGGGTACGGGAGGGGGGAGGGATCGATGGCAGGAGGAGGGGGGGAAGAGGAGGGCAGGAAGGGGTAGGGGGCGTGTCAGGGCGAGGGATCGTGACAAATGAAGAGAAATCTTAAGAGACCTGTAAGCTATTCGACTTTCACGACTCTCTCTCAAAAAGAATCTTTCTCCAGCAGCAGGTAAGCAAGAGGGAGATCCTTTTGGAGAGCAGCTTGCGCTGATTGCATCTCTTCTTTTGACCCTTAAGGTTTTCCCACTGTGCCAGGAATAAGGTTTCTCAAACGGCTCAGGATTCTACTTATCTCCGCACTAAATGCGAGACAGAAAGATAGAGATGGAGGGAGAAATAGAGATGGAGGGAAAAAGAGAGATGGAGGGAGAAATAGAGATGGAGGGAGGAATAGAGATGGAGGGAGGAATAGACATGGAGGGAGGAAGAGAGGTGGAGGGAAAAAGAGAGATGGAGGGAGAAATAGAGATGGAGGGAGGAATAGACATGGAGGGAGGAATAGACATGGAGGGAGGAAGAGAGATGGAGTGAGGAATAGAGATGGAGGGAGAAATACAGATAGATGGAGGAATAGAGGTGGAGGGTGAAATAGAGATTGACGGGGGAATAGAGATGGAGGGAGAAATAGAGATGGATAAATCACTGAAATATAAATTACATTTTCGAAAGATTTCTCAACTTTGGGTTAAGGGCTGTATCTGTAACAATAGCGTACATGAAATGTTTCTCTATATTATAATGTTTCTACCAGGAAAATTACTAACTTTATACTTTTTCTATCGTTATGTATGTAACAGAAAAAACTGTACCAAAAGCAAAAAATTCTAATCTTTAAAAATATGTTCCTGAAGTGTTAGCCGCAGTGTAACGTACTCATTATATCGTTGAACCAATGCTGGATCCTTCTTTTTTATAAAACTAATTTGAATTCTCTTCAGAAAGATAATAGCATTCTTGTTAGGCGCATTTCGTTTCCAAGCGCATATTACCTTCGTTCTGTCCGTCCGTCCGTAGCCATGTTCGTTCTCTGCTTCTACTAAACGGATTTTCACGAAATTTGGTATTTATTACCAAATACGATAATGGCATACATAATGCAATCAGGGGTGCCACTTGACTCGAAACAAAAAAATAGAACTTACTTTATATCTTGTAATATATTAGTCATACCGAAAACCTCTTTAAATAATATTGGTAGAACTAGCTAAATAAAATATTTTTGTCCAATATATTATATCGTAGGAGTAGCCGCTATCAAGAAAATCGAACAAGAATCCCGTAATTCACTTTGAATTTCGAAAAATTCATGCATGGATGCCTAATTGTTGTCAACGAAAGCTATCTTAGTTGTAAATGAAGTAAATAATATCCGCTATAATAAAAAATACGTTTAATTTCCTCACGTGTGCATGCAGCATTTTGTAAGCGAAGAGAAATGAATTACCTACGACGAAGAAAAGAACACAAACGTAAATATTACAATTACATACCTCACGTAGGTATGTTTAAAACAATTTTCGATTGTATGACTAATTACAACTGATTAGAAAATAAATCAGCAAATAAATTTTAATATATCCCAGGCATAATTTCTGATACAATATCGTATATCGTTTTGCAGTATCTACTCAATATAATTACGAATATACGTTTATTAGCGCACCATTACCACGAGAGAAAGAAATTTTTAGTAAACAGGGAGGCGTGATCGTGGCGTGTTGTACGTATACCAATTTTACGGTGTGTGATCTTACAAATTTAGTTTCAAATACTCTATCGCACGAAACGCGCCTATTTGTGATATACACTGTACATACATACACTTTCCTAACTTGTTTGTATTTATGAGGAGATTTATTTTCGTCGAAGAGACTTTCCGACGGCCTTTCGAAAGGAACGATATCCGGATGTAGAGGTTGACCTTTGAGAAAAACGATTCCCTCGATATGGATCGATCCCATCAAACTGATCGAACCGAGAAGCGACGTATAAATCCAAACCGCCATGTTTTAACAAGGGAACATTTTTAAGATTATTTCAACGACCGCGTTTTACCCTTTCTACCTCATACCAAGTAAAGTAACCATCGATAAACCCCAAGATACGCGCCATAAAATGCATAAAAATCTCTGTTGCGAGATTTGTTTGGAAATGAGGAAGAAGCGGAGAGAGAGAGAGAGAAACGATGGGAGTGGCGAACGAAAGAGTTTTTTTGAGTCTCCAAAAAGCCCTTTTCTGGCGTCAAAGAAGCGCTCAATTAAAGGGTAACAATGGGGCGAGGTGGAGGGCGGAGTGGGCGGGGATGACCTTCGGGTAATCGGTGAAGGGAGGTGAAGAAGTAAGAGGCATCCGACGGAGAGAGAGGGGGGAGAGGAAATAGATCGGTGAAGAGGAGAAGTGCACGATAAGGAAAATGGGAGGGAGAGGAGATAGGGAGGGAGAGGAGATAGGGAGGGAGATCTAGAGAGGAGGTGGGAAATCGGTGAAGGAGGTAGCAGCAACAAGGAAGTGTAGTGGAAGGAGCCTCTCATGGGAGCTCGGCCTCATCGGTTTCCGATTAACAGGCAGCGCCGCAGTGGCATGGGGAGGCAACTAGAGAGGGCAGCGGGAGGTGAAGTAGGGAACGGACGGACGCAAGGCGTCGGTAGGTAGCGTCGCCCTCTCGACGCCATTATCGCTCAGCCGCCCATTTATCCCTCGTCGACCCAGCCGCCCCGCGTCCCCCTTTCTTAACCTCGCTCGCGTATCTCACCTTATTGGCGGTCAAAGGGAATAATAGAAAGGATTAAGAGGGAAGCGGAGGGGGAAGCAGAAGAAAAACGACGAGCAGAAATAAGAATGAACTAAAAAAGGATGACGAAATATACAGGAGAAAATACAGAGCGAAGAGAAAAATTGGAATTTCGGCATTCTGAATACCTCAGACAAGAAAAGTGTAAGATAATGGGGTAGAGATCAGTATAAACCTTTTAGGGCGTGTGTGTGTGTGTGTCTATACATACATACACACACTCATACTAGTACGATTGCCTGTTATAAATGTCGAGTAGGAATGTACGATGGCATATGTTAGCAATTAAAAATACAAAATCATGAGAATGGCACATATTTTATTCTACGTACTTCCAGTAATGATTCCCTTCATATTATAAAGTAACATCTGCTATTATATTCTAATAAATATTATTTTACACTTTCGATTGCAAATAACATAAAATGACAAAATCGAAAATTTTCAATTTCCAGGCAGAAGAAGGAGTAAATAAATCAAATAAAATAACAATCAGAGTGTAATCCATGAACATGGATAAAATTAGCAATTCATTTTATGAACGCGCTTATGTTTTCGCTCTGTCAGTTTGTGCAAACAATTAAAGTGAAATATGTAAACTGTAACAGATATAAGAGTGACATTTGATGACATTAATTACGCTGCCAAAATAATGTTTTGGAAAAATCGGTTGACGGCAGATGGGGACTTTCAAAATTTTGAAATTAAGATTCTTAGCAAATAGTTAAAGTTGGAAAGTTAAACATTTTCACTATTTGTCTGTCCTTTAATGCCGTCTATACCACTGCAGAAGAAATTTGTGAAAAATCGGAGAGCGTCAGGAGGGCCTTATTTAGTAATGAAATATGTTTATATCACAAGCCAATAGTCATTAGATTAGACCTAACATATGTAAGAGTATTTAACTAGTTACTCAGGACAACAAATTTTCATTTTTTGTCGATAACATGAACGAAATAAGCTGTTTTTTTACTAATTCGAGTACGCTGATCGTGAAAATTGCATTAAAAAATTTGTAGCATACACGGTTTCCTCATTTGTATTTGTATTCAAAATATATGAACTTGCATATCACCTATTATGCATTTTGAGGTTATTTAAATGAGATTAAACTTGGAATCACTATTCAAATATCGTAGACTCACACTATGGTTGCAAATATAAAAAACACCAGGTAAAAATACACAGATGAAGAAAAATGTGCCGTTTTGAACCTAAATTCAAATCTCAGAAAGTTATTTTTCCTCTTAAAAGAAGCCCATAATTTAAGTGAGAGTAAACTTGGAATCCACTAATTAAACCTCATAATCTCACATTATGGTTGGCAAATGTAACAAAAACACTCAGAAAAATATAAAAGTGAACAAAAACATGCTATTCAGACTCAAAATTCCTTACAGAGAAAGTTATTTTTTCCTTTTATGAATAGTATCATCTTCCCTTTGTAAAAACCAGCAATAGTCACCCATCATGGCAGGATCCCACCTTTCTTGATAGCGATGTTCCATGTTACTTATATCTTGGTGAGATCTTTCACCTTGTTCATTGCTAACAGCACCCAAGTTGTCTGGGAAGAAGTCCAAATGAGAATGCATATAGTGTATTTTGAGTGACATCCGGCATCCTAATTTTTTATAGTTAAGCAAAAGTTCTTCTACCCATTGTTGATAGTTCTCTTTTTTATTACCCAGAAACCCAAGAACTTCGGATTTAAAGGATTTCCATGTAGCTAATTCAATGAAGTTTAGTTTTCATTCGAAACTGTTATCATGCAAAAGTTTTCTAATTTGCGGATCAGCAAAGATACATTCTTTGAGTTTTGCGTCACTCAGTTTTGAAAACTTTCCTTTTAAGTAGGCAAAACCATCATTATTTTTGTCCAAAGCTTAGGTGGTGAAACAGAAGTAGGAAGATCTCTGTGCGGCACTGGTTTCATTGCAGACGGGATGTTTGGATAAGCTATTTTATTTTTTCTTCTCCTCGAAAAATCCTCAATTTTTGTAAGATAGAAATATCAGTCTTCAAGGTTACTGGTTGTTTTACGCCAGATACTTGGTACAGCAAATGGCATGCTCTTCTTATTTCTTTTCATCCATTCTGTAAGGTTTTCGTAGCACGTTATGCAGCATACACGCTGTGCCCAACTTATATCTTGATCTCCCAAATGACAACCAAAATACAAATAACAGGCTCATTTTACCGTCTTTGTTATAGATGGACATTGTGATTTTGCTGTAAACTGTCCACACATTACAAAAATTGTCTGGTGAATTCACACAGCCGCGATGGTGTCCTTTCTCCATCTGTAGAACACAAATTCACAGAAAGAAAACAAGACTGATGCCTAAAATCCATGTGTTTGTTACGATATCACACTCCTACTTCCTCTCTATCCTTCAGTTCTGCCAGCACTTAGGTTATACCCACCAGTTCTGCCAACATTTGGTAAGATATGCTTATTTTTACAACAATTTATAACAAATGGTCATTACTGTATTTTTCTAAACTGTGACGTGATGCAAAATTTTTAAGTCCAGATCTGGAATCAGCATATCAGAATTAATATAAAAAGTTAGGTTTCATTCATGTTACCAAAACCCTTTTGACTAGTGTTATTGAATAAATTACTTTATATCAGAGAATCATATTACCAATTTAATAATGAATTTTAAATTAACTTCAGTAAATAGTACGCGCTTCTTCAAATTGCGTCAGCAGAAAACGAAGCTCCCGTTTTTCATGTGGTTATATCGTAACGCATTCGGTTAAAAACGGGAGGTATCACGTAAAAGTTAGGCTAGCGTTTAAATTAGAGTTAGCTAAGTTAACATTGTATTGCGCACCATCATTTTACATAAACGTACACTTTACATAAAAATGTTCTTTTTTGGATAATTGACATGACATTTAAGTTTAAAATGCAATCAATTTTGTAATAAAGATTTGAATGTTTTCCCATTCGCCTCTGTAAAGTTTTCAAAAGCCAGTCTTCTCGAGAGTAAGTGGCACCAGTGTGGAAATGCAACTCCAAGTTTCAGTTTTCCATATTTTATGCCTTCCGAGATATGTATACGAAAAACGATCGAAAATCATTCATGACATTCCTCACTCTTGAGTGACTGTAACGTAACCTTTAAGTTCTAGTTCATTGATTCGTCTTAAATTATCCATTCTTTTTCGCCTGCTAACAAGTGCTTTATAGTACGCACTAAAGGAAAACTAGCGCATTTACGTATTTCTAGTAGATCTAGTTTACTTCAGCTGCTAGGGAGACTGTTTTCGTTGAACAACAATTAATAAAACCATTTTCAAGTTAAAAATAAATCACGTCTTCCATGTTGGATTTTTCTCAAAATTTTCAAAAATGAGTTGCATTTATGGGAAAGATACGCTAAAATATTTAGCCTTTCAGCTTCAACACCTTCAAAAATATTTAAAAAAAAAAAACAAAATTATAAATGGGTCAGAATCAAACCTTGCATATTAAAAAAAATTCAAATCTAAAGAAAAACAAATGGCAGGAATAAATATATATACCGTCCTAGTTTCAGCTCTCTATCCTTTTATCCGGTTTTAGTCACAATTTAAATTTAAGCAATTGCTCAGGCAGACGCCAAAGTTAAACTATTAGCCCATCAAAACGCGATAAAAGCAATTTTTTATTGCACAAAATTTTATATCTAACTTACTGAAATGTAGATAAAATATCTTGCACTAGTTTTCACACACTAGGAAAAAGAAGACACTCCAGCAGTAAAGTCCGTGCAGCTAAAATTGATTTAGGCAGCAATATTTTTCCCTCATTAAAGCGCGGAAAACATCTCGTTTTTTATACGAAATCAATTTTAAAGTTAAATGGGAACCTGATCAAGTTTTACTGACTGAAATGATAAGTTTTGTTTATTTAAAGTTCAATACGTATGAAAGACCTCGAAATTAAACAGCGTTGTTGAGTAAGTTAAGAAAGCCGTAAAAATAAAGGCGCAAAGAGTAATTTCGACAGATAAATAAAATAGGGGAATTACTCTGCTAAATTAATTGGTGCAAAGAATAAAGGTTTCCGGGAAAAACAAATCGGTCCGTCGATGAAATGCGTCCCAAATGCAGCTCGAAAACAAGTGAAAGTGACGCATTTGGTGCGCAGTAGAGCAGCGGCGGGCAATGTTTTTTCAACCACGACCCCTATATTTTATTGCACTCATGTCACGAAATAATTTGAAAACTTTCTTGCTTACTATCGTATCTAAATCCTCCGTTGACCTGATCTTGACGAGACAGTTTTTCTTTGTTATTAGAGAAAAACTATTTCCATTGGTTAGTGAAAAGGCTGTGAGCATTAAATTCACGTTATCCGCAAAAGACGAAAAAGCGTTATTTTTTTAAAAGTTCATATGAATTGACAGATTTGACGATAAAATATTTCAAAACATCTTATTTTAATTGAATAATATTTATCTTTTCAACAAAAATTTCACTAAAAAGCAAGCGTTAAATAGTTTTATTATATGAACAAATCTCATCGAACAGCAACAACAATCCAAGAAAGTAAAATGGCTGACAGCATTTCCCATCGCAAATTTTGACGATTGATTTGTAATTATCTTGACTTTGCAACTTCTAAATTGTACAAATCTACACTAGAATATATTTTACAAAGACACTCCTCATTCATAATGATTGAAAATATCACCCCTAGATGTCAATAAATATTAGTCGATTTTTTGTCAAAGTTATTAACTTTTGGCGACCCCCAGAAAGACATCCGCGACCGACCACTGCAGCAGAGAGCGCCAATGCCCGAACCCTTCGCAGTCTGATTACGTCGCCACTAGTTCTGCTTCCGATGATGGTCTCGGAGGCGAGGAAGAAATGAGCTGGGCGAGAGCGCGAGAGGGAATCACATCGAGAGACGCGCAGACCGAAAGCGATCGCGACGCCCTCCAGCGGAACTAATCTCGGCGCCTCAACCTACTGCTCCCATTTCGTGGCCTGCACTGCCATCTCCGCTCGCTAGATGGGGTGAGAGGCGGAAGAGATAAATGAGAGGGGAAAAGAGGATGAAATGGAGAAGCAATATGAAAGGAAAAGTGAAATAAGAGAGCTCGAGGAAAGGACAAGTTGGAGACAGAGAATAAATGTTTACGAATACGAGATAAAGATTGTTATACGATTATTTAACGCGTTTACGGAAAACCTCCACCGTAGAAATAAACAAATACCAATCCAACATAACGTTACCATTTAATTTTTTAGTTGAATGAATGTAAGAAAAAAACATTTCTATTACGGAATTTAAACACTATTGGACTAACCCATAGACAACAAGTGCGCGTAGGCAAGAGAGAACCAGCAGATCGTAAATTAAAAAAAATGAATATTAATCCAGACGAGCAAATGCGCAGGAACACGATTTCCCAGAAAAGCATTTTCCTGAAGTGTCAGAGAAACGACAATAATAATATGTAAATGCGGTTCCGAAATTAGTGGACGGATTTTTTTGGCAATCCCTTAGTAATTTTTCCAACTAGTACTTTAAATTGTAGGGTCCGATATGCCTCGGTTTGCAAATAAAAGTCGCGACATTTAAGGAGGTAAGAGTAAAAATAAGAAAAAAGGAAACGTAAAGGAGTGCGTAATGAGTCGAATGAGATCGAATGTGCGATGAGAGAGGTAGTGAGGGAGGGAGGAGGAAGGAAAGGGAGGGATGGAGAGAGGGGAAGGGAGGGAGAGAGAGAGGGGAAGGGAGGGAGAGAGAGGGGGGAGGAAGAGAGAGAGAGAGGGGGAGAAAGAGAGAGAGGGGGGGAGGGACGGGAAACAATTTAAAGAATGAGGGTTTTGGTTGGTTTCGTAGCTCCTTGGTGGCGGCAGAAAGAAGCTAATAGGGTTCAAAAGGCAGCGTGTGGGTCGCACGATGCGGGAATGTGTGGGCCGCGGTGTTTTTCGGGCGGCGGGCGAGGAGGGGGGGTTTGGAACGGCTGCGGGTAAGCGGTATGGGGGGTGGGGAGGAGAGAGGGAGGGAGGAGAGAGGAGGAGAAAAAGGAGGGCGTGGAAAGCGAGGCGGGGTGGAAAGGTCGCGAAACGAGAGAGTAATTTATGGTCTGGTCCTATTTTCCACTCGGTTGGAAAGACCATATTCCGCAGTTGTTGAATTCCGCTCTTATTCCCCCCCCCTCTCTCCCTCGCCCAGCTTCTCCATTTGATCCCTCACCTCCGCTCTAAACACATCGCGTCTCCCTTCTTTCTCTCCCTCCTTCTCTCCCTCCTTCTCTCCCTCTTTCTCTCCCCCCTTCTCTCCCACTCTCTCTCCCTCTTTCTCTCCCTCCTTCTCTCCCTCTGTCTCTCTCTCTCTCTCTCCCGCTCTTTAGCCCCCCTCCTCCCCTCCGGTAGCGAGGAAGAAGATCTGCCAGAGATCCTTATTCGAGGCGCTATAATGGGCGTGGTGGAGAGTTTAAGGAGTGTAAAAAGGAGACAAAGAGAGAGTAACGCGGATAAATTCATTATTGCTATCCCAATACATATAACGTAAAATCCAAGTTAGAAACAGTTTTAACATTGCATAATCAATTAGTGTGACAGCATTACGACGACTACTTCGTTTGATTCCTCGATGAAATAAAAACCCGTTTAGAAATTCGTATTTGCGTGGAGATATATTCGGACAACATTGAGCGAGGTCGGGTGAGAGAAGTTTAATGAAAATACCGCATTTACACGAATATACGTAGGTAGAACTCGATTATAAGGCGACTGCCTATCTAAAAATCTAAGCGAAAGAAAAATATTTTTCGGGGTACTGATACTAGGTAATACTATCATCCTTTTTAATTGTAAATTATTCCGACAATTTTTTATTAGTTTAAAATGATAACGCTGCAAACATCACGAAAACGCTATGCATAATTTTTACCTAATATAATTATGCGATAAAATGAACGAATAATTGCGATAAAACATTTATTGGCTTCCAGTGACCCACGTTAATTAATTAGTCTTGTTTCTGTAAACTTTTAATACGTGAAGAAGACAAGCGCTGGTTCTGCTGCAGGAGAAATTTGGCAGCTGCGCGCGCCATAAGCGTAATACTGTCTTCAAAGGGTAGAATTTACTATAGAACATAAGAGGATTGAATTTTATTTGAGGTGAGAGAGAGGGGAGGAATAGAAGATATCTTTGGTATATAAGGCGAGAAATGAACTTTTCCGCTTGCATAAAAAACATCGTTTTATAATCGGGAAAATAGGTTACTTTAATTTCCTATCACTACAAGATTTCTGCTGACAGTTAAGCTAGAACGGAATAATGGACTCGGAGAGCCCTGGAGCACGTTTTTTCGCGGACCTTCAGCGCACTCAACTCTGTGACTGATAGGGTCCAGGGACCCCGACCTAGGGTCCATGGCGCAGCTGCGCCAATACGCCCTGGTTAATCCGGCATTGCCGTTAAGGAATTCTAATGATAAATATTTCTCGAAATCCAAATATTAAAGTTATAAATAATCCGCCATCTTAATTATAATTTTGTTATATTTAATAGATTGCCTTTTTGGCTTGTTTTCCTAGCAAAATATATTCTTTTAAATTTATCATCGTTAATTATTTTGTTTTTAACAATGCTATCAATCATCGTTATTTCTCAAACAGATTCCTTAACTAATCATGAAACACTGTTTCTCAGCCTCCGCGAGGAAACTGCACATCGAGAGTTTTTGATTCACTTGTGCGAACGAGCGTGAGATTTGCGAGTTGGCGAATGTTATGGTTCTCTTTTTCCATTCGAGGGTGCACAGGAGAGAGTGAAGATGAGGGAGAGAAAGGAGAGAGTGAAGAGGAGGGAGAGAAAGAGGAGAGCGGAGAGGGAATAATTGAGGGAGGGGGAGAAACAAATTGGATATAAGCTAGATCAAGGGAATGAGGAATAAAAGATGAAGTGTGAAGTGAGTAAGATGTGCGTGAAAAAGGAATTGTGGGGCGGATTGCGTGAAAGTGTGCGATCACAGGAAAGGAAGGAACGAAAGGGAGAGAGAGAGAGAGAGAAACGTTCAACAGGAAATGAATTACGATAAAAATCGGTAGGTTGAGTCTGAGATGAAAGAGGGATTTGAGCGACCAAGTATTAAATTGATTCAAGTCTCACTCGGGAAACACTGAAAAACCTGATGATTTTTCAGTGCAGCATAAAGAAACCGCGGTCATACGATTAACTGGTATATGATGTGAATATGTATTGGGAAGTCTCATTTTTCTCTGCGTACCGAGTGCTATTGCTTCCATTTTTCCCTTTAACCATTTGCGCCGAATATTATTACCCGTTAATCGGAGAGTAGTTCATTAAAAAGTGAGGGAACAAGAGAACAAAAAACAGTGACAGTGGCACTGTGCCTTGCTCTATGAGGAGCATATCGCCCGAGATTGAATGTAGGAGAGAAAAATTCGAAAGCAGAATGGGAAAGATCTCGCTGCGGATGAATGAGAAAGAGAATGTGGGAATAAATAAAAAAGTTTCGATGATGAAAGTCCTTTCTACATCTATGCAGAAATGGAAATATACTGAGTACCGAGAAAGTTAGAAAGAGGGAAAGAAAGTATGGATTACAGATTATTAGCGTTTTAGTAGTTATTCCATACATGGTTCGTTTCATCAAAAGTATAATCAGAGAACGGCGCGTGAAGCATAGTTGGTGGAAGGCAATATTTCAATTGTTTAATTTTTTTCTTCTGGAAACTTTTTGAAGAGCGATGAGAATCTTCACGCTCTTATGTCATAAAAGGATCATTTCGACTTTAAAAGAAAAATTTCACCGAAGAAATTTTAATGGAAAGTGTTATATTAACCGAAAAACAAACTTCATAACAAATCAATTTTTATCGTGCATGGAAAAGCGAAGAAAAATTAAATTCGCATCGTCTGTTTGTCGGAAAATTTATGACAACCTCATTTGTCTCGAAATTAAACACAAGGTGTCAAACCTATCGCTAACATGAAATTTCAGATACAATGGTTCTCCGTTAGACTACCTGTTATGTTTGTTTAGTTATTATAATTTAAGCGTCGTTAATTTATTAAATGTAAACATTTACCTTCAGAACTATACTAAAATCAACAGATTTCGTAGCCATTACATTTAGAATTGAACTAAAAAAAGATTGCGTTTAAAATCGATTCGTGAAGCGACATTTTAGAAAACGAATAAACTGGGATATTGAAAATCATGATGCAAATTAAGTGAGATTTAATGTCATCGGTTTCTTTTAATGGGCACTTAGATTTACAAATGACTGCCTATTTTAAAATTAGTTATGGAGTGGGAATAACGCACAGCGTCATATTTCTGTTTCGGCATTAGGAATCAATCTTGCATCCCAAATTAATTCCTTCCAGCGATTTCTTAACCAGCATTTTTTACTTGATTATCAGATCCGAAGTGATGTCCAACACGTGCTTATTGTAACAGACCAAACAGATGAACATCAATCGATACCATGACCGGTGAATGGATGGGAATTGGCCTCATCTCTGGTTTTTAATTACTCTTATATCAGAAGTTGTACAGGCTGAGCTAGGACGTCTTTATAAGGCAATCACGTTTTGTTCGGGTTGAAGGTTTTAGATGGTTTTAGGACATCATAATAGAAGCACTTGTAAACACTATTTATTGTATAATGGTGCAGTAGCACCATTTTCGTATGCCAAAACGCCGTTCGTCTAACCTTTGCTTCTCACGTATGAGCGCGATTTTTTTTGGCTTCAGCGAACTGGAATGACGTCACTCCATACTGACGCGCTTGTTTACTGGTATGAAACAGTGTCCTCACCACTAATCTCCATTCATTATGCGATTTAAAAATCTCCCTCCTTACTGTTCATAACGACTCATAAGTGGAAAACAAGCACTTAATTGCTGCTACTTCAATCGTGGAGTTAGGCGTTGACGAACCGCACGTAAGAACTGAAAACGTTCGTACGTATTTTTGAAAAGCGATTCAGCCGGTTCGTTACCTTTTTCAAACGTTTTCTCTTT
This sequence comes from Tanypteryx hageni, assembly GCA_028673005.1. Lineage (NCBI taxonomy): Eukaryota > Metazoa > Arthropoda > Insecta > Odonata > Petaluridae > Tanypteryx > Tanypteryx hageni. The sequence continues at coordinate 8,510,509 of CM054117.1, forward strand.
TTTCTTAATCTTTCCGATGCCACAGACCATCTTCAACGAAACAGATTGTACGCGGATCACCAATATTTCTAAAAACTTCAGTAAATAACAAAAATAATTTATTATTATGAAATGTTATTAACATGCGGTAATATATATTGATCAAGGAATTTGAAATGATAATTACAAAGATGCTTTCGCAATGCACCTTAGGAGTACATTATAATTATTGCGATCCCTGAGCCTGAATGCTTGCACGCAGTTATTCAATCTTGCCGTATAATTTGGGAGAGGTATTCGTAAAATTGAATTTTTTTAAAGTCTGTTTCGATGCTTTGTTATCGTTTCTGTCACTGCAGAGAATCCTGCTTCGCAAACGTAGGATGAAGAGAGAGGTGTAAGTTCTCGTAATATGAGGGAAGTTTTCAGATTTTGAGCAAAGCGGCAATGGCTGGTGAGTCCTAAAATACAAATTAAAAATAATCCCTGAATAATTTTGGAACTAAGTTGATTGATCACTCGTCAATAAGAGCGGACCACCTCTTAAGTTCTGGAGGACCAGAGGTTAAGAAACACTAAAGGACAACCATCCGCTAGGAAAAAACCACCATTCGCGACCGAAAACAAACTCTAACCACAATTTCTTTCTTATCCTGTTTTGTCCATCTTAACCACAAATCGAGAGGACTTTCCTTGGTCGTTTATCCCTCAACAAATACAAACGGGCATGGCATCATGTATGAACTGTTCGAGGCTTCTTCCAAATTAAAGTTGGCCAATGACCACATGCAACTGTAGTAACTTTATGCACTCGGCCCAGAATGCGTTGTTATACGAACACAGTTCATAAATACTTCGGCCTGAATTGAATAAGAACGAATCCGAGTTAGCCACTAAATAAAAAGTCCTTTATATTCATTACAAATTTCGAAAGGAATATCGCTTTTCGACAAGAAATGAAATGTTTTACGCGTCGAATGATTCGCGCCTGAATTCCCATATTCCACACAGCGAACCACAGCTACGATTCGCCAATCCTCATTCACTCTTCTCTTTAATGCCTCCCTCCCTTTCTTCTCTCCATTTCCTCCCTCCCTCTCCACACTCTATCTTCTCCTTCTCTATCTCTCTCCTCACTCCCTCCCTCCCTGTTCTTATTCCTCCCTCCTCCCTTCCTCTTCTCACTCTCTCTCTCATCACTCCCTCCCTCCCCCCTCCCATTCCCCCCCTCTTCCCTCCACCTTCTCTCTCTTATCCTGCATCGTCCTCTTCTCGTAAAAAACTTAATTCTTGTCCGACCTTCTCTATCTATGCAAACACCCTCGCCCCACCACTGCTATATCCCTCCTCCTCTCTGCATCCTCCCCCCACACACGCCCGAGCGCCTCCAGTTGTTTCCCCATCGACCACACGGGGTGGAATAACGAAGAGACACAGACACCGCTTTTCTTTTGTTATTTCTCTCTGTTATGTTTTCGCATTTTTCTCTTTCTCCCCGCGTGCCATTCCTCCCATCTCCGCCTTCTATTTCGCGCTAACCTCTGCTTTTAGCTTTGTGGTTTCTCGAACCCTCTTCACTCCCTCCCTCTTGCCCCTCTCCGCCTCCTGCCCCGTTCCTCCTCCTCTCCTCCCGAGCCCTTTTAAATATATCGGTGCATGTACCCCTTTTCCTCTTTTATATGCAACCCGCACGACGAGACGCATCTCTCTCTCTCTCGTAACAAAGATATCTTCAACGACGCTTTCCTTTTTTACGCGCCTCTTCTTTCTTCCTCGTCTCCTTTGCCGAGGATGAAACTCCGGAGTAGCACTCGCTTAGATCACGGAAGAACAACGTCGAAGTTTCCTTAAATTATCGCGGCTGACATGCACCTCGAGGGAGACGTGCATCTTAAAAACCAAACTGCTCATGAAACGAAAACAAAGACTTCAGGAATTGTATAAGCTGTGCTTCGTCAATCACGGATTTTTCCAAACCGCTGAATGTTTTTTTTGCGATGGAACCAGTGAGCGACGCAGCAAATATGTACTGCGAAATGATTCATCTATCGTAATTACGAAATAGATGCTTAAAATTATAATTAAATACTATAGCGCAAATCCTCTGTGAACACTCTTAATGTCTTACTGCCCTCCAGTATCCTCTCGAAAGTGTGAAAGAGCCACGCCCCCCTCCCGACATCCCCGCCCCCACTCCTCTCCCTCACCTCTCCTTCTCTCCCTCCCCTCTCTGTCTCTTCCGAGGCCCTCATTCTCATATCGCGACTCATATTCCTCGTGGAGTAAACATTGTTTCGATGGCGAGAAGAACCCTCTACCCCTGGGAAAGAACTGAAAGGGTTAGGATAGGGAGGGATGGATTTTGTGTAGAGGAAGTGGGTAAAGAAGATGACTCGAATGCTTTGGGATAGCAAGTGCAGGAGGGGGAAACGGAATGGGTTGGGTTATTGAGGGTGGGGGGCGAGGGGAGGGGGCGCTATGGGCGCACGAGTGGAACTGTAGTCTCAGCGCGTGTTCTTAGCTAACCGTTCATTCCCTCCGAGCTCCACCTCGTCTAACGCTTCGCTCGGAATGGCGCCATCGCAGGACGGCCTCGTCTCCTTCAACATTCAATCCTCGTCACATTATTTCCATCTCTTACTAGATTCAACTTTCCTCGTCGTTCTCCCTCTTATTCTCTTCAACGTTGTTTTCCCCTTTGGTTTCAATCGCGGGTTTTCTAAGCGACTAATTTCGCGTGTACGTCAGTGAATGCGATAGAAAGAAAAGGTAAACAAAACACAAACGGCATTGACTAACCGATAATAAAAATATGAGGCACGTCACGCCATGTTTGGAGGTTCATGATAGGATAATCTCTATTTCTGTTATGTATCATGAATAAAAATGAAACACGCACATAATTGGAAATTTTTATTTCGGCCGGGGCATAACTTTTTAGCATTTCAGGTTCGTTGGGCGGTTTGAAAGGAGAGAGAGAGAGAGAGAGAAAGAGATCGAATCTGTGTGCGTGTGTATATACACAAACATTATTCGGAGCGTGAAAATTTCAAGGACGTTTGTTAGGATATGGGCGTCTTGTTTTGTTTGACTAACATTGACTGTTGTAATTTTTCTATTAAGAAAAAGATTAGGATAACAAGTCGAGTAAATATTTAAAAAAAGATTTTTAAGTTTAATTTTTTCAATTTGATCCTTCGCTAAGAGTTGTGGGGAGAAAGAGTTGCCGTACGTCTAAAATGTTTATATCAAAATACTATCTATACTTTAAGATATTATAATAACCATTAATGTATTCAAACATGTTGTGAACCAAACCACAGTATATAACCTCGAGAGAAGCGCATCCATAAAGTGGTTGGGATTCATGCAGAGACCACGTTTTAAACATCACTTCAAGTTCAATCACGTAGCGTTTTCTCCGAAACCGAAAATCAATATTCGAGGAAACCTTTCGTCGCCGGGAAACATCACACGCGTATTTTATATATTTACGAATACGTTCCACTCTTTCGAAGAGGCGGTAACGGTGACCTCATCATTTTGGAGCTTTCAACCGCTCAAAAAAACCTTATAATGTTTCTTCTAGAATCTCCGTCACACCACACTCGCTACGCCGACTTTTAAAAATAACCATCCGCTTCCATTTTACCCGACGAAACTTCCATAACCCATCTTATATCATCCCGACCCTTTCCCCTCCTCGCCTAACTCTCCCTCCCCCTCTACTCACACACATACGCAACCTCTTTCCCCTCACCCACCCTCTCACACCCTCACCACCGAACCTATTCCTATTTTCAACGGATTCTTGGATGCTTCGTGGAGGAGTTGATCGTAATTCTGTTCTCGCACTCGGGAAATCTTCCAGCGCGCTCAGCCACTCGCGTTCACTCCCATACGCCATCATAACTCGAGCATCCCTCTCCTTCCTAACCGCTGCAACTTCCATACCTTTTCCATCATCACGTCTTCGATATCTTGGGAAAATCTCCTTCCTATTTCTAATATCCCCCTCCCCCTCTCACTCTTCCCCTCCCATTCTCCCCCTACCACTCTCCCCCTCCACTCCACCTCCACTCCCCCTCCCTCTCTACTCCCTCTCTTCCCCTTTCCTCGACTCGGCTCATCAGCCGCCAAACCCTCCCTCACTCACTCTGCCGCTCACTCGCTGCTCACTCAGCCACTGGCGCCGCTGAATCTAGACCAGGGGTTCCCAACCTTTTTTGCTCGCGACCCGAAATTTCGAAACACATTTGCCTGGCGACCCATATGTATTTTGAAGATGCATGTTCATTGCGCATTGCTTGCACTCATACATCACTAATATTAACAGAAATGAAAAAAATGTATCAAAATTGCACAAAAAATCTGTTTTTAAATTTCAACCTTTGGTTTTTAATGGCTTCCCTGATGCTGCTCGATTTTTTAAAAAGGTTTGTCAAATCGTGGTTTCACATTAATGGCGAGAGCGCAACGCAGATCATGCTGAGGATCAAGTTTATTTCTTGGCTTAGTTCTGATCACCACGAGACTCGAAAATCCTGCTTCACAGAGATACGTCGTGGGAAAGGGTAACAGAATTTTTTCAGCTTCTTGGCTAAGAATTGGCTTGTCTTGTAGCGTAGCCCAAAAGCTTGAGCATGGAAGCAGAGCAAATTTTGTTTTTTGAATTTGATTTTCTTGGAGATCGATAAGTTCTTCCTGAAATCCGATAATGTCATCTCCAAATTCCGTGACATTTACGTCAAATGGATTTCTGACCCAACTTTTACTTTGGAGGTCATCAGTCTCTGGTATATATCGATTCATCTCATGTTGAAGGTTTTTTAAATGTTCCTGAAAAATGGATTCTAGGTTGGCCAGAGATATTTCAGAAGTATCTTCCAGCATTGCATTTAGTGTCGGGAATGCAGAAATTCTACCTTGGACATTTTTGCACTCCAAAGATTGTTTCTTTTTGAAAGGAGAAATATTCTCACTAATGTCAACCATAGTTTGATCACGACCCTGCATATTGGCATTAAGTTCATTGAGATGATTTAATATGTCACTTAAATATGTCAGTTTCGCCATCCAATTTTTATTCTTGAAACGATCAGCCAAAACGCCTTTTTTCAGTAAGAAATATTTCGATTTCATTTCTTAATTCGAAAACTCTCGCTAGAAGTTTCCCTCGATAAAACTAGCAAACTTCGGAATGAACATCTTGATGTTCAGATCCCATTTCCTCACATTCTTTTTGAAACATTCTTGAGTTTAGCGCTCCTCTTTTGATAAAATTGACAATTTTGATGGCATCTTTGAGAACGGAATGGAGTTCTGGTTACATTTCTTTCGAAGCTAAATTTTCTCTGTGTAAAAAGCAATGAATAATTATAACGCTGGGGTTCAATTCCTTCACCCGTGCACAAAATCCTACGCGGCTTCCCATCATGGATGGAGCTCCATCAGTACAGAGAGCCAAGCAATTTTTCCAATCGAGGGTGTTTCCTGAAAAAAATATCAACCAGTTTAAAGATGTCTTCACCTCTTGTCTTGGTTGGAGGTGGATTGCAGAACAAAAATTCTTCATTGTAGTTCTCATCACCTTTGTACCGTACGAAAACCATTAGCTGCGCATTATCTGCAATATCGGTAGATTCATCCATTTGAAGTGAAAAATTCCCAGCTTTTTTCAAGTTCGCGATAACTTGTTCCAATATATCCAGTGCCTCACAAGTTCTTCTCCGATGATATGCTTTTTCCAAAGAACAAACCGCAGAAGTTGAAGGGGCATCAAGCCTCATTCGTTCGGCACCTACCTCTTTGTCTTTCCAATAACTCAGGGGTTTATCAATCAAATTTGAATGTTTTGTGGTTAAATGACGTTTTAATTTGTTTTATTTCATAAATGAGTTCGTCAAGACTTCCACGCACTGTACGCATAGTGCACGAGACATTCCCCATCGTTCTTTAATCTCAGTGAACCCATATTTCAGAAATTCAGGTTTATATAAGTATATTTGCGAACGTTTTCGAGCCATTTAAATAAGGTCTGAAAATAAAAATAACTTTTGCATAGCTGCAAATTATAAAGGCTATTGCATAATTAACATAAGCACAAAATCATGTAACAAATAATCACAGAACGTATCGTGTAATCTGCTAAATCTGTCCTAAATTCAGGAAGACGACGAGTGCTCAAAAGTAAACGTTGTAGAACGTTTTGTAGGAGTACCTATTGATTAACATTTTGTCCCACAGGAATAAATTTCTTGTGCACTATACCTTATTCATTAAAAAATATCAATGAACATTGTCTGTAATCAAAGGACAAATAAAGTCCCAAAGGGCTACTTTTTCTTGTTGACAGAAGTTCTCCTCGGTCTGTCAGAGTCACTTTTCCACTTCAGCAACAACCGCGTCGTCATCCCTAAACTATTGTCCACGAATGACATTATTCAGTGGACCGAAAAGATGATAGTCTGAAGGGTCGAGATCTGGGCTGCATGGGGGATGGGGCAACACAGTATAGCTCAGTGTTGTGATGGCTTTGCAAACCGGTGTGTGGTTTTGCGTTGTTATGCAAGAGAAGGACATTTTCCATTATTTTCCGGTCGAATTCGGTGCATTTGGTTCTTGAATTTCTGCAGGATAGCAACGAACGACTCAGAATTTTCCTTTTCTCCTTTCTCCATAATGCCAATTACGATCACCACTTTCATCTCCAAGAAGAGAGTGGCCATCACTTTTCATGCTGAGAAAGCTGTTTTGAACTTCTTGCGTGGGGAGTTTGTGTGATGCCATTCTATGGATTGTTGTTTGGTCTCTGACTCGAAATTGTGTATCCATGTTTCGTCACCAATGGAAATCTTCCGCATCTGCCTCGTATCGTGCCAGCAATTAAGATGCAATTTCCTTCCTCTTAACTTTGTGTTCTGGTGTAGGTTGTCGTGGAACAAACCGTGAACACAACTTTGAATAATTATCACATTCAGACTTCCTCCACTAATTCCGAGCTGTATTGACAACTCCGTTGATCCCGCCAACTCATGTCATTCGCAAATTGCACATTCTCGGGTGTCATGGCCGAGGTCGGACGGCCGCTGCGTGGTTGATGATGGAGGCTGGCTTTCCCTTGTTCTGGTCTCACACGTTTGTCGTAGCGTCTAATTGTGCTTCTATCGACAATGGCATCTCTGTAGACATTTTTCAGACGTTTGTGAATATTCCTCACTGTTTTCCTCCTCAGCAGTTAGAAACTATCGCAGTTATTTGTTTACGATGAGTCTCGCTATCTGATTCCAATTTGAATTCTGACTACTCCAGTGATATCTGTCGGAAATTCTTGAAACTCTGTAATCCAAATTGGGAAAATGTAGCAATACTGTATGCTAATTTTCAGTTCCTTCCAATACATTTCTACCGAGAAAAAAATGTGGGACAAAATTGCGTATGGAGAATATAAAAATGAATAAAAAATTTCAGATAATAGCACTTATTCAGCTTTGGAGATTTATTCCATTCAACCGCAATGAAATATGTTTACTCGTGTCAACGACCCAAAGCAGTCAGTATAATTATCTTATAATAGTTGTTTCTTGTTTGTCATAGTTAACACTGATCTATTCAGTGTTTCAGCCATAGTGCTGTTGTCACATAATACAATATCAGCAACACGTTCCGTTCAAATCAGCACTTTTTGGTATCAATTTGCGCAGTAGCATGTCGTGCCAAACCGCGAAACTTCATTGAAAATCAACCTATTTTTTCAGATTTAAAGAACAAATCCCACAAGAGGATTAAGAGGTTGGGAGGAATAGTGAGAATAGGCTGGGAGGGAGGGAGAGAAGAGGTTGAGAGGGAGAGAGAGAAGAAGCTTGGAGGAAGAGAGACTCACCAATGGTTCCTCGTGACCTTAAATGTCACGGAGTTCAAGATGCACGACCCTCAGGGGGCAATCAACTCGGTTGCGGGAAACCGACCGACAGTCGAAAATCACGCCCCGTGACTCGTTTTCCTCCGTCTACACGACGGCGTTTGTTCTCTCTCTCTCAGGGAAGACCAGAGAGACTTGCTTTTTTCCTCGCGAATACCTTCGTCTCTCCTTCCTTTCACCAGTCCCCTCCCTCTGCCTCCCCCCTCCTCCTCCCCCTCCCTCTGCCTCCAGCCTTCTCCTCCCCCTCCCTCTGCCTCCTCCCCCTAAATCCCCTCCCGGCTTAAACTCATCTCCTTCGGCGTCTCCACTCTACGTCGACAAAATCCTCCTCGCCCCCTCGTACGGGAGGGAGAGAGAACTTTCGCCACCTTTTCCCTGGTGACCTGCATCCATCTCCGTTCCCTTGCTTCATCCTTTCACCCGACATCTCTCTTCCCGCACCTCTCTGCTCCATCTGCACTCCTCTCCAACCGTTATTTTCCACCCCTGTCCTGTCTTTCCTTTCGGCTCTTTCTTACTTTAAAAAAGCACAGTTCTTGATAAAAAAAGCCACGGCGCTCATTCCTAACAGCCTCTTCATCCTTATCCCTTTTGGGCTCTCGTGTCTCTTTGGCCCTTCGCTCGGGTTCGCGTGAATGGCGTCAATGCAAGGTTGAGGAGCGCTGGGCACGCTCGCTGGAATTACCAGAGGTTCTTCTTTCTATATAGTTTAGCAGATTCGGATAGCATTCGATATAATGAATTTCTAAAGCCCGTTTTAATATAGAGGCAGGGGTGGGTCTAGGTGTATAGCTTTGCTAAATATTTCTAGAATGCCTACAATATAAAATAAATTAATTGAGATTATATTTTAACGAAGATTGATCATCTTCCTTAGAGGGGGAGAGGTATACCCTATATCCCTCCCCCTTTATACCAACGATTGTGTAGAGGTCGTATCATGTTTGGGTTCTTATGTTCAAGGAATATATCCGATTTTGATACATTTAAATTGCATTGCATTTGCCTCGTCCGGTGGAATACAGCAATTAATGCTTCGGCGATTACCCGGCAAGTGGAATACCCGGGTTCGATTCCCGATCATAGCAAAATAATTTCCTGTTTCAAAATTATTCCCAAAATTACAGCCTATGCCTATCTGCATAGGATCTTTAGATCACAATATTCCATCAATTTCGTTTCGTAAGGTTAAATTGAAATATCTGCAAAAAACTTATCACAGCCGATTGGAAACTTCTGATTAAAAAGATATGCTCGTACAGGTAATTCCCTATGACGGTCACTTAAATTACGGTAGCAAGAGCCAAAATATCTATTAAGGAGGGTAGACAGAGATTCAAATTCTGGTCTGGGTTTCCATCAAGAGGGCGATGAAAATTTATTAATTAGGAGAGCGACGCAAGCTTTATTTTCCGAGACGTCTTGAATACTTCCTTCGAGAATCAGATGGCGATCGATCCATAAACCAATCGAATTGAGACGGACAACTTTAGTTTGGATGTTTTAAAATATTTCAACTAAGGGAATCGCCAATTCGCACGCCACGGCAAATGCCTGCAATTTTGGGAGTATGCGTGATAGGTTTCCTCCGAGAGTGCTCATGGCGTACATGTTCCGTTTTGAGATATAGGGAGAAAGGTAAATAAGCAATTTCGGATGACCAACTTTATTTCCTTAGATGAATAAGGGATGGGACCTTGGAGTATCGATCGGATGACTCCGAAAGGCAAAGGAAATAAGAAAAAGAGGAAACTATTGTTCCGAATGAGGAGAGATGGAGGGAGAGAAAGATGGAGGGATGGTGGGAGTGAGAGAGGGAGATATTTTCCAAACGGAGAGAAATTCCCTTTCCGGCTCCGCTGAAGAGAAGCGAGAAGATTTCATGATGACTCGTCGGGAGAGAGGTTTGAGGAAGTGGATCGCTGAAATTCGCCTCTCGGAGAAAGAGAGAGAGACGTTCATAGCTATGCTACGATCAGGGTTCTTTGAGATTTGCTGCAATATTAAACTAACCCAAACGTCAAATCTATTAACGTGGCTCAGAATTCCGAAAGGGACACGAAACATACTATACCGTGGTTTTTAACAAACAAAAGGCATACCAGATTCACGCAAAAATTTGCGCTTCTGAAATGAAACTGATTTTAAATTAAGATCGATAGTCGAAGTTAAATTAAGTCACGCAACTTATTCTTCGTCGACTTCGGTCGGAATCGGGGTAAAAGATGCACATTCGTTGAGGGAAACGATCGAATCCAAATCAAAGGAGCTTCGGTCAAAAGAAACCCCTTGATACTCGAATCGTCGCTCTGTGGCCATATTCCATCCGTGGAATAAAGAAATCCGTTCGAGAAGCAAGAAATACCATTAGGAGAAAGAGTCGCGGAAAGAATCGCCGAAGCGTGCGATAGGGGAGTGAGACGACGAGATTGGAAAGGAAGGGCAGGGAGGAGGCGGGGGAGGTAGAGAGGAAAGGGGAGAAGGGGAGGGGGAGAGGAAGGGAGAGGCATAGAGAGGAAGGGGGAGGAAGAGTGGGAGGAGGAGAGGAGAAGGGGTAGAGTATTCTTGGCACGCACGCAACGCACGAGTCGAAATAAAGAACTGAAGATATCGGGATAAAAAGGAATACAAAAGAATAGGAGAGAAGCATATATAGGGTGAGGGAGGGAGGAAAAATACGGGAGAGAGGGGAGGGATGCAGGAAGGAGGGGAGGGGGAATGAAAAAGGAGCCACTTGGGGGTGGGATACGACAACACCCATTGTCACCTGTTACGATTACCAGATACGGAATAATAAGTCGGAATGGATTGAGCGAGAGGGGATGAAGATGTAAGAAGGAAGGTAAATGGAGGGAAAGGCTTAATGTAGGGGAAGGATTAATGGAGGGGGAAAGTTAATTGAAGGGGGGAGGTAAATGGGAAGGTATATTAAGGGGGAAGGGAAATGTGAGGGAGAAAGAGTGGCATAGCCTCCAGGTGGGAATACATAGAGGGGCGTGACGCGATGCTCAAGGAATCCAATAGAGAGGGCGCGTCGCGGGGAGGAGCGGAGGGGGTTGATAGGGTTGAAGGGGTTGAGAGGGGAGGAGGGGGATTCGCATGGCATTCGATGCAAAGATGTATTTTCGCGAGAGCGGAGAGAAAAGCAGAGCGGAGGGAGGAGAAGGGGCAAGGAGGAGTGGTCGGGTCGGTGGCGAGGGCACCGGTTGCATGGGGTGGGGGAGGGGGGGGCGCTTGGGGGATACGGAAGGGGAAGGGCGTCTTTCGGAAAGAGGCCGACGGACATTCGAAGAATAAGTATTTCGAAGGGAAGGTCGTCCTTTGAGGGATGAAGAAGTAGGGGTCCAAAGGCCGAATGGGGAGGGTCCCACTGACAGAGGGGGCCGGAATGGTATGTACGGAATGATTCACTCCGTTCTCTCTATCCGCGAAACCTCTGATTCTTGTATTCTGAATACATATATTCCACCGTCCCCAATATTCTCTCTCTCTCTCTCTTTACCACTCTTATCTGCCTCTTACTCTTCCATTCCGCGTGAATAAAGCGTTCTCTTCTCTTATAGGAATCACATTTTCATTCCCTCAGACAACAGTTCCAAACATTACTCGATCAACGAAATATGATCCATATGTATTGCCATAAATCAACACCGAAAGTAATATTTCGGTTCTTTGATCTCCGAAGCGGTTCAGGTATGTCACTTTAAAACTAAACGTGTATTCAAAAGGAATTATAAATTACATGTGATTTCAGGTGATTAAATAATTTTACAGATGTATTTCTCTCAAAATCTATGGACAGTATCAACCTTAAACATAATAATGAAGGACAAGAGACTTAAATGATCTAGTAGTAGTATCAAGTTATATAAGAACAATAAACACGTGGCGGCTACTGTTCACGTAAACAAAACAGCTTGGAAATGAGGAAAAATAAAATTAAGTGAGAAGCACAAGAATGCATGATTCGCTGCTCCCAGGCGAAACGCCCAAATCGATGGGACTTTCCAGACACCTCTCATCACAAGGAAAACATAAGAGCAATGTGAAGTGAAAAATAAAGTTATTCTTCGATGGAATATAAACTTAATGAGACTATTACCATCGAAACTCGTCCATTTTTACTCTTCCAAACTCTCTCTCTCTCATTCTTCCCGCCTCTTTCCTCGTCCAAATGGTTTATAATCAAATCATACTTCGATTTTCGTCGCCCACAGGAGTAGACTCAAATGAGTCGCCGTCATTAATAAGCGACATCGCTTCCTCCGTATCCCTATTTTTATCTCTCATCACCTATACTTGCGGTCCGCCACAAATGCGATCCAAAATATTCGCACGCGAGTGCACACGTCCAAATAGTTACAGTGTCGGGGCACCGATATGGGAGGTCAGCCCACCAAAATCACCAGATAAGTACATACAATGATGTCATATGGAGCGGAGTGCATAAAAATGAGGGAAATTCTACAGTTTGTAACATGTAAGTGTATGATTGTGTACTTTGGAAAGGGGCACACGTCGTGCACGTATTCAAGCTTCTACTTCATGGGTGGGAAACCTTTTCTTGATGACAAGCCGCATTGGTGGTTGCCAACCCTTCGGAAGGCCACATTGGTCGTTGGCAAAGCTTCTGCGGGCCGCATTAGAGATTAAATCGGAAGTCATCTATAGGTCTGTCGCATTCATAAGAACATGCGTGGACTTCGGTCATGCACGAAAGTGAAGTTCCTCCGTCACGGAGGGGAAGTTCCCTCAGTCATCTTGACTACCCTCACCCCACTACTAGCCCACCCTTCTCCTCCTTAGGTTGTCAGTTCTCACTGATTACAGTTGAATACTTGAGAAAACAAACAACGCCACATTGAGTTTGATTTTAAGATCAGAGTTGTTGAAATTGCCTTCATAGAAATTCCGGACATGAAAAGAAAAAGAAAGGCTAGTGAGATTAACGAGGCAAAAAGAATACTACAAGAAAAGAAAGGGAAACATCGGTGCAGAGAAAGAATGGACTGGAACTAATGAAAAGCAAGGCAAGGGCAGGAATAGAAAATTAAAATAAAAAAAGCGTCTGGTCGATTAGGAAAAGTTTTAAGTAAGTTATAAATTTTGTGTAAATAAAGAAACAAAAGAACGACGAGAAGCACGTTTCGTTACGTTTAGGGAAAATCAATCACAACGTTTGGCAAACGAAACCGAAGGGGCGCGATGTAATCGTTTAAATAATTTAGGTTTAAATAGATCTCTACATCTTAACAATTAAATTATTACTGACAAATATAGTGGTTACGATGGACATTCACAAAATTTGCAGGTCAAATTTGCTGTGTTTGCAAGAAACAGTTATCAATTCCTGTGTAGCTATTTTTAATTATCGGTTTTAAGGAATAATAAGAGGGTTGATTAGCGTATTGCCACTTGAGCTAATAGAGCCAGACAAACTGTTCTTATGCAACCGGTGTAAAGTGCTTTTAATCCAAAGGAATGCCCTTAAAGAGCTTATTGGAAAAACAAGGATCCTGGAATTATACCAGGTGAACTATTAAGTTTGTCAGTCGTGGATAAACGCTTGATTTCCCTTGAAACTCCATTTATACAAATTATAAAATACGACGGCAGATTTGGAGAATATGGTTCAATGTTTGCTACAGTATAAATTTCTATATTGAATACCTAGTAATGTTTTATGCAAATTCATACATAACAATTTGATCTCATTGTCATAATTATAAATTCATTTCACTAAAAAGTATAAAATAAAAATATATAAAAAACTTTTTTAATTTATACTCTTTTTTATAAAGCGCACTGAAACGTACAAAATAAATTTTTGGGTCCAAGAAAATATCTGGATCTTAAGGAAAATTTTCGTTAGATATAATCATGAATCTCTTTAAAAAATATGTATGGCATGTGTTGATTAAACAAGAGTTTTTCAGGCTATTTATAATGTAGCGAATAATTAAAAAAATAGTATAAATTAAAAAAGTTTTTTATATATTTTTATTATTTTCTTAATTGTTGCAGCCTCCTGGTTATATCCTATGTCAGAATGCTACGGTTTGAGTTTATTTCTGTTCTTTGTAAAGTCTAAATTTTCTCGCAGTTTCTTAAAATATTTATTATCATTTAATCTATTTGGAATTTTTAGAAATATTACAGTTATGGAGAAAGTCATGTGGTGTCCACATAAGATTTTTTTATTCTTGTAGTCACATTTTTCCTACGATACAAATATCGCTCAAGTTCTAAGTTTGAATCATGTTTGGTGGAACAATTTAAGCTTTTTAACGATATGTTGCCTTGTCGACCGTGCCATTGTTGAACCTCGAGATTTTATTGTAGTCTCAACATTTATAACTGCGTAAGGAAGGCGTGCTTTGAATGCTTTAATACGTGAGAGAGAAGGAGAGAGAGGACGATGGAAGGAGAGAGAGGAAGATGGAAGGAGAGAGAGATAGGGTGGAGTGAGAGGGAGTGAGAGGAGGGAGGGACGGAGGGAGGGAGACAGAGAGGGATGAAGAGGGAGGGAGACAGAGAAAAAGGGAGAGGGAGAGATACATAGATGGTGTTCTTTGTTGGGGCGAGATTGGGACAAGAAAGTGTATTTTCCAGAGCAGGAGAGAGGGGGCGATGGAAGGTGAGAGAGAGATAGTAAGGAAGAGAGATAAAAAATCGGGCATATCACAGAAGCTAGGTAGTATTTCTCGTAGGCGCGACCTGAAACTTGCAAAGTCTGCTTTAGAAAATATATGAAATTTTCTTTGAGGCTTAGGGTGCCTTTCGCTTTTTAACGTACACTCTGCATATACGGCCAGATAATCACTTATTTAATCTTCAATGGCGACTTTATTTATTCTTTCTGGGACGTTTGTTGCTAATGTTTCCCGATCGCGTTGGCTTTCTGACTAATTGAAGGAGAGAGTGCTCGCAGAATGTTTCGGTTAATGCCTCACAGGATTCGTGTTCTTTACCTCTAGATTCGAAACATTTTCCCAATCAATTGAGGGTAAGTTAATGTCTCCACTAAATAATAAATAAATAACTAATACATTTCAAATATAGTTTTAACAAAGATAACAAGGTAAACTTAACCAAATAAAATATGAATTATAAATTAATAAATATTTTTGGAAATAATTTTGAAACAAAAAAAATTATGCTATGACCGGGAATCGAACCCGTGTCTTTCACTTGCCCGGGCGGATATTCTACCACTGAACTACCGTAGGAGTTAATTTTTCACGTTCATGAAAGAGGTTGTTTTTCGTAGTTGAGTCCGAGCTAGCCAAGTTAGTATCTACCAGCTCCAACGGACGTCCTTCAAGAGATACGTCGAAGAAAACCTCTCCCTTCCTCATATTATTCCATCAATTTCTAAGTAAATATTTCTATTTGTTTTTACTTTCTCCATACGTAGTATATGGGATAGCAGTGTTTTTATGATAAAAATCGATTTCGAGATTTCAACGGAGATACACGTATTGAGGTCCTCTGAACACCTTATGACCATTTTCTCGATGATGTCTGCGTGTGTATGTGAGAGGAATGCTGTGGGTGCTCTAAAAAAACTATCTATCAGATCAATACGATCAATTTTATATGACAGTTTTGTTAAAGGAACAAGAATTGATAAATTTTTGGTAAACATCGGTCAACCGGAAGTGGGTGTTTACTCTTGTCACTTAAACGTTTTTTTAAATATTTGCTTTAATACTTAATCACGGAAAAAATTACCGGAAATAAATTTTGTAGGTAATTTAATTTTCTACAACCATTGTTCGAAATATTTTCTCATATTTTAAGAGATATTTTAATAATTAAATTGTATAGCTGCTACCACCACACCACCTGGAGGTAACTTTTGTAAACACTTGACTATTTAGAGCGTCGTGGCTATATATCTACAATATCAGAAAGCTATGATATGAGTTTATGCCTGTTCTTTGTAAGGTCTTTGAATTTAACCTATTTGGAATGTTTAGAAATATTATAGGCATGGTGAAAGTCATGCGATGGCCACATCAGATATTTTAATGACTGCCTTCTGTTCGTCGCCTTCTTTTCTTTTTCTTCGACCGTTGCAGGGGACACCCGATGAGACGGTGCAGGTGTGAGAACATTGGTGCGGGTGTGAATGGGAGGGGATTCAGAGTAGTCAAGAGACTCTCCTATTATCCTGTCAAGTGAGGGGAATGAATTTTTGGTACCGTTTTTGGTAGGATAATGTCGAGAGGTTTTTGAAGTAGTTGGTAAAGGTGGGGTATATGCGCTACCATTCTTTCGGCTGCCCTGCAGCTCGGCCTTGCCATTCTGGGCAGGACCGGTACGACTAGTGCTCAGGTGTGTATGGAGTTATGGCTATAATAATCCAAGAGGTTGATTAGCCAGAAATACAAACACAGCGGAGTGATGGCGACGGCGCCATATTCGATGACCGGTAGCGGTGAGCGAAGGACGATTCTGTCGCCGATTCAGGCTAACGCGCAAGTTCAAATACCTAATCTGACGCAGTTCACCCAATTCTAGCTATTCGGGAATCTTCGGATTGCCCCGCCGATTGTTGGCAGGAGAATAGCTTGAGGGAATACTCTAACTCTGACAATGAACTGTCGCCATAATGATTTAAGCTTCCGCTCGCTGTGGTCGTGTCGAATGTTTCATCGGTGTATGCTGTGTATAGTTTACCTAATGGTAAAGAGTCGGTGAAAATATTCACCAAATATTACCAAAAGTCTGTGCTTTAGTGACTCATCGCATCACGATGTCGAAGCGATCAAATAAGAAACGGAAAACGCGCAGTGACAGTCAGACGAAGTTTTGCGAATATTTGGCAACAGTGTACTTGGAAAAGGACCGAGACAGCGATAGCCCGTGCGGTAAGGAAGGGCAATAGGGTAGGGGGCAGAGTGGAGTGATGGATTAGGCCACACCCACCGGTACACTCAAAATGTTCTTTTGATTGTGGTAGACCTATAGAGATTCTGTGATAAGTGAAAGTAAAGTGAAGTGAAAATGAATTCTGAATGCTGTTTTTAGGGTTGAAGTTTCAATATTAAATGTTTTATTACTATAATTTGAGTTGAATGTGAATTTTTGTGTTCTAAATGTCACGGGTCCCTTGCTCTTCATAGCTTCACGAGCCGCATTAAACGCTCTCGGGGGCAGCATGTGGCCCGCGGGCCTGAGATTCCCCACCCGTGGTCTATTTATACACAAAAAATACCGGTGCGAGATTAATCTTCCGTCCATCCTTTTCCATTCCACCTCGCTCCCTCCTCTCATTCCATCCACGGGACAATCCATTTTTCTCCATCCCCTACCTCTCGTCTCCTATAAAATAGGTTTTTTCCAAACCTCCCTTCTCCGCCCATCCGCATTAACCAGAAGGGCCCAACCCACCCACTGGAGATCCTCCTCCCAAGCGCTGAAACCAAACCAATACCCACTTTACCGTCTACGCTTTCTTTCGTTCTCCTTCGACCTCCCTCCGACCTCTTCCCCCCAAATAGTTCCCTCGCTTTTTAGACCCATGAATCCCCTCCACTTTGGTTCAGATATGATGGAGGGACGGCGTGGAAAGGGTGAGTGGAAAAGGAGCTTTCCATCATATAAGAAGAAGCCTTTCGGATCTCGGATTGCGATTGAATAGGAAGGCTGAGAAAGATAGCTATAAAAAAGAGGGACTCGGGCAGTCTCCGAAATAAACGACACACGAAAATAACCCATCCTTTCCAACTGTCCAACTACAGAATGTTGGGGGGGTTCTTTGTGATGTCTTGTTTTGCTATTCCAAGATATTTGCATTCGCTGTATGTAACTTTGAATGAATGCAATACAAAATGAGTTTTTAAATGTATACGAACATTTTATTTTTTATTTGATATTTAATTAGTCAAGCTGCAATACCAATACAATCCTATTATCTAAGCTAACTGATGGATAACAAGTGAGAGAAGATTTGTAGAGCAAATTACATAAGGCTCTTTTTCATCGACTGCTATCTTTCCAGTGAAGTAAAGAATCTATGACGCGATGTATTGCTAATTGCTTAAATCTGCAGCATGTATTATCTAGCGATATTTTCTATTACTCCCCAGCGGCTAATCATATAGCCACCAATTTAGTAAAAGAATTAAAGGGGCGCCATATTATATCATGATTAATAAAACAAAAAATTATTTAAAGCATACTTCACTTGAGTTGAGTGACTGTAAGGTAATATTTGCGATCACATCAATTCCTTCGTCGTAAATTTCCATTCCTTTTCACTTACAAAACGCACTGAGCGCACGAAAGGAAAATTAACATATTTACGTTAATTTCTTCGTTGTTGGTAATCATTTCCTCACTTACTGGATTCTCTGTATGCGCGAAAGGAAATTCAACGATATAGCGGATCTTGTTAATTATTTGTCACCTGCAAAGTGGCACTCCTAATTTGGTTATGTGAACCATTTTCACCATTTTCTTGTTTTCTTTTCCCTTAAGTCCTAAATAAAAAATTTCATGAAAATCCACCGTGTAATTTCAGAGCTGAAACATGCGGACGGACGGACGAACATGACCTGACCATAAGGCGTTCATTTTGTACTTTTAGAACGCCTAATAAACGGAGCAAAAGATGCGAATTAAATTGTTTTCGAGAGACTTTTCGCGATCCTCATTCTCGATGCCTTCTTAAAACGCTTTATTCTCTCTGCATTTGCCACGCCATCGTCCACCACTCCCTCCTAATCCCTCCCATCCACCTCCGCCACTCCACTTCCGCCACTCCACCTCAGCCACTCCACACCCGTACGCCTCGCAGCCGACGGATCACGGCATCTCGTCTCACCAGAGGGAATATCCCGGCGCTCAGCTGCGGCATAAAACCCGCGTTCGAAATGGGCTGCAGGGGGCGCGGCAAAAAGTCGTCAAGAGACCCTTCCAAACCCTTTTCCTTCCCGCTTCCTCTCTTTCCCGCTATCCTCCTGAACACCCTCTCCCTCCATCTCTCTCCCCCATATCTCTTATTTCCACGAGACATTCTGATCCTCTGCTCCATCTTCAACAAGCTTAACCACCCCTTAAATTCCTCTCTCCCTCACTCTCTCCCTCCCTCTCTCTCTCCCCCTCCCTCTCTCTCTCCCCCTCCCTCTCTCTCCCTCTTTCCTTCCATCTCCCACCATTTCCCGCGTCCCTTTTTGTCACTTCCCTCCGACCCATTATTAATCCCGCCGAGGATCGATCCCCTTCCCTCAATAGCGCGTGCAGGGAGACTCGTCGTCTGAACAGCATCCGGAAGGTCGCTGGGTTCAAGGACCCATCTCCTTCCTCCATTCCATTCCTCTCTCTCTCTTTAGATCTACTCTCCTATCGCCATTTCTCTCCTTCCCTCTTATCTCTACCTCTCTCTGCATCCACCTGTATAGTGAGAGACTGCAGCGTAAGTCCAACGTTCTTCAGCGTCTCTGAATTTGTGGCTCTATTTGGACGTTGGAGCAGCTATATAAACTAGAACATTCCAGACCGCAAATATCGTGAAAATTATAATAAAAAAGATTGCAGACATTTTTCTATAAATAAAAAATCTCCTAAAGAAGCAGAGATTGTGTGCGGGAAGAGAGGGTTTTAATGGGTTCTGGTGGTTTTTAATGTGGTCTCCGATATTAACTACTTATGCGGCAATTGAGATTGTTCTATTGTTATGGCCACGCAAAACTCTAAATAGATTATATAAATTCAAATAATTCAACTTTGAAATGAAGCTTAATAAATAAAACATATGCAATCCTTCAATGAATGTTTTAAAGTTAGCTCTATATGTACTAATAACTTTTCGTAATTATTCTAAGAAAAAAAACGCAAATGGAAATTCCACACTTAATTTACTCGTTCATAACTTGCGATATGATTTCGCTGCAATACAATATTTTTACAATAAATAAGTACACGCATGGATGTTTGAAGTTTTCTTCAAGGTGATTTTTCAATATTGATCGCTTGTGAAGAGCATACTCATGTCTATCTTGAACATAAATCTTGTCATTCCTTCTCCAAACATGATCGCCCCCACGAAGATCTGTTGATTCACATTAGCTCTGACTTGCGTTAAAAGAGATTTTTTTCATCCTACCAGGATCACAGGGTTTCTCTGAGAGCAAAGGTCGGTCCCTTGCGCATAGCGACCCTAGGCAAAACGAGGGGAATGGAGAGAGGGGGAGGGAGGGAGGAAGGGAAAGGGAAGGCGATCAGTGCTTCCAGAGCCATTCAAGTGCTAGGAAAAGAGGGAGAGTGAGGAGGATAACGGAGATATCTGGAGGACATTTACACGAAAGGGGGGAGGGGAAGGGAGGAGAGGGGGAGAGAATGTCCGGCTTCCTTGAGAAGGGAGCAGTCACACGAAAATAGCCGATTCGCACAAGAGGACCCGCATGAAAAAATAAAGTCGCTGAATATGTGAAGATATCCTTTTCTATCCCCCCTCCCCCTCTTATGTCTCCCTTCCTCTCCAACTTTGTGGCGGTGGCGGAGTGGTTAGAGCAGTGTTTCCTAACCAGAGTTCCGCCAAACTCGAGGGTTCCGCAGACCATCGTCAGGGAGAAATCGAAGAATAAAGTTTTAAAAATATTTAAATATCGCGAAAAATTCCAAATATTCCTCGAAATATCACGGGAATTTTTGTCCGGCAATTGGCAGTGCTGGAGTAATCTCCGTGCGCTACCAACTGCCTCTGTGTTTTGTTTTGGCCAGTTCGTATTTAAGGTTATATTTAATTGTATTGTGTCTGCTACCTGATTGTTCGAGAAGATTCTTTTTCTTTATTTAAAGAGTGACGATCGGGCAACTGAGTCAGTCTTGAGTAGACAGTGCGGTTCCACGGATCTCAGCGATGATTTATTGGGAGTGATTTCACGAGTGGTGTTTAGGGCACGTTACGGTCGTTCGCTATTCTGTAAATTTGTAGTCTTTGCGTAGTTTTGTAATTAGTGTTTTTACCGAAACCGTGGTTGTTTTTGTGTATCTAAAATCCCACCCCCAAACAGTATTTTCATACGGATGTTAAAGATTGAAAAATGTGGAAGTATATGAAAAGAAGGCGCGTCAGTGAAGGACAGGACAGTGAAAATGAATCAAAATTATCAGCGCCGAGTACGAGTAAAGCAGGAAGAGAAGTGACTGATATTTTAAAAAATCGCCTTTACAATTACAGTTACTTGGCCATGGGTTTTTCATGGACTGGAGACGAAAATTGCCCCGTTCCATTGTGCATTGTTTGCGGGAAAAAATTAACTAACACAGCTATGGACTCGACCAAGTTAAATCAACACTTCACTACTAATCACGGCCACTTGTCAAATAAAACAGTTGATTACTTACAGCGACTTTTGGATTCACAATGCAAACAACGTAAAGTTTTTGAGAAGAAGGGACCTATCAGTGAAAAGGCTCAAGAAGCAAACTATTTAGTAGCTGAGCTAGTTGCACAAAAAATGAAAAGTGACACTATTGCTGAAAGCCTAATAATGCCTGCTTGTAAAATAATAGTGAAAACAATGATAGGCAAAGAGACTTAAAGTGAAATTGACAAAGTTCTTGTTTCTAATAATACTATTAGTAGGCGTGTGGATGACATGTCACACGACATTGAAGATGTCTTGTTTGGAATACTAAAAAATACTAACTTTGCTCATCAAATCGACGAGTAAACAGACATAACAAGTAAAGCTCAGCTGTTGGCATTCGTACGGTTTGAAAACGAAGGTGAAATAATGGAAAATTTTTATTGTTGTAAAGAGCTGCCAGAAACGACCAAAGGACAAGACATTTTCAACATCTTGTCTTCTTATTTGGAAACCTGTGGTTTGTCATGGGGCCGGTGGTTTGGAACTTGCACTGATGGTGCCCCCTCAATGATCGGCTCAATAAAAGGCTTTGATACACTCGTCAAAGAAAAAACCGTGATGTCATAACGACCCACTGCTTCCTCCACCGGGAAGTTGTTGCTTCAAATACTATTGGGAAGGATTTAAAACAAGTCCTTGGTGTAGCTGTGACCAGGTCAATTTTATAAAGCAGCGCCCGCTTAAGTCACGCATGCTTGCAAAGCTGTGTGAAAATATGCAAATAGACCATGTGGCTCTCCTTCTGCACACCGAGGTTAGATGGCTATCAAGAGAGAATGTTTTAACAAGGGTATTTGAGCTGCGAGAGCAACTACTGCTTTTCTTACCTCTGTGAACAAGCTTTCTCATGTCTGACAAACATTAAAAGCAAAGAAAGAAATCATCTGCTGTCTGTCGAGGAAGAATTGTAAGTGTGTTTGTCAAAAATTCGGCCAAGAATTCAACATTTGTGCAAAAAGAAACAAGCCCAAGCGTCAAACTTTATATTGTCTTTGGATTTGATTTGATATTTTGATATTTGAAAAATAAAGATTAGATAATACAAAAAAAGACAGGAAAAATGCTTCAATTTCTTTTACAATGTAAGCTGATATATATATATATATATATATATATATATATATATATATATATATATATATATATATATATATATATATATATAACAGCTCTTTACAAATAAATCCAATTGACAATAATTTAGCAGTAATTGAATTGAGCTCCACTTTATCAACTTTTTCTGGCCTGTAAACCTTTTCATAGGTAGAGGTTCCTCGGGATATGAAAAATTATTTTAGGGGTTCCTCCATTGAAAAAGGCTGGGAATCACTGGGTTAGAGCGTTCGCCTTCTACGTGGCGGTCCCAGGTTCGAATCCGGCGGAGGTCAGAATTTTCAACCCAAGTCAGTCCTCCGTCCTTCGGAAGGGACTTTAAGCAGTTGGCCCCCTTGGCGCTCTCCGTAAAGCGTAGGCTAATGCCGGGACCGGGTTTCCCACGTCCCTTTTGTTTGTTATCGTTATAGAAGGAGTAATGGCTATAATAATCTAATTAGTCCTCTCTATCTCTCTCTCTCTCCTCCTTTCTATCCCTTCTTCTGCATTCTATCTCCCTCTTTCTATCTCTCTCATCTCTCTCTCTCTCTCTTCATTTCATCTCTCTCTCCTTTCTATCTTTCCTGCATTCTATCTCCCTCTTTCATCTGTCTCTCTTCCTTTCTATCTCTCTCTCCTTTCTATCCCTCCTGCTTTTTATCTCTATCTTTCTATCCCTCCCACTTTTCCTTTCTATCTATCTCTTCTTCCCACTCTTCTTTCTTTCCTTCTCACGGAAACGAAAAAACGAGCCAGTTTGGATACCTCCATGACGGCGAATTGGAAACGAGCCCAAGCGGCGAGCGGTTGAGGTCACGAGCAACGAACGATGAACTAAGAGAAAAAGAAAAAGTGGGACTTGGTCATGAATGGAATTTTACTCTGAGAAATGGCGGTTGCGATGATTATTAGACACAAGACATTTAGAACGATAACGATATGCGGAGTACGTAACTGGAGGATCAAAAGAGGTTAACGGGGAGGTGAATGTAAGGTCGCGCGAGAAGAAATTGCGCGTTTGTCTGTTCATAAAAACATACTTTGATCTGAAATGCTTATCTTTCCCCTAAAGGATATTTGGATAGGGATGATCAAATTTTGCAGAATAAAAATAATTCCCATCGTCCGAGCATTACTCCGCAGAACTTGATTTTAACAATAGAGACACGGTAAGCGTTACGGCAACGGCATCAAACCAAGACTGAAATATGGAACCCAAAGCCAGCAACAAGGTACGTAGCAGTCGGAGCCTCAAAACGGCGGTTAAGGGTGAATCAGAGTGTGGGCAAATCGGATGGACATCTCGAGATAAAAGCGGAGGGGGTTGCGATAATGGGGAGTGGCGGCCTCTCTTCCCATGAGAGAATGAGAGAGGAGAGATAGAGGAGAAGGATGGAGGGAGGGAGGAGAGGGAGAAGGATACGGAGTTGACCGGAAAAGGAGCGTTAGCTGTCCGAGAAGAGGCTGGTATGGGGAAATGGAGGGGAGGTCAGCGCCGGGGGTGGAAGGGGGAGTTGATAGCCCTCTAGGGTCTAGATTGGGAAGTTCCGGAGGCCGAAGGGAGGTCTCTGGAGTGGAAGTGGCGAGGGAAGGGGTGAAGAGTCGGAGAGATCAGAGGGAAAGGAGAGAGGAAGGGGAAATGGAGGGGAAGGAGAGAGGAAGGGGAAATGGAGGGGAAGGAGAGAGGAAGGGGAGAGGGGGAAGGAGAGAGGAATGGGAGAGGGGAAGGGAGAGAGGAAGGGGAGATGGAGGGGAAGGATGCGGAGGTCGTTGAGAAAGGATATGTGTGGAAGGAGAGAGGTAATTCCATTCAAATGAGCGCTTTTGAAAGGACGTAAACCACGTTTCATTTGGTCAGTTATGACCCCTCTTCTGGTTTGAAGGCTGGAATCCTACGCCCCCTCAGAATGAAGATCATTCGTGAACATGCGCGCTTCACCTTCTTTGTCTTTGCCTCTCCTTCATGAATTCCAGGGATAAAACAGAGTTTCCACATCTTCACGTACTCGTAATAAATCTCATCAAAGCTTAAGATTATCTTTGCTCGTGTCCGACACTATAATCCAAGCGATTTCCGGATCATCAGTTTTTAGTCACGGAACGACACTAAGAATTTTAAAATAGATTCGATAGGTTTGTCGTGGAATTCGACAGACAAAACTGGTATGAGCTTAAGAGACAAGGTTATAATGGCAAGTAGACCTGAACCTTGGGAAATTAATATTATTTGCATGACCAAGAATTAATGCGTCCGTGAAACAATCGTTTTGTTTTTGATAATCGTGTTATTATGCGCATTACACGTCCGATGTAAAAATATTCTCATAACCGAATGAGATATGTCCACACACTGTTTGTGAGAAAGATGGTATTTATTGAAAATTTTTTCTACCTTTCTCTCTCTCTCTTAATTGTCTTCGTGAGAATAATCTCGCGAGATTTTCCCTCGCTAAAAATCATCGTTTCTTGGAGACACGAAGCGGCAATTAAGCGGTGAGGAAGAACGGGTTCTCACAAGGGTCAGAAGGTGGATTTCTTCAAATAAAACTCTAAAGACGCCTTCGCAACGGTAAAGCACGCCGATCGAACAGATAATAAAGTCGGAAATGGAATGGGAGAGAGGAGAGGGTGGGGGAGGGAGAAGGAGTGGGGGTGGGGAGGGAGGAGGAGTGGGGGTGGGGAGGGAGGAGGAGTGGGGGTGGGGAGGGAGGAGGAGTGGGGGGAGGGAGAAGGGGCAAGGGAGGATACGTAGAGAAAATGGATGGTCGTTGGAAGAATGAAGAAAGGAACGGACTCGTGATCAATGGCGCCACGCTGCTTCATTTATTCGACCCCTCGATGTTCGAATGTTTATTCGTGTTGCTGAGGAGGGTTGGGCAGAGGGGACAGAGTTGCTCTTAAAGCCAGTTAACCCTGAGAGGGAAGGGGACGAGGCAGAGGGAGGAGGCGGCAGCGAACGGGGTCAATGAGGAGGTAGAGCCCAAGGGAATAAGATCGGGGAGAACCCATTGGCGGTAAATATCGATGACATTCGAATGGATGTCAAGAGACAGGAAATAGAAAGGTGGACTATTGTGAAAGGGTTACTTGTCGTTAAGTCTTACTGGACATTTACTAATCTTCCACTTTGATCCTTCAAAACGCTGCTGTCTACGCAACGAGTTGGGTGTGTGTTGCACGCAGAAAATAAGGAGGGCGCGAAAAAATTCTTAGATAATTAATTATAAAAATGATTTGGAAGTGAATAACAGCGGTGAAATCAATTGCGAAGACATTAAATCCGCGTCGTCAGGAGCAGCGCTTCGGACACTTTCTCCCGAGAAGAAAAAAATCTATCCTTGGAGTGGAACTGCACTGCTCGCACCGTGCGACGGCGTCCAAATCTCAGCTCCATAGCACCAAGGAGCGCTTTCTTGCATCAATTTTCCCTCTCGTGCGAACGTTTGCCGCTTCGTCCACCGGCGCGAAGATCTCAGACACTTTCCGCGTTTGATACTGATGATCGCTGGCGTGACAATAGGGCGGCGTGTGTGGCCAAATGTCGCAGGCCAAGGGGTCCGGTATGCCCCTGAGGGCCCCAGAATTTTTCCGAATATAGAAAAAAATAAAGATTTTTAGCAATTTCTCTTTTTACTACTATTTTTTTCTGAATAACTTTCCAATTAATCATTATTTTTAGACAGAGTAATTTAAAAAGCCTAACCTTTTCACCATACTCCTGGAAATTGATTAATAAGTAGGTTTGCAGGTTTTACAATGGATTTCAGTTCTAATCGAACATACACATTTGATGTAGGAGGGGAAAAGGGTCCATCGATAATATTTTGCCGCGAGACATTTCGCTCCTAGTTACGACACTGCTGCTGATTACAAATAATTAATTAATAATAATTCATGGAAAACAAATGCAATTTTTGAAACTTGTATATTATTTGTTTCTTGTGCTTAGAGAAAGCGTGTACCTATAGAATGGTTGCACTCAGAACGATACCCGAAATTCAAAATGAAATTCTCTGAAACTGAAAACTAAGCTTCTGGGAAAAATACTGCAAGTATTCGAGTGGAAATCTTTGAGTAATTGTTGATACATTTGGCACAAAAAATACGAATAATTTAAAGATCAATTACATTAAAATATTTGATAATGCAGCGTATTATCGCTATCTCTCTTCATAAATTAAACTGAAATGCGTCTCTCATCTTGTTTTTTCGAGTAATATGTATAATGAAATTAGAAGTTATAAAGAATATGATTATTTTCTATTAACACGTATAAGCAGCTTTAATTATATAACGCCATACTATTTCAGTTTAATGTCCACTATAATTCACGAGGTTGTAACAAGTGAGATAGCGTATTATAATATTTATATTACCCTTCTTGGTAGAAGGACAGCTAACGTATCTGCCTCTCGGTTCTAAGTTCGTTGGGAATCTATGTGGATGCGATTTTAAATGTTGCTGTTTATAAGGCTCTTTGTAAAAGGTCGGAGAAAATCCTGTTTAAGAATAAATGACGAATAAAATATTACCATATTAAATACAACAACTTTGTGTCAGAATGATGAATCTCTTTCCGATTTTTGCATGATTTATAGCAATTTCGTCGCCCTTAATGCTACTGACTAATTGTCGCAGCCCATATATTATTCCACCGAACCCCGACAGGCACCAATTAAGAAAAATGAAGAAAACAATCTCACGGGGAGAGATGCACTCCCATTAAATGGCAGTTTCTTTCCGAGCGGCAAGCATCCGCCCACGTAATTGCAATCATAAGTCAATCGGACCGGTTATGACGGATCGAAGGATACGCCCAGCCCATCCACTCCCGCCCCCTTCGCTTCGTTTCCCCAGGGGGGAGTAGAGGAGAGAGGGAAAGCAGGGGTGGAGGTGGGGCAGAGAGGGTGGAGGGGGGGCAGAGAGGGTGGAGATGGGGTAGAGAGGGTGGAGGTGGGACAGAGAGGGTGGAGGGGGAAGTAGAGGGAAGGGGAAGTAGAACGTGCGTCGTCACGGTCGAACGACAATCGAATCCACCCACTCGCTAGAGCGCGGATCTCGATTATTAGATGGCGTCATCCTCTTCGGGTTTTTTAATGGAGATCTTACGCTCGGCCAAAAATTCATCTCTGATGTTAATTCACGTCTCCCGCGACCACTCCGGCTGATAATCTGTATCTCTCTCTCTCTCTCTATTTCTCTGCTTCAGATTTATCCTGACCCAGCCGATCCGAATGAACTCATTCGTACAAATCTTTTAAAAGCCTTTCCAGTCACCTTTATTTGAGGTAAGTTACGCTCACATACAGTAACTGACATCTATTGAATAAAGCTGAAAGGTGTCAATATAACTTTTCCTCAATAGATGGTGGTGATGGAGCTAATGTCTTACCCAGAAAGACAGAAGACCGCCGAGTTAAAGTCAATGTCTTGCCAGGTAAGACACCTGACCGGAACGGGAAAATAACTACGTCTTCCCAGTTGGACAGATGACCGGAAAGGGTTAATTAAATCTCAATTCAATTCTTATTCTCATCCATGTGGAGCAACTTCAATGTAACGGCCACCGAGGAAATTTTGCTTTCAAAGGAAACTTTTGAAGGAGAAATATAAGATGGCTGCTTTAAATGCGGATCTGGTTTTAGCAACTGTGTTATGGTCATTGGTAATATGTTAATTTTTATTTCCCGCGTCGTAAAAAACTTCATTCGCCAACTTTTCGGTAAAGTCAGAATGGCAAGTAAAACGTCGGGTTTTTAAGTCGTTAGAAGGAAGAGGTTGATGGAAAAACTAAATTTGCTTTCCTCTTCAGTCACCCAAACGATTTATTTAGAAGACTTTCAAGAGATAAAGAGATAAAATTGTCACATTTGTTACCTGATGACGCTCTATTGCTAGCTTCTAAGAAATATGCGCATAAGTGTGAGCGAATTTGGGCGAGAAAAATGAGAAAAGCAGTAGGAATAATTGAACACAACCCTTATGCATCTGCGACCGTCTCTTAAGCCTGCCAATCATACCGAGAGTCCCATTGAGGCGAACAATCTTGCCGCGACCCCCTTATCTCCTCCACCAAAAAATATATTTTAAATTAAATTAAAAATATTATGAATATCTATTAAAATAAATATTCATAATATAAGTAGAAAATACAACAGCTTTCCAATTTAGGATCGATGATAATTTATTGGGCAAGCGACGCGGTTTCGACGCAGCACATCAGAGCTCCTTTTTCCCTTTATTATCCGAAGCCAAAAATCCAAACTCAAACAGGCTGAGAAGTGTTGAAAATAAAACAAAAGTTACTCCCTCCACGCGACGGAAGGGAACTTATAAAAGCATTCCTATGTTTAAGAGACGGTTGGAGAATTTTCCGAGTCGGCGCGCGTAAGGGAGTCAGTTGTCTCTCTCTCTCTCTCTCTCTCTCTCTCTCTCTCATTCTCACTATCGCTCTCTCTCTTCCTTACTTTCCATCTCGTTTCCAAAAAGACTGTCGTTTCGGTGCCTGCTAAGTCCATTGAGAGAATATTTGGCGGAGATGGAAAGAGGCTGCTCGGAGGGGAGGTGGGGCAGAGGAGCGGGAGGTCAGGAGAGGAGAGGGAGGGGAAGGGTGGAGAGGGAGGAGGAGGGCGGAGAGGGAGGAGGAGGGCGGAGAGGGAGGAGGAGGGCAGAGAGGGAGGGAAAGGGCGGAGAGGGAGGGGAAGGGCGGAGAGGGAGGGGATGGGCGGAGAGGGTGGGGAAGGGCGGAGAGGGAGGGGAAGGGCGGGGAGGGAGGGGAAGGGCGGAGGGGGAGGGGAAGGGCGGAGGAGGGGGAGGGGCTGAGAGGTAGGGGGAGGGGCGGAGAGGGAGGGTGGAGAGGAGAAGGAGGGGAGGTGAGCGTAATAAGGGGAGGATACGGAGGAAGGGTGGGGGGGCGGTCGAGTAAGACGGATACCGAACCCAGATGCCAATCGAATGCGACTCTCACGCCAATGTGGTCGAAATAAACGCGCAAACGGTTGACGTCCGCTGAATTCCGCGAAGTGTTTAAGGCCAAGGGCCGGGCCGTCGATGGGCTCCGAATTTGGATGGCGCCCAACAGGATTTCACGGACTCGTGAATCGCCGGCGACGATAACTGTCGAAGAAAGGAGAACCATTGTGCGGAAAGAATAAGACGAATAAATAAAAGGAGGAAAAGTAGAGGAGGGAGTGCGCGGAATGGAGGGAAAAACAGAAGACGAGCGGGAAAGAGGTGGGGGAGGGGGGGGAGGCGAAGAGGGTCGGCAGAGAGGCATTTCTCAGAGACTTGGAATCGGTTGATAACATTTTTGTCTTCTTCGTCGAGAAATGTCTTTCGGGAATCGATACGTTTATGTAATTTCAATCTCTTCGACATGTAATCAGGCAGCAGTTAAACTGCTCCTTTTTCAGTTTATACGTTTGTAGCTGTTTGTTAACCCTTTCGTGGCCACATTACAGTATTGTCCCAAATATAACGCGATGTTGTATCCAAAAAATCACATTTTAAAAGTAACCTCCGCGTTATATTCGAGTGCTAGTGATTTTAAAAGATCGTAAAATCGTGTTTCGAAAAATCACCGTACATATTTTTTTTGTATCCATGGTGGAAAGACTAGGTGTGTTCATCAGGTGGACGAATTCCGAACTTTTCTGCGCATGAGGTCAGCAACGGGTTAAAAATGGCGGTTGTTCGAATGTTGCGTGTGACGCCGTTAAAGGTTTCGACATTATTTGGACAGTATATGAATCATTACTATAATTGACGAATAACTTAAGATAACGAATATTGCATTTATGATTTTGAATCATTTACATTTTTTTAAAGTTAATACTTGAAGTAAAACAATTCATTAAGTCTTATCAGTTTTAAAAAGGTTGCGTTTGAATTCTTTCAAAACCTCGTTTACGTGTATATTCCCATTACTTAAGCTTTGATTCTTCTTCATGATAACATAGAAATGTTATAATCTAACAGGGCTTTTGTTGGTCATATACGTTTTTAATTCTGTTTATTATTTTTATTACCGTTGCATTACCACTTTCAATTAATATGCATTTAGAATATATGGCGCCTCAAATTCTCACTTTCGTTTTAGAAACAAATTTGTGGATCGATTTGATGTGTATTTGAAAATCGACGCTAAAAAAATGAATTATAATTTTTTCGGTGTTTTTTAATCGAGGCTCATATTTGGGCTATTATTCGAAATAAAGTGAAATTACAATTTGTTGCACAGCTTCTAGATATACGAGTTTAAAACATTTTCTGGTATCTGTTCGATATGTAAATGGCATAGATATTGCCTATAAATTCTCATTGGAAGCATTTAATCAATACTGTTACATATATTGGTTCATATTTTTAACAGATCATATTCCACTTGAGACCATTTACATTATGACCTTAAATATTCTGCATAGGGCCGGCTTCAGACAGTAAGCAAGTGAGGCAATAGTCTCAGGGCGCAGGGTCGAGGGGGCGGCCTCATGCCGTTTGCCAAGTTTGGTGTTAGTAGGGGCGGAAACCCTGCTCAAAGAGACATTTGCGAAAACTGGAGGGAGGTAAGGGAAAACCAAGGGAAACCAACACAGTGTACCCTTTATGACACTTTAACACGGTTCGTACGGAAAAGAAAGAAAACAATAAACGGAGATCCAATATATGCTCCGATTTCGATTTAGTCATTTTCAGTTAAACCCGATAAAACTCGAAATTTAAATTTTAAATGGTGCAAATTTAAAAATCTATTGCACAAAATTTTTTTATTAATTGCAATTGTGTAAAACCACCTCCAATTTAAATTGTCTCAAAAGAAATTAAATGTTTTATTACCTTCTTTATATTTTAAAATAACTTTTTATTCAAAATGGTATTTTCAGGTAGTTATTTTACAGCTTCTCTAGTTGTGTCCGACAGTTTCTGTAATTGTGGCGACAAGAATTTGTTAGGCTGAGTAATTAAGATGGTTGGAAGGTCATAAAAATATGAAGGGGACTAAGACGTACTGAGAGTATATAATGGCGCCTCACGTGGGCATCTCGCAAACCAATATCCCTAGTCAAACTCTGTGAAGGGCGCAGCGGTACCACCGTTGTGGATACAATATAGATAAGTTGTTGTGCGTACTATGTAGATACAATGTATTTATTTTGATTTTGAGAGGATTCGCGCCGTATTTCATGTGCCTTAGCGAGCGAGCAGTGAGTGCTGTGTTCGGCGAGCGCGAATAAGTGTTACCTTCCGCGAACATTGAAAATTGCTACAATCATTTCTGCACGAATGCGTGAAATCGCGAACATAGAACCCGCGAATATGGAGGG
The DNA here is from genome assembly GCA_028673005.1 of Tanypteryx hageni. Taxonomy (NCBI): domain Eukaryota; kingdom Metazoa; phylum Arthropoda; class Insecta; order Odonata; family Petaluridae; genus Tanypteryx; species Tanypteryx hageni. Next base: position 8,542,209 of record CM054117.1, read on the forward strand.
ATTACTGTATGTTATATTTTAGTTTGTTGTCTAGTTTGTTGTTCTAAACTTTCTCCTCACTCTAAGAAAAACTATATAAAGTGGCAGTGCAGTGTTGATTGTCAGATGGTGAAGAGATTATTTTTTCGATACAATTCCGGGAACCTCAATTTTGTAGAATTATATGTTATATTTTTGTTTGTTGTCTTATTTGTTTTTCTGAACTTTTTCCTGACGAAAATAAAAACTATATAAAGTGTCAGTGCAATGTTGATTGACAGATTATGAAGAGATTTCTTTTGTAATTTTTAAACAAATATAAATTTTATTAGATTTTTTAAATATGGGTAGGAAACGGAAAAGTTCTTCAGACTGGATATCAGATTAGCCAGATTTTAAGGTGTTTAAATCAGAAGGTAATGGTGAAGAAAAAGCGATTGTGTGTAAATATTGTTGTTTAAAATTTCTGTGGATGTTGCTAAGAACCCTATGACAGAATATTATTTAAATTATACCCGAATTAACCCGAATTTATGAAATTTTAAGTTTTTTTTTATTGAATTGAACCCGAATTTCATAGAAAATTATAATGATAATAGATCCAAATTGATTATTATTTTAACCCCAAAAATTCATACCCTAAATATATGTAGTTAACATATCTCTTATAAATAAAGTAAAATAAATATTGGCACGATTTTATGATAATTTTAGATATTAATCATTTAGTAAAATAAAATTCTTGTTCATCGGAGGCCCAGGGAAGATGAGGGGGCGGCCAAAAATTTCCCGTCTCAGGGCGGCGAAATGTCTGAAACCGGCCCTGATTCTGCAGATAATTATAGAAAGGCACACACCCATACTCTTTCTCTTTCATCAATTGAGATAACATATTTTCTTTTATATATAATTACTCGATGTCTGTCCGTCTCCCCTTTTATCTCCTGAATAGCTTTCCATAGAGAAATGCTGTAAATGACATTTTGTTACTGCCAACTAGGAGACCCCGGGAAAGCTATTTTCGTTTGGAAGTGTCCCAGGTTTGACTCCAGGAGGCAATTATATTTCCCCATATGTTTACACAGGAGTTTCGATTTTTCAAGTTGCAAGGTTTATTTCCTTCATTCATTAAAATATATAAATACGGACCCAATTTCTCCGCTTTTACTTTATTCGACGGCTAAAACTATAAAATATCTTATTCTTGCGAGTTTTAGATGGTACACGGAAGAATTTGTCAGAAACACGAAGAATCTACTACTACAAGTATATTTCTGGAGTCCAGTCTATAGTATTTTAAAAAACATTCATAAAATTTCTTTTTTTGGTAGCCATACCCATAATTGAGGCCTATAAAATCAAAAGCATCTTTCTCCAGCAAAAATCGAAATTGAGGTAATCATATGGGCAGATTCTTTACAGAAATGTCTATGACATGATAATATAAGTTGACAGCAAAAAAACGTTTCTCCTGTGTATATTGTAGGAAGAAAATCATGCTGAGAAGCAAACTAATCTATCTACACAGAAATATTTGGAGCAAACTGGTCTTTCTTCAACCAACCAATGGCAGATGCTGATTTGGTCATGTGACAAGATGGCCACCACTGTTTATGTTTGGTTTTTGTAGAACGAGGTGTGACAGATACTGTGGTGTTTTTGTTAGTTAAAAATGGAAGTGTTTGTCTCTCCGGTTGAAGGGTGTAAGACAAGAAAAAGGAAGCGTGACGAACTTAATTGGAAACGAAACATTGCTAAACGACAAAGATATGCACACTTCTGCACAATTTAAAAGTAGACTGGGCCTAGACTACGCTTACCTTACTGACGAATTTTGTTCAATTTATTGCAGGTATTCAGCGAAAGGTTTACCAGTGTTCCCCAAATACGTCCACGATACTGCAGTAAGGATGCGTGATATCAAGAACTTTCATCGCTGCTTCTATTCTCAAAAGAACAAAATTGTGCAGGATGCCTTCATATTAAAATACACCGAGAGTTGTGCACCTCGTCGCCGTCCTGCCAGTGGTAAGAACGAACCAAAGAAATTCAATACAAAATATTTTGTCAGGACTAAATGGGGAAAAGTCGTTGTTTGCAAGAACTCGTTCATACAGATACTTGGTATTAGCAAACAACGAGCTCAAAATGTTGTCGCTAAGCATTTTGCCACTGGGGTTGCTCCACAAGAAACCAGAGGTGGGAACCACTGGAGCGTGAAGAACGCTGGTAAAGAGAAAGCCGTTATGCATTTCACTGAGAAATTGAAATGTGTTGAATCACACTATTGCCGCAGCAAAACATTCGCACGGATGTACTTGACGTCCGAGTTAAGCACCCGCAAAATGTATCGAATGTACAGCACCAGTGCAACAGAAGCGTTAAAAGTAAAGGAAGGCTACTTTAGGAACATTTTAAATAGATATTATAATTTAATTTTCAAAAGGCCTAGATCAGATGTGTGTTCCACTTGCTTGGAATACACTGAAAAGATTACTCAAGAAACAAATCCGAAAAAGAAACTAACCTTGATAGCTGTTAAAAGAGTGCACTCTCCTAACTGGCCAAGGCTTTCTTTGACCCACTTAAAGAAAAACTGGAAGGTTTGCACAATATTTCATTTGATTGTCAAAAGAATCAGATACTTCCAAAGGTGCCTGACCAAGCTGCATATTATAGCAGACAACTATACATATACAATTTTACCATGGTGTCTGGTTGTTCGAAGGACAAGCTCACGAAGGATAATGTCTACATTCATTGGTGGTTAGAGAATGAACTCTCAAAAGGGCCAAATGAGATTGCATCTGCCGTATACCACCAACTCAATGAAATCAATGCCACTGGTATTGACACCATTCGTCTCGTAGCAGATGGATGCGGTGGCCAAAACAAAAATTTTACTGTTATTTCAATGTGCTGCCGTTGGTTTTCTTTTGCACCAGAGAATTTGAAGAACCTTGAACTGATTTTTCCGGTTACTGGCCATTCATTCCTCCCACCAGACAGGGTTTTTGGTAATATCGAGAAGGAACTGAAGAAAAAGGAAATAATAATAGAGCCTGCGGAGTAGGTTAACTTTTTTTCAAATCACGGAACTGTAGTGCATGTTGGTCAACCTGAGTGTAAGGTAGCAGACTGGAAGGCAGAATCCCAAAAACTTATGAAGCCACCTGGCTCATGGCATTTTAAATTCAAGCCTTGAAAGCGTTTTCTTCTGACAAGGAATCAAAATAAAAAGGAACTTGTGCAAGGAGAGCCACATTATGGCACAAATATTGGATCCTCCAAAAGTGTTTTTAAGCGTGGAATGAGTGCAGCGATGATAGATCCAGATGTGGTGCCTATGAGAGTTCCCGTAAAACCACTGAAGTTGCGAGATGTGGAAAGTCTTCTGGAAAAACATTTCGTGGAAGGACCGTCAACGGCTGAAATATTACAAAGATGTCCTTGGTGACGCTGAAGATAATTTGCAAGAAGCAGTGGAAGATGAAGCAGATTGCGATTCTATGTGTGAAGCAGTTGAGGAAGTGGATGATCTGTGTCTCTAAATCCTTATTCTATTCAAAAGTTAAAAAACATTCATAAAAATGTTTCTGTTGAAGAACTTTGGTTTAGTTCCTGAAATTATTGAGCATTGAGGTATACACATAAGCACATTAATTATTATGTATGTGTAATGTGTTTCTCAACAATAAAACAACAGTTCCGAGAAAATAAAGTCTCACAAGTCTTCATGTTTTAAACCATCATACTTTCAATCTTTCTCCAACATTGAAAAGCAAAACGAGCTTTCTCCAATATTTAGTTCTTAATTCTGTCTAAATCAATAAGAATTTTTTTAAATCAACAAAATATCATCAAAGATAACAGAATGTTTTATTTTAACGTGTCGCAACAGGTTGCAAACGAAAAAATATAAGTGTAATTGTTTTTACAAGTTTTCCAACAATATCAAAAAGTGGAGAAGGATGCTTTTGCTTTTATAGGCTTCAATTCATTCTCCGAGTGGGAGAGTCCCGCGCTTATTTTTTTCTTGTAATACTGTAACAACGTTCAATGTTTGTACTGGGGGCTTTTTTGTGCACTCATCATCGTTTGTCACTCAAAAGAGATAAGACTTTTATCTTAAAAAATATTCATATATGTATTTGGTTGTTCATTATATTAAAGTCACATTAATTTTGTTATTGAATGGTTACGATTTCTTGATCAAGAGGCGCGATTTAACGAGTAAAATTTACTTGTGATTCCGGAAAATTAGCTGTTCCGGATCAGTGGGCCAACACATTCAGCGGCGAGTGGATCACATCCGAACCCGCGACCCCACGGCTAGCGGGCAGTGCCACCCAACCGGATGCCATTCAGAGCCAAAAATATCCCAAAACGACTTCCGTCTCCCGCGCCGCCTACTCCAATCCCCCTGCTTCTTCCAATCCCCCTGCCTCCTCCAATCCCCCTGCCTCTTCCAATCCCCTGCCTTCTGCACCCCTTCTGCCTCCTCCAACCTCCTGCCTCCTCCAACCTCCTGCCTCCTCCAACACCCTTGCCTCCTCCAACTTCTTGTCTCCTCCAACCCCCCTTCCTCCTACAACCTCCCTTCCTCCTCCAGCCCCCCCTACGTCCCCAATTCCCTCGCCCTCTCCCTCCCAAACATTCCTCCACATATGATTCTCCCGTTAAAAGGTAAGCATCCAATAAATCCGGTTCCAAATTCATCGCCACCGACAGCGCGAAATAACATATTCTCAAATCCACCCTCACATCCTCTTCTACATCTCCCTTTTCTTTCTCTCCCTCTCACTCCCTTTTAATTTCCTCTCTCCATACATCTCCTTCCATCCAAATTACTCCCCTCTCATCTCTCACACCCTCCATTCATTTTTCTACGGAAGAATATATACATAGTTGAATGAGGCTACGCACTCATTGGCCTCCTGGTTTTTTCTCTGATAACAGCCTTCGATATCTAAAATATAAATATATTTTAATCTTTTTTTCCTTTTATATAAAAGGAAAAACCAGGACATTATGATTTATACTTCACAGTGCATGTGATAGAAAAATACAAAAGCAGACGTTAAAATACGGAAATAGTAGTATGAAAACTTTTCTTAATGGCCATAGAACAGGACCCCATGGCCACATAAACTCAAAGAATGGAAAGATTAAAATAGTGATTTCCAAACCATGTGTCGCTACGTGCAATGAGGTGAGCCGCGAGATTTGCTTCAAATATGTTGAAGAAATTCTTAATATGAGGTATTATTCTTCCAGTGAAAACCAAGTAAAACTGCTTAAAATTATATGACTTATGACTGCAAGTATCGCTAAAACTAAAGAAAGAAAAAGTGTTATAAATACAGCGCCAATTGCAATACAAACAAAAGTTTTTGGTTATAATATAAAATTTATATTATAACAGGTTAACCAAGGGTTCGGCCACCTGCAGCATTTTAATAATCTAGTGATCGGAAGTTGATGGAGGATGCGGGCTGTCACGTTAATTTTGACAGGTGGTTTAAGGGTGTCGCCAACAGAAAAAAAGTTTGCAAAACGTTAGATTAGAATATTAGCGAGAACGAGTGATTTATATCGGGACAGGGGAAGTTAATTTTTCACAGAATTTTAAACTCTTTGCGTTGCCAGAAAGAAGTCGGAAAAAATAACAGCCGAGGCGAGATTCGGTGCCGTCGATCGTCTCTTCTTTCAAGCGATCAATCGAGAGAAAAGGAAAAATAAAAAGAGAAAAGATAGAGAAATAGAGAAAAAGGTAGAATGCGACATGCGAGGAAACATTTAAAAACACGCGGTGAATTCAAAAGGAGCGAAGAAAGACAGGACAGCGTTAAGGAGTAAAGAATATGCAGAGGAGGAAGAGAGAGAGAGAGAGAGAGGTGGGTATGAGAACAGAAGCGAAAGACCGCGTCAAACGTGACGCTTGAGATAGCCTCAAGAGTCGGGATCCGCGATGCATCTCAATACAAAAGGAGACGCGTCCTCACCGCGGTCGCCCTTGCGTTGGCTTTCCTCCGCTCCTCTTGCACCACCACCCTCCTCCACGCCACCCCTTCTGCCTCCCTTCTGCTCCCTAACCATCCCCTCCGTCCCCCTCGCCATCCCCTCCGTCCCCCTCGCCATCCCCTCCGTCCCCCTCGCCTTCTCCTCTGCCCCCCTCGCCATCTATAACATATCTGGACGGACGACTACTTGGCGTCATGGCTCGCGAATGCCGCGTGCGGTCACTGATAGTCATCCAGCAAGCGCGCGTGTAGCCGAGTCCGTTCTGTGCACTCGGAATAATGCACGAACTGATATTCTGCTTCCCTCCGTGTCGCTTTGAAACGCGCCCCGCCCATGGGATCCCCTCTTCGTCCTTTAGTCAGCCGATGTGGAGGCCAACGATGTTCGGAGGGAGGGAGGGAGAGAGGGATGGAGGAGGAGGGAGAGAGGGATGGAGGAGGAGGGAGAGAGGGATGGAGGAGGAGGGAGAGAGGGATGGAGGAGGAGGGAGAGAGGGATGGAGGAGGAGAGAGAGGGAGGGAGGGAGAGAGGGAAGGAGGGTGAGATGGAAGGAGGGAGAGAGAGAGAGAAGTCAGATGGACACATCCACAGCCACGGGATATGAATAAATAAGCGAGAGGCAGTCTGGGTCCGAGTCATGCGAGACTGAATAATAGAGCGTCTAGGTGGTGGTGGCGGCGGGAGGAGGATTTGGAGAAGGATGCGAATTGCAGAAGGAGAGAGAGAGGGAATGCTTTTTTCAGCGAGGGATTGTGTAACACAAAGACCTCTCCTCCCCTTCTACTCGCACGCGCCCAGGAATTCTTTCCGCCGCTGCGGAGTGCCTCACTCCCTACTCTGTATCTTTTTTTCCTCTCTTTCGGCCCCATTTTCCCCACTCGTCCTTTCTCCACAAAAACCCCTTCAACATCGGAGACTGTTTATTTTTAATTGCCCCGCGATTCAGCGTATAATTTGCCCTTCCGGCCGGAGGTCATAAATCGGGCGCGGTGGTGGGAGAGGGCGCAGAAGTGGGCAGAGGATAAAGGCCTTCTATTATGATGCTCCTCCGGCCGTATCCCTGGATTATTTTGCCTTAAGCCACCACCGCGAGCGTAACCTAAGGATTGTAAAAATGAAACGGTCGGACAGGATGTGTGATAATGAAAAGCATAGCTCGAAGTTCTTTCCAAGGGAAGGGAGAGAGGGGAGAGAGAAAGAGGAGAGAAAGGGGGGATAGAGAGGGGGGAGAGAGAGAGGAGAGTGAGAGAGGAGAGAGAGGGAGGAAAGAGAGGGGGGAGATAGGCTGAGATGAAGGGGAGAGGAAAGGACGTGGGCCTGGTAATACGACCGTCGAGGGCGGAAGAATGGATCGCTATGGATGCCATGGAAGCAGCGCAATCTGTATCCAGTGAAAGGCGACCAACAAGTGGAATGGACGCGAACTCCGCGCAGTTTGCGCAATGCAATGTGGACGAGAGCATCGAATGAAAATACGTCGATTATAATCGAATCGTTCCAATTTCACTCATACTATCGTCACGACGTGCAGAATCTAGTTCTCTTTTAATTTAAATGTTTTACCCCACCACAGAGTATATATACTACGTCATTATTATAATCAATGTATTATTAAAATTTTTAAGATATTGATGGTTTGAGGCTAATTTCATTGGCGTTAAATAGATACAAGTTAGAATGAATTGATTTAGATAAGTTAAACACGATAAACGCTAGGTTTACATTTTATGCTATAAATTATCTTAAATATGCTAGACCTCTTCATGCGTTTAGTTAAAATAACATCTTGCAATTTATTTTTTCTTATTAAAAAAGAAGCACTTCATTGTCAAAAATTGAAAATCAAGAACATATTTCAGGTATTTCCAATTGCCATAACAAGATTATGAAAACTAGTAAAACAAACAACAGATACCTACCAAACCACCAAAACAATAAAAACCCGATAAAAACAAAGACAGAACCGATAAATAGAACCATTTTGTAATATCAGACAAAACAATACTATGAGTATACTAAAAAATATCTCTCAAAAGGACCATACATAAAATAGACAAAACCCCATAGATGCGGTCACAAAGCTCACAAATTACGCTTCAAGAAACTATTCTACACTCATAGACCAAAAACCTAACCCCAAAATCAACATATCTAATCCTTCCATACTAAAGATGTACTTTCTGGCCAAAATACACAAAAATGATATTCAATGACCTCCATAACTGCAGCCATAAACTCCCTTCTTTATAAACGGCTAATTCTAAAGTTTACAAATTTAAATTCCACAACAAAGATTCTGTCAACCATTCTTATGAATTCATCGAAAAATAAAAATTATCGTTGAAAAACAATGAAATATTAGTCCCCTTTGACGTCTATTCTCTATTCTCCAGTATCCCATTTAAATAGCGAAGAATTTTTGGAAGATTGGATTCATGAAAAGAAATCCCTACAAAAACCATCGAAAAATATGAATCTCTTATCAATCTCTACACTAGACAAACTTCTTTCCAAATTACCAACCAATTATGCAGACAAACTATTGTCACCGCGATGGGAAACCTATTATTTCCGTTCTGACAAATCTACCGGGTCTACTTTAAGGAGGAATTTAAGGAAAAATTCAAATATTTTCCAACGACACGGATTAGGTACCTCTGTGACTGACGTCTTCATCGTGTTCAACACCACAATAAACAACGTAGAAGACGCCCTGTAGGACTTAAACAGTCAATATTCCACAATGAAGTCCATAATGTTGACAACTAAAGTATGAAAAGGCGATTTGGACAATAATTCGAAATCAAGAACAACGCAACAATATAATAAAATTAATTATATCCCAGCTACCAGCACCTTGCGTGTCATATCGAATTATTAAACGCGGTGTATCGTTGTTGTTCGACCGTGCATCACAGAGGGCATAAAAACCATCGAACAGTCTTACTTGAAATGTTCTCTTTAAAACGACGGAAGAGTTAATCCGGGCGTGCGAAGAGCAATAAAGGGAAAAAAGAGTAATCTTCCGGAAGAGGGAGTTAATGTGCGTCCATATGATTAGAGCATGTTTTTAAGGCGGCTCAAGGGTGGAAATAAAGAATAGAAAATGAAGGAAGTGGTGGAGAAAGAAAAGGGAAATGGAACGAGAAAGAGCAGCGGAAGGAGAGTCGAGAGAGAGAGAGAGAGAGAGAGAGAGAGAGTTGAGGAAGGCAAAAGAAAGCACCGCAAAAACAGTAAGCCAATTTTACACCGAGTACGAAAATAATTTTTAAAGTGACATCGCGAAACACATCAACATTTCTTATATTTAACTCAACATTTGGACAAACAAAATTACACGAGCATATTGACGTCAGTCGAAATGTTTCTGAATAGCATCGAAAGAAAACGAAAAAGGGGAAGAAGAGGAGAGAAAGGTGTTTCGATAGGAAGAGAGAGTAAAGAGGGAGTTATGGTTCATTCCCATTCCTAGTTGTAGGGAGGAATAGATGGTGAAGGGGGAGAAAGGGGGGCGGAAAACAAAGGGTGCGTATTTCATTACGTCATTGCGCCAAGGAAAGGGAGAAGGGGGAAAGAGAGAGAGAGGAGGGGAGAGGGAGGGAAGCAGGATGGGATAAAAAAAGGTTTTCGGGTGGGGTGGTTGGGGCTTCGGACCGTTCGCTTGATATAGAGCGTGGAGCGAAGCGGAGGAGGATCTTATAAAAGGCTTCGTCCGGCGAGATGCTTAAAAAGTGGAATAAGGGCAAAAGGGGGAATAAGAAGGATGGGGCGAGGAGGGGAGGGAATATTACATTGCCCACGGGACTACTGGAATGGGACCATTTGTCTTTGGGCGACCAAAAAGAAGCGACGCACGAAATAAGAAGGGCGTGTGCGGCTCTTTCTCGGCAGAATGCAAACCGTGAGGATTGTAGCCATCAACTGTTTGTTCCGAAATGGGTGATTGGGATGTTAATCGCGCGAAAATAAGTTACTATTACCACCGCCACTATGAAAATTAATTAAAATATGCATATTCGAATCAGCTAAGAAAATGTTAAATATGATCCATAAAAAGCCAATTTAGCCTGCGTTCTGAAACGCAGCAAAAATATCCCGGGGATTAATTTATAAATTCTCATGATTACATTCCTATCTTCAGGAGTAGAAAAACGTCGAGAATTCGTCTTTTCATTTTTACTGCCTTAAAGACACGCGTATAAGACGCACCCGTGTATAGGGGGCAGGGAGTTTTTCGGTTCAAATTCTGAGAATTTTCTGTTCCCGTGAATAGAACGCAAGAAGGTTTTCTCTTAAAATTCTAGGAATAAACAATAAGTCGCAATAAAGCTTCATATCCATTCTATTAGATGATTTCCGTCAAATATACTTTCTGCTAAGTGTGATATGAAAAGTGAATTTACTGAAGTATTTGTATTACGAGATTTACCTATGTCGAAACTACTTATTACAGGATATAGTAAAACACTTGGGAAAGCAATGTAGAAGATAAAATGTAGCAGATTTTCGTGACTCCTTCCCAAGTGAAATAAAAAACTAGGTAAAAATTTCTGCGATCGTCAGTGAAACTTGCAGTAAAAATAAAATATCTTGAATTTTAACAAGTTATTTATTTCAATTATTGGTAAAGATTTCTTCAAAGTTCCATCCCTTAATATTGACTATAATTTTCATGGTGCTTCCAAACGACGCTTCAGGCGAAATAGAAGGTTGAGAGCCATCTAGAAACAAAATGTTGAACTGTGGGCAGGTATGGTTATTCCTCTGTTGAGTTCCCGCAATTACCTATTTGATGTTTTGAAGATTAAAAATTACACTGATACTACTTTTGCGATACCCAGCTAATTCGACGGTAAATTTCTTAAAGTATTACTAAGTACGTAAAACGAACTTACATTCCTACTTTACAAATGACAGCACGGATTATTAATCACTTACTAATGAATTTTATTTTTACCCTTATTTCTGATAGAAAAAATGAAAGTCAAGAGTCAAAGTTATAACGATAATTATAAATTAAGAGTGTGTCAGTATGCTAAAGAACATGATAATAGAGCGGCTGAACGTGAATTTGGGCCGAGTTAATGTCTTATAAGAAAATGGAGAAAGGCTGAAGAAACGATAAAAAATATGGGAAAGACCAAAAATGCGAACCGCGATAGTAAAGCAAACCATCCTGAAATGGAAGAATACTTGCTGAAATGGATAAGTGATACAAAAAGAGACTGCTTGGGTGTTAGCACATCAGCTGTTCGTGCGCAAGCTTTGAGATTATCCAAAGAATTAACCATTAAAGACTTCAAAGCGTCTATGCATTGGTGTCGTCGTTTCTACAAAAGACAATTTATCAATCCGCCGACGTACTACGATAAGTCAACGTTTACCCGAAGATCACGAGGAGAAATTAATTGCATACCTGTCCTATATAATACAATTAAAAAAGAAATTCAATTTTCCACTTAGTCAAATAGACAATGCCAAACAGACGCCATTAAAATTTGATATGCCGTCTGATACAACGGTAAATGAGAGAGGTGCAAGAACCGTCACGATGAGAGGAACGGGGAATGAAAAAAATCGTTTCACTCTCATGTATGTATGTATGCCTGTATGGCTGATGGGATGAAACTGCCTCCGTATGTAGTTTTTAAAAGAAAAACAATGCCGAAATGCGAATTTCCTCGTGGCATCATAGTCCGAGTGCAACAGCAAGGTTGGTTTGATGAAAACATCACCAGTGACTGGATCGAGACTGTTTGAAAAAGAAGGTCTGGTGGAATGCGTCAAAGATCTCTCTTGGTCTTAGATACATTCGGATGCCATGCACGTCCCGAAGTAAAAAAGAAACTCCTTGAAATGAAGACAAATTTGGTGAATATCCCAGGGGAAATGACATCGATCCTGCAGGCTATAGACGTTGCTGTTAACAAGCCGTTTAAATCGGCACTGAAGAAGAAGTGGGCCGATTGGATGGTAAATGGCACACACATTCACCAAAGGTGGACTAATTCGTAAAGTAGATATAAAAACAATCTGTCAGTGAGTCGTGGAAGCATGGAATAAAAATTTCGGTTTGTGGTACCGGTGATGTAATAAATTTTTACCCTAGATCATTAATTGACGTTTAAATATTTGTTTTATTAGATTTAGATCCCTCAGAAACGATAATTAAGGGATTCAAAAAATATTGCATAAGTAATGCTTTAGACGGAAGTGAAGACGACATATTATGGGAAAATGATCACAACAACGGTACGAAGACTGCAAAATTTTAATCAGACGAATCTGAAGCTTCAGAAACAAATTAAGTTCATGACGAGTTCCATATTACCGATGATGGCGAATTTCTAGGAGTTTAGGGAAATTGTTTGAAAAGTTTGTTTTGTTTTCTTGATTGAAGATTTTTTTCAATGAGCAGACGCTTGATTTTTAAATTTTAGTTAGCAGGTATTTCATTTTAACTGAAGACTCCGTACAGAAAGAACGAAAATTTTTTAGTATCCATGTATGAGTATGAGTGGCTAATGAAGCCGAAATATCTTGTATTTACAGTTATTGTTTGTAAAAGTGCAATGTTTTTTATATTAAAAAGTTTTATTTTAATTAAAACACTTTGATGGTTAATAAATATTAGTTTGCAGCTGTTTATTTTTCATTTTTCATCGAACATTTCGTTGAGAGAAAAACATGAAATATTATGTACTCCTGTATAAAACGCACCCTACTTTTTAGCTTCGAAAGTTTGGAGAAAAGTGCGTCCTATACGCGGGTCTTGACGGTAATTTGAAGAAGTCGATGAGAAATATACTGCTCCAATTCTCTTAAGTATTACTCCCATTTATCGTTCCGGAATTTAGAAGTTAACTGAATTTATAGGTAAGTACTCAGATTTGCAGGTCTAAACTTTTGTTATGATTCATAAAAATAAAATTTACAATATAAATTAATTTACGCATATTGTGATTATTAACACATTTTGTTTCAGCAACCGGAAATCTTGTTTAAAAATTAATACCATCTTTAGGGTATGAGCTCGCGGGGCGTACGGACATGATGGCTGGCAAAGCGGTAAAATAATTGCTTAATTTGAATTCAGGGATGCGTTCATAACAAACTGATCTTAGCATGGAATAAGGCCGTTTATCCTATGGTGCATACGCCTAGAGAACGAAAAAGGAACAATCGTTTATTAAAGGTATATTAAGAAAATCTGTCTTGAATCTTCTTCACTTGTAGCACCTTTAGTCTTCATTGCATCTACAAGCTACAGAAACTGGCCTCGGTACTACCATATACATATATCGATAAACTTCTAAAACAATAAACGACGTTTATTTTACCAGAATTCTCATCAATGTCCTTGTAAGAAAAAGTCTATCCCTACGAGCTTGGATAATTCGGAGGTCTAGGAAACAATAATCTAAGAGTGCGCAAAGGTTTGTCGGCCGAGAGAAACAATACAACGCAATTAACGGCTCGTTTGTGAGGAGAGAGTGGGGATCGCAGAGAGAAAGGTGGAGTGGGCGTAGCGAACAGGGCGGCGACTGATATACTGAAGGGGAAGGAAGAGGAGTGGAGGGAAGGAGGAGGCGTGGAGGGAAAGAGGAGGGATGGAGGGAAATAGGACAGACAGACAAACGGGAGGTGGAGGTAAAGAGGAGGGGTGGAGGTAAAGAGGAGGGGTGGAGGGAAGGAGAATGAGTGGAGGGAAATATGAGGGGTGGAGGGGCAGGGCCTATGGAAACAGTCTGTGGGGTCAAAGCGTGCGCGCTGGAGAGATTTGACCGCCAAAGTGGCGAGGGTGGTGATGTGGGTGGGCTGGCGGGGGAGTAGGAAGGGGTCGCGGGATGGGGAGGAAACGCTGGGGGAGGGAGGGGTTAGACCGTGACCAGAGAAAGGCATCCTCCAAGGTGGAGGAAGGAGTGAGGGAGAAAAAGGAGGAGAGGCACTGAATGGCTCAGAGAGAGAGAGAGAGAAAGGCGAAGGGAAGAAACAATCCTAGTGCCGAAAATCTTCAATGAAACCATTGTAATAGAGGGTCCCTTTTTGGTTGGACGTCTGTAAAAAGGATTTGCTCTTTCCGATATTTAAGACGGATGGTCGTCCGAATGTTCAAGAGAGTAATCTAAACCGCGCGTGGATTCGATACGGATGAACTCTTAAAAATATTCCACAATCGCCAACAATTTTTTCCCGAAAAGTCTTCTAAATTGTTTATGTAGCTCATCTCATCTGTTCTTTATTTATATGAATATTTTATTTATATCTTATCAAAGGCAAATTTAATTGCAGGAACAGAACCGAAAATATTATGCCGTTTTAATGAAATATCACGGGTCATTAAGTTCTAAGGAAAGAAAATAAAAGAAAGTAGGACAAAGAAGCAGTCTTTCTCGTGCCGCGACGATTGAGAATTCTCTAGTCCTCCTAAACAGAGTTGAAAACCTGGGTTCGATTCCTTTTTCCTCTTCGAGCCTGTCTTATTGCAAGTCTACAATTCAATATCCCGTCTTGTTTCATGGGATACGGATGTTTTCTATTATGCACTGTGACGGATAAACTGACCCTATGATTGAGCGGTCACGACCTCCTCCGTGACGTCACACTGTGAATTCCTCGGAAAGTTTTTTTGTGGCAGAGAGCGAGAGGATTAAAGATTTCGGATTGAAAAGGGAGTGAATGCGAAGGGAGAGTAAAGGGAGACCCCCTCTCCATCCCTCTTTCTCCTCCACTCTTCTCTTTTGATATCCGAGGGGCCCAAACGAAGAAGCGATGCGAGAGCAGAAGAACACGCCGGGAGAGAGAAGGGAGTTGAGGGGGAAAGGAGGAGGAGGGGGGATTAAGGGTGGAACTCCGTTGTACACCCACAAACACACAGAGTGCGTGGGCGGGGAGGGGGCGTAGGCGTCTACCCATCCGGTGGGTCCTGGATCGAATGAACTGACAAAGGAGGAGTTGGGCTCTTTCGAATCGTCGAGGAGATCAGCCTCTAGAGAGGTTTTGTAAAAGGAAAGAATGAGAAGAAGAGAGGAGAGGAGAGGGGAGGGATAGAGGAAGAAGAAAGGAGTGTGGAGGGGGGAAGGAGGAATAGGCCGCACTAGCTTCGGCCGAAACGAAGGGTTTTAAGAGAAAAGAGAGAATCGATTCTGTGTACTGTGCATTTAGCAGAGGAAGGCAGGCGGCTGAGATATTGAGAAGAGCTTCCTTCGGCGTCAAGAAAAGTAAAAGAATATGCACAACAACTCGACGTTATGGTTTAACTCTGACGAGCGATTGCTCGGGCAGCAAATTCATGAAACGTCCTAAATGCGACATTTTATTTAAATGTACGAAAGCGTTACAACGGTTAAGTTCTTCAGATTACGCATCTCATATAAGATGGAAGTCAATATTTTAACATTTATAAGTATAATAGTATTCTAACAATTACTTAAGAGTAAAACGTTGATAACTTTCTATCATTATGCCACTGCATATGGAATCGGGAGACATGCAAGGGATGCCCTTCAAAAGTGAAAGAATCGCACATAAACATAAATTCCGCTATTAACTATGATGTTAGAATCAGTACACATCAAAAGCAAAAACTGTCTCAACACGTCAGTCGTAACTGGGTCATTAGGGAACACAGATATGGGATTGACCAGGAACGCGGGACCACCATATCCCACCCGTCTCATTTAGGGGAGAATCTTCACCCCCTCCAGTTCGCCGCCCCACTTTGTTCTCCCGACGTCCTTGGGCCCCGCTGCATCCCTCGCAAAGGCCGCCTACCTCGCCGCCCCTTCCACACTCACTTGCTGCAAGTGCCACACATTTCCCCAACCACTCCATCGTCGAGACCATTTCAGCCACTCCTCCACGCCCACTTTCTCTTTTCACTTAAGAAATCTCGCGCCCCCCTCGGGAGTGACGAATCCAGCCGGAGTGAAGGAAAGTGAGGCGGAAGAGATAAAAATGGCGGAGAAAGGATTAATGAAAGTCGACCTTGTATTGGAAGAGACGAAGGGGATTGCCGGTGGAATTACGGCCTAAGCGGGAAGATGCTCTCACAAAGGAATTCCTCAGCTGGACGCGAGTGGAGAACACATTGGAGGAGATTTCTTAAGAGCTTTTCATGTTACGATTCGATGAGAGGAAAACAACGATGATGAAACTTTTGTCGCTCACACTCTATGGCGAATTTTATCCCTCGATATATGAAGAGTTGATGAATTTTGACGATTCCGAAGATTTTTGGGATAACCATTAAAAAAATCAACATCTCGCTTAGCTAAAATATATTAAAAGGGTAATTAAAATGGCCTCAGCCTTAATATTTAAAATTTAAATTGAGGCTATTTTCTCAAAAACGTGAGAAAAAGAACTATGGGTGAAAATACTGTTACTTTTGGAAAATATTATATGATGGAATTATTTCAAAAGGAGGATTTGGCTCGAATGGATTAAGAGCAAGTTCAAAAGAATAAGTCTGCGCGCACTATTCATTATTGTATATTTCCGTCAGTGGAATGGCGCACAAATTCCCTACGAGGGAAGAGACTTCTATTTCCATTTTTTAAGTAAAAAAAAGAGATATTCTTCACTCCATCGAGATTAAGACTTCGGGACGTTTTCTCCATTCCGACAACAGGCTACAGAAACAGGAATTTCTCGGTTATCACGTCATCCTTCCCTCTTTCCTTCCCCTCCTCCCAAAAACACCCGAAAAACCCCCTCACGTCCTTTCTTCTCAACCCTGATTACTAACCCTCGGGGTTGCCGGCTTCGCTTTCCAAGAGGGAAATACGACGACGCCTCCCTCCGATCCAACAATCTCGGTTACGGCAGCCGCCAAATGGCTATTTCCGAAGCCATTTGAGGGCGCTCCTGTGAGAGCGGAAAAGACGAGCTTCGCCACGTGGCCGCCAGGTGTCTCTGGGCGAGCCCCTTTCGCGATCCTCCGTCGTCGTCGCATCGGCCGAATTAATGGCGCCGCCGAAAAGGAAACAATGCCGGAGATCACGATTTAATAGCCTCCGAGCTATTTCTACGCAAAAGAATTCTCCTGGGGCTTTGTAACTGCGACATAAGGTAACTCTACCCAATATGGCCTAGCTAAGCTTTTTTAATTTTTTAAGCGCCTTTCCCAAATGCTGAAAGTAAAACTAACATAATGTACTCTGACAGTATATTTAAGTAAACATTCCAAAATGTTACAACTATAACGCTTCAACATGGAATTACTGGTTAGCATTTTTGAAAAACCTTGCTGTTGGGCCATATTAGGAACATATGATCTCAATATGGCCTATTGGGTTGTTGTTAAAAAAATAAGAGAACAAGAATCTGAAATATTTATCAAGTACTTGTATCAAAATTCTAATGTTTGATTGCTTAAAAATGGCTACAATAAATTGTCGTTAGGTAAAAATAAATAAAAAATGAGAGAATAAAAGTCAATATTCTAATTTTACATAGGTCAAATCGTAAAATTGTACCACCAAAAATTTATGCACATGAGGTCAAAATTTAATTTAAATAAAGAAATGAATAACAAAATGAGATCTAAAATCATTAAAAAAATTCATTGTCATTAATTAAGGCTCACAAACGGACAATCAGGCCTGCAGAGGCCTTAATGGGGAGACTTGGACTAGTAAAACATATTCCGTTGAAACCACATGACATCTCAATGAATTGCCAAACCAACCACACCACTAATAGTAGAGACAATTATCTTGTAGAATGCCTAAGGTCAAATTAATTAATTAACTTTTACCTGTACAAACAATTACTTAACCAACGAATTGAAATTAGATGCACGTAACCACAAACGCTGATCTCAAACAAAACACTCCATCAAATTCAGCCAACTGAGCGCGTCCAGCAGAATTCCATATAAACACAGTTGTTAGCAGTCTACCGATATACTGCAACCACCAATATATCAATTTTGTTACGTAATACGTTCGATACGGCGATTAGGCCATATTGGAGAACAGGCCATATTGAATAGAGTTACTTTAATTATTATTATCCTCATTTCCGTGCGATATAGAAGAAAGAGAATGTAATTCGATTGCGACAAGGTAGAAATCGTTTCGTGAGAGGAAGTGAACGGATGCTTCGATAGAAGGATAACATCAGTTCATACAAAAAGGGCATCAGTCCAAAAAAAGTGTATCTGAGAAAAAAACTGGACTGGAGACCTTTTTGCGTGGAACACCTCCAATGGGACGGGAATATTACAATAAAGGGCACATTGAACAGTGTTCCTTTTTGCATGATTTGAAAGAGACGGCGTCAGAAACCATCAAGTCACCCTTGACTCAATTTCCCAAAAATTGCGACATTCCCTTTTTAGGCGTTCATTACCAGCGAAGCGGTAATAGCGGAAGGACTTATGGATACGTCTGGTCCGTCCGTCGTAACTTTCATCTCCTAAACCCCTGGACGGATTTTAATTTAATAAAGTACGAGTGATCTTTATTAAAATTTATACCCCAATTGTGATTTCAACTGAATCCGTCAATTAGAACTTCCACTTTACATAACTACTTTAATAAGCTTATACTCGTATCTCGCTAGATGGCATCCGTCAATCAACAACGAAATGTCAAACTTTTATCTCCCTAGCTCTTATATGGTCTGTAAAGTATAGGTTCAAAATATTATTCGGATAGAGAACAACATTTAATACAAAAAGTCCGCGAGGCCACGTAATTACGAGTTATGGTTTCGGAGATAAAAATTCGAGAAAATCCCGAGCGAAACATCGCATATTTTATTTAAATCGATCGCTAAGACGGTTCTCTCACCAAATAACAATTAAAAATCCAAATATTTCTCTCCAATCTCTTATATTGACTGTGATGTATAAATTTAAAAATTGATTTGGATAGATAACAATATTTACTACAAGATAGTCCCCGACACTATAGTTTCGGGGATAAAAATTCGAGAATCACCTAATCTTTCGATACTGTTTCATACGTACGTATTTCCCATTAAGAACGCCTTTGAAATCTCTGTGTATTCTATTTATGGATTATACTATTCCATCTTGTTACATAAACCGATTACTAGAGCGAACAGTTTGTTTGTTTTATGGAATTTTTGGCTAATCAACCTCTTGGATTATTATAGCCATTACTCCTTCCACATCAAACACACACACAAGGAAGGAGGGAAATCCGGTGCCGGCATTAGCCTACTCTTAACAAAGAGTACCAAGGGGGCCAACTGCTTAACATCCCTTCCGAAGGACGGAGCGCTGACTAGCGCGAAACTGGAGCGAACGTTCGCGATTTTCACGAATACCAGTAAAAACGAAGGAGAAAGATCGATCGACACGCAATCACTTCACACGAAGTGCGATCTGGGAAGGGTCGAGAGCGAGCAATTGGCGGGCGTGGGTTGGAGGAATTCCTCCATTGGGGTCACTCGGCACGCGTCCCATTTGCCAAACGGCGCCTCCCCCAAATCGACTTTTAATGTGGCCTCCACCGAACCACTCGAAACTACGGAGCGCATTATTTTCACACCACTCAATCGTATTTTTGCGATCCCTGACTTTGATTCGGGTCAACTTGTGACCGTTGCGCCGCGCAACTATTACTGCCGCCCAAATGCACGGTTTCGGATTCGATTTTCGCGGCGTTTCAACTACGTACACGAAGACAAGAAACACTCTACCTACAAATCGAGTGGAAACATAAGGAGTCGGAAGTTAAATAATGAGGAATCTTCCCCCACGGCGCCTTCTCCACGTGAAAAAGGAACTCTAATCGCCGGCGCACACAAAAGGACCTCCAAGAGGAGAGTTTCTCGCGTTTTTATTGGGATCGCCACTCCCCTGTACCCCTCGTTAATCCCAATCACTCTTCGCTCCCACCTTACGTCCCTACCACCCTCTCCTCCCCCCTCTCCTCCCAACCTCTCCCCCACCCTCTCCCCCACCCTCTCCCCCACCCTCTCCCCCACCCCTCTCCCCTCCCCCTCTCCCCTCCCCCCTCCCCATCTCCCATCCCCCTCTCCCTTCCACATCTCCTCTCCCCCTCTCCCCTCCCAACCTCTCCGCCACCCTCTCCTCCCCCTATCATCCCCCTCTCCCCCACCCTCTCCTCCTCCCTCTCCTCCCCCTTTCCTCCCCCTTTCCTCCCCCTCTCCTCCCCCTCTCCCCCCACCCTCTCCTCCCAACCTCTCCCCCACCATCTCCCCCACCCTCTCCTCTCCCCCTCTCCTCCCCCTCTCCTCTCCCCCTCTCCTCCCCCTCTCCTCCCAACCTCTCCCCCACCCTCTCCCCCACCCTCTCCCCCACCCTCTCCCCCAACCTCTCCTCCCCCTCTCCTCCCCCTCTCCTCCCAACCTCTCCCCCCACCCTCTCCTCCCCCCCTCTCCACTTCCCTCCTCCGGACAACCTCTCGACCTTTTAAGAATCGAAAGGGAGACCCCGAAGGAAATTCTTTCCCTCCCCCCTCGTCCACATACGCTCCTCATCCTCCCCCTCGTTTCGCTCCAATTCCCTCCTTCGCTTTCTCCCCGCCTCCAATACACTCTCTCCTACATGGCAATCCATTTACCTGCCTCCTCCAAGTTGCCATGGAGACGCTGCCCCAAGGCAAATCGCCACACTCGACGCGCCGGTTCGAAGGAGAGCACTTCTGCAGAGAGGAGCGAAAGACCAAAGGATGGGCAGTGGGAAGAGGGTGAAGGGAGAGGGAGGGAAAGGGAGGGGAGAGGGTGAAGGGGGTGGGGGGGGAGATGAAGAAGGGCGATCAAAGCGAGGCCATTCTCTCTCTATCGAAGAAGGACGAAAAAGCGAATTTGGGGGGAGAGCTCTCTCTCTATCCACCCACTACGTGGACGCTCTCTCGATGATCGTGACGGCATTGCTACAAGATGATTCGACAGAGAAAGGTAGTAACATAGGTAACGCCTCCGGGTGGAAATTAATCTGCGTTCCCACGAGGGAATGTTTTTTTCTTTTTCGACCTCTGCATTACAAGCTAATGGAGAACAGGCGGTAAAAGGAGTGAGCAGCCAAAAGGAGGAAGTGATTATGCACTCTTCAATCGAAGGCCTTTAATAGACGTATTTTTTCGTGTATCCGCTGTTATGAACGCTCTTTTCTTTTTCCTTTAAATATGTGTATTCGCAAGTTTCTCCAACAAAGCACAGCTCTGGCTTACCGTTTAATGTAAGAAACGAATGCTTTACCACAATACACGCAATTTTATTTATGAGACTGTAATCGGCCTCTTTTAAGTCTGACTTGAAAATACTACAACATATTTGCAGCGAAATGACGCGAACTTCTCTCCGAACTGTTCGCAATTAGAGCAAAACGCATTTCCAAAAATTATTTTTGGATCTCAACTTGTACTCAGTAGATGATATGATTTACTTTTACTGCATATATACATTTTCTTCACCAGCAATCGGTGAATACCGTTAAAGATATAGATTCTGTAGTTGAAAGGCTCGTGTGATTCACTCAAGCGTTTTATAGCTAGTGGACTAAACTAGATCATCCGTTGAAAGCTTTAAATTATTATTATAGATATAAATCTAATATTTTCAACTCACCAAACCTCAAGGGAAAATATATATTGACGAATACCTGAAAATAGAAAGAAAAGACCATTATAGAAAAACAAGAAAGTATAAAATTTTTAGCATTATATTATATAGCAAATTGTTCACATATTTTTTTTGCTAAATAATACATAAATGTTAACAGCATGTACACAGACATTTTCATAATATGTATTGGGAAATATGAAATCGCACGAGTTTAATAAAATTATTCACATTTGTTATAATAACAGTACTCGTAAATTTTTATATCTATAAGTAGTGTACATCTTCACCGAAACATTTAATTTCAGCATTAAATCTAAATGTAAACATAGTTATAATTTTAAGAACGATGGAGATTAAAAGATCATTCATAGCATTCTCAAATAAGATCATTAAACAATAAATTATACAATTGCAGACTACCGTATCAAGGAGCTCAAATCTATAAATCACACAAGCGTGACCTTTCGAGAAGAGGTCTTGAAAGAGCAATAACGTCTTTAGCACGGCGAACATATGAATCGATGCCAATGAGCAAAAGAGCCCTTAATTTCCGCGATTTAAATCGTTCATCTTTTGTCGGCTCCTGAAAAAGTAAAGGAGGGGAAGGAGGGGAGGTGGGCGGATAGGAGGGGGTTAGGGATAGGAGGAGGATAGGGATAGGAGGGGGATAGGGATAGGAGGGGATAGGGATAGGAGGGGATAGGGATAGAAGGGGGATAAAGATAGGAAGGGGATAGGGATATGAGGGGGATAGGGATAGGAGAGGGATAGGGATAGGAGGGGGATAGGGAAAGGAGGGGGATAGGGGTCGTTAATAAAAGTGTAGGAAGGGCGAGAAGTATCCAAGGACCATGTAGTGGATATGAATCCGCCCTTCGTCTATTCCCGTGCCGCCGAGGGGCCACGGGGCCCCCTCCTCTGCCCTCGGACAACTTAATTGGCGACGTTGATGCTCACTCTGCGGACCCGAGCGAAGAGGCCCAACCAACGCCCTTCGAGTTTTCCGCTCCACCTTCCCACTAATATAAACATTCGCCTCTGCTAACCTTAAAGCGGAGTTCTTCACCTTTCGAAGATGAGAAATATTTGAGAGTTAAAAAACAGAGAGATGAAGGAAAGGAGCAGTTTGGAAGAAAATCTCTATTTCCATCAATAATACGAAATTGACATTGTAGATCACCTTGGTCGTGAAAATCTCTGTTTTTTAAATTATATTTTTTAAAATTTACTTTGAATGCCGTTATAAACCATAAAGGTTTGTAAAGATTTTGCATCGAGGAAACGCAACCATAATCACTATAAAAACGCGTAAAATCTAAATACTACTCGCATGATTCCCACGTTTAAAATTTACTTAAACCAGTTAAAACCTTGTAAATTTATGGGACGAAAAAGATTCATATTTTGGTTTAAACATGGAATTTTTTAAAGTCAGTATAAAAATCTTTTGGACACTAGCCGGGCTATAATAAAAATCACTCTCAGAATATTATTAGTAGAAAACAATTATTCCTTACCTATTTAATAGAAAATGGAACAACAAACTGAATACAAAGTAAATAATGTTAGAACTTATAAATGCAATTAAGTGATAATTCAAATCGTATTTCTGATTTTGGATTACTAAAACAATTCATCTCGCTCTTACGGAAGAAAATAGAAAAGAAAATAGATTCAGTGGAAGGAAGAAGATGACATTTTCCGAAGCTTAAGCAAAATTAGGGAAAAAATAAATGGCCTTAGAATATTAACATCACGCTTTTGCTCGAAAATAGTAACATTAAATTTAAATTACGTGGTGAAGCTACGATTACAACACCTGCGCGTATTTAAATAAATTACAGCGCGGAAAAAACGACTCGACGCATGCGATATCTGGCGTAAGCGGAAGTGTAAGGCTAACAAACGTGAAAAGAAACACTCTTACGAAAATAACGCATCTGAGGAAAGAGGTCGTTCTCGGCGCAATCGAAAAGTCAGCCTTTACTTTTGAAACGTAAAAGGTTTCAAATCCGGTCTCTTCGTTTTTTATGTTGCGCTTTCTATCCCGGCACTTCAAACCTTCTCCATAAATCTCTCCGCTGCCTTCCCCCGTCCCTTTTCCTCCCACCCCACATAAAGCCCTTTCCCTCTCCCACTTCAACCTCCACCCCACATAAAGCCCTTCCTACCTCTCTCGATATCCTTCTTCTGGGCGAGCATTGACTTTCCCGCAGCGTATTCCCTATCAAGATCCGCCCCTTTCCCCCCCATTCCCCTCCGCCCTCCCATCCTCTTTTCTCGCATCGAACCCTAAACAGAACCTCCCGAGTCCAATCAATCAACTCCTCACAGTCTCTCCCTCCGCTTCATTCGTCCCGATCTCTTCCCGTTCCCTTCCCATTCACTCTCTCCCTCTGATACCCTTTTCCCGATCCGCGCAACCGATCTCTCACGTCTAATATTCTCCGAGTCCGCATTTTCTTCGCATGGCATCGATTTTTGCAACTGCCAGTTGGCGCGGTCGGATGACATATGCGAGGGACTGGGAGTAACCGCACGCGCAACGCAAACGACATTTCAAATTGGTCCTTTGCGTTTACGAATAGCTTTTTGTATTGCGGATTTATTAAAGTTAGAACTTCAGGTTGGTGCCGAAGGAGACCATGAAACTTTTTACTTGCTTTTAGGATTTTCACGACCTTCTTTTGTGTTTAGTTTTTGCTTCGGCCAAATTTTGCAAAAGCAGAAAAGTTTTATTTAGTCTAAATGATTTATCTCGAACATATTTATGGATAAATTATGAGAACATCACTCTCTTTCGACGTAATAACTCTCGCCACTCTCTGTCTCGTCCTACTTACATCTGCCGTTGTCTTCGCCAAGCAAAATTCAATCGGAACTTAAGAGACATCGATTTAATTTAGAGAGGCCTTTGTTTTACCAATTCGTCCAAACTTTCCCGTAATAATATCGCCGCCTCTGAAACAACCATGAAAGTAAAAATAAACACTCTTTGCTCTCATTAATTTAGAACGACGACAAATCAATCCGATCTCTATTTTATATTCGGCACACTTCAACCCCGAATTAGGACTTCCAAAGAGTCAGTCTCGGCGGAATCTAAATCCTTTCGCAATTTCCTCCGAAATTCTCTCCCATAGTTTCAGCCCTCGATCATTCCAGGAGGACTTCAAAATAACTCGATGGCGAGCATGAAAAGTGCCTCAGGGAGGAGCGAGAGTGAGAGAAATGGAGAGTGAGAGAAATGGAGAGGGAGAGAAATGGAGAGGGAGAGTGGGAGAGAGAGAGAGACAGGGAGAGAAGGAGAGAGAGAGAGAGAGGGAGACGAAGAAAGAGGAAAAGAAGAAATGAGATTCAAGCACCTCTTAATATTTTCTTCTCACGATCAGTCGTTGCCCTTTGGCGAAGGGTATTCCCGTGAGAATGGCTTCAAAAGGATGTTGCTCGTGCCACTCCTGGAGGATCAATCGGGGAGATAAAAGATGGAAAACGCCGATGGGAGGAAGCGAGGGATATATATATATATATATATATATATATATATATATATATATATAGAGAGAGAGAGAGAGAGAGAGAGCGGGAGATGGAGAGAGGTGGACCAGAGGAGAGTGGATGGGTGATGGGGAATTTTTGCCTCGACGACGGCGTATACAAATTAAGGAGACCGAATCGTCCGTAATCAACTTGTTGCCCCTTTTCTCGCTAGATGGCACGCCGAGTAAAGGAATCGCGTTGATTGGATGTATGCATGTTGTGAACTGAATCCGTGAGTTCTGAGACGTTAAAACGCATTTAAGCGATTCTCCAAAACGAAGAAAAATTAATACATTCTCTTTTGCATTTCATATTGTTATCGATATGATACGCATTTCTACATTTTGGGTAAATATTTAAATTGCATATTGAAAAGTGCAATTATTGTTTCAACTTTATATTCATTGTAGCATATTTATTTATTTATTAAAAAATACATTGCAATTAGGCCATCCGGCCAGGTGCCAAAGAAACATAATATATCTATAAAAATAATGATATTTATATATACCTACCAGATTAGAAGGAATATTCCGATACTGAGCGGATTTCGAACTTGGGTCCTCAGCTTGTAAAACTGATGCTCTTACCATCGAGCCATCAAATCAGAATGGCTCTTGAATCTGAAAGTTTGGGAATTTCCGTTGGGTAGCGGTAGTCTGTAAACCATTATCTACTAACTGCTCTCTTCTTGAGGCACGGTAAGTGAATTTCATGGTGTATTTTGCAACCAATTCATTCTAAATGGAACTATTTTCGTGTAGGTTAATTTTCCAGCAACTATAGATTTGGAACTAATTATGAGAATTGTATTACGTATGTGATTTATCAGAATCGTAGACAGGCAAATGATAAGTAGAAAATATAATTTAAAAGAAAATAAAACAGCAATGAAACAATTAATACTTCTAAGTGAAAATATAAAAATTGCAGCCAATATTCGACTTGAAAAAAATTAATCTGAATAATTCGAATCTAAAAAAGCGATCGTATTTTCTTTTTGTCGGTACAAATATAATTTTCGGAAATAATAATCTTTTGGAAATTTAAACCCTCCATATAATAAATATTTGAAGATTTCAAATCACGCTGTGGTAATCCATCTCGTTCCTTTACCCACGGGTGTTTCCCGCTGCCTCTTCCCCAACTCAACCCACAACCCAACCCAACCTCCTCGACCCACAGGCATTCATCAATTCTATCCATTACCTTTTGACCTCCGACCGGTGATGTCAGTAACAGGAAGGAGCGCGGGCTGAGGAAAGAGAAAGAGATATACCCGTGACCTTTAAGACCAGACGACGACCGTTAACGCAGAACTGAACGGGCGATTGCGATTGGAGGAAGGAGAGAAGAGGAGCGCCGGAAATTCGTGAAAAGGGTGCGAGGGTGGAGCGGGGGGAGGAGGGGAGGGGGTAGGAAGGAGGGAGGGAGGGAGAGGGGAGGGAGAGGGAGATGGGAGGGAGGGAGTGGGAAGGAAGAGAGGGGGAGGGAGGGGGAGGGAGCTGGAGGGAGTGATAGAGGTGACAAGGAAGATAAGAGAAAAGGGCTAGGAGAGGAAGGAGAGGGGAGAGAATGGGAAGGAGGAAAAACAGAGAAGGAAGAGACAGGAATAAAATTTGAGCAACCAAGGGAAGAGGAAACGATTGGGAGAGAGAGATGGAAAAGAGGAGAAAGAAAGAGGGGAAGCTGGAAGAAAGGGAGGGAGCCCTCCGAAGACGGATCGACTTATTTTGGGGAAGGCAGAAAGAGAGTCCTTTTTGGTCAAGTAAGTGGGAATTGGATGAGGAGGAAAGAGCGGGAGGAGATAAAACGAAGGCAACGAGAGACGAGGATTACGCTCGGTATCCATCAGAGTGAGATAGAGGGCGTGTGTGGAGGCGAGATGAAAAAGCGTAACCAGCGATGTTCGCAGGAAAGAAATCCCTCTTTCAATATTTATAGGGTTTTGTGCGGGAGGATGACTGAGGGCGTAGGAGGTATGGAGTGAGGGAGGAAGGGGAGAAAGAGAGAGGGAGGAAGGAAGATGGTTTTTAAAAGAGTCGGGAGGATGCCTTGCTTTCATTTTGTTTTAATTTTTCGATCTTATTTTTTCAGTTCGCGTTCCGTTAAAAAATAAAGATCATCCTGAGAAAACGGTCATTTCGAGGTCGTGAGGTGGCGGGAGTTTTTTATCGCGAGACCAAATCCTCGACCGTAATAAAACATAAAAATCTCTCGCACTCACCGCTATTACGCCCGTTCGACGTCCTCCTTTTCGATGGCGCTGCATTACTTTTGATCGCCTCCTCCAGGCGGCGCTTGCCTTTCTACATGGTACTACTATACTATAGTAGTACCATGCCTTTCTAAAGGGCGAAATGACCTCGCGTTCGGGACAACGGAAACATCTTCCGATATTCAAAGAGATAAAAAAGACGGGAACCGGACTGAATCGCGCGGTTTGTTTTTTTATCACTAGAGGGACTACATTTCAAGTGCCCTGCGTCTTAGAGAGACCGAGGCTGTTCGGTTTTTATTTTCAGCGCGCAAATATCTCACCGATTCCTATTGAATACGAATGACATATCTGTATTTTTCCCTAATCGCGTTAGAAACTAAGTTTGTCATTGGCATGGTTTTCACTACTCTTTAATGAAATGAGAACGAAAACTACGTTATTAATTACTTTAGATACGAGTAACGTAAATATCTGCTAAGTACCTAAGTCAAACCTGTTGATAAAAAGAACCGTTTCCCTTGATTAACAAGAACACGATGTACATAACAGCAAAACTCAAACATTAATCGCCAATGTTCAAAAAGATTTGAAGGTGCTCATCAACCTTAATTGGATAGATCCGAACGAAAAAACCGTTAAGATATTCAGTATAAACAATGATTTCATTTGTGTCAAAAAAATAATATTTCATTTTTTCCATTAATATATAAATTTGATCCAGCAACGATATTTTTCGAAATATTTTACGGGCGACTCGCCAATTGTCGCCCCTTCACTTCGGCGCCCGGAGCGATCACCCCATCGCCTCCCTTTTGCTATGGTACTGATAATAACACATATTTTTCGGAAAGAACGCAATTGGTGTTTTTTACGATAGAAACTAAAAAAAATAATTGCTCTTCTTGACCGAAATATTTTATACTAAAGATTCTAAATAGCAGCAGAACTTTTAATTCCACTAAAACTATTATCTGATATCTTTAAACAACATTTATTTGCGCATTCAAATAGAAGTGCAAGTCGAAATGATTACCACTAAATGAGCGGAAAATATCTCTTCTCTCAAATATGGTTCACCACATTTGAAACACGCATCTTTATCGGTTCCAAGAAGTCATTCTCACAGTTTTTAAAATATGCTTCCTCATTGAAATAATTCTGTCTCCAGTTTCTATGGATAGAACTTACGCACTTCAAAAAACAAAATGAACCCACTTTTTAGAACGTTTTCTTAAACGGACGATCGACGTTTTTGTTTTAAAACATATTTGGAAAATTATTTTTATTTAAATAGCGCTCATCAATTGAAGAGTTGAGAATTATAAGTGGGCTATCGACCAAATTACCAAAAGTGAGTTTTCTCTTCCTTCTTATATACCTTTATGCGGAAAATTCAAATCTGCCTTTGGATTGGCTCTTAACCCACTACTAACACTGAAAATGTGCATTAAGAATTCTAGACACAGCTAATTTGACAGAATTATAAGTGGGCTATACACCAATTATAATGTAAACATTGCCAATTTATTAGAATTAGAAGTGGGGCTAAGACCCAAGTAGCCAATAGAAGGTCTACTCCATGTGATCAAAACAAACAAAATGAAAGTTCTGCATGAAAGCTTTCTTAGCAGTTGTCCGTATACCTAAACGAAGACTCGAGAAACTGCAGAAAGCAGTAAAACTGATAATCCACGTTTGGCCTTTGACAAAAGTGGGATGCATGTTAAAAAAAGATTTCCGATAAAAAAAGAGATGAGATGAGACAATATATTTCTAGATTCCCACACGATCAAAGTTGCTATTTAAGAACAAGCAATCCACACCGTAAGTACCTGTCTCCAACATTAAACTTGAAGAAAATGTACTCCCTGTACATAGAGGAAACACCAGTTGACCCCGTGAGTTCAACTTCAGCTTTGGTGCCCCACATAGTGACACATGTACAACATGTGACAAACTCGCACCATCTCTCACAAACCCGGATCTGACAGATTATGAACGGGAGAAACTGGTCCGACAAAAAGAGCTTAATGTAAGGAAGTCAGACAATGCCTACATAAACCTGCATGCAGATTTTAAGGCTTCTAAAACTTGGAAGGATATTGAGATGTTGACGTTTGATATGCAGCAGACTTTGCCAGTCCCTATTTAAGCCATTTGCAGACCTTTTATCAGAGGCAGCTCTGGATTTATAATGAAGGAGTGCATGTGTGTTCCAGTGAAGAAGCATTCATGGAACTGTGGGTGGAGGGTCAAGCAAAGAGAGGGACAAATGAGGCGTGTTCTGCTTTGTACGAAGTATTGAAGGTTCTCAAGAGAGGGTCTTACCAGTACAGGAATAGAGAAGTTTGCAAAAACAATCAGACACCGGTTCCTTGTCAGTGGTCACATATTTCTGCTATGTAACCGTGACTTTAGTCACATTGAACGCCGCAAGAAAACTCAAATTAATCTTATACATACTCCAAAAGACTGGACAGACATCATTAGGGACGCTCGCAACGAGAAACCGTACCATGTTCTGCAGATTAATGGGAACAACGTTCATGACTTTCAGATGCTATGTAAAGGGGCTTTCCAAAGACCAAAGAGTGCAGAAAATGTACGAATAAGAGAAATAACAGAGATAAAAGTAGATGCCGACAATCCATTCCTGGTAAAGTACAAAACAATGCACTCAAATATCGAAACTTACACATCTTTTAAAATAGCTAAACCAGGACGTCCAAGATTTTTGCCAGGGCTGAAGAGGAGATACAGAGAATCAGTTCCCATTAGCCATGCAAAAATAAAGGACCTGAAGAGCCAGCAAGAATATATTCCACATGATAAAAAAGCTTTCTGGCAGTTATATTTTGAACATTAGGATAAAATGGCCCAGAAGGAAACCTCCCATGAAAGATACGACTCTGATGAAGATTAGACGGAATCAGAGACCAAGAGTGACCAAGTACAAAAACAGCAACTAGCTAAGAAAAAAAGGAAAAAATGAAGATATACTGTATATTTCTTTCTTATCATGTCAAGAATCAAGTACCGTACAGCAGTATAGTGACCAAGCAAACAGCGCTGTTTGTTAACATTTTCAATCAGATACTATTGTAGAAAGAACAATATTCTGTAATATCATTATATATCGACGTTTCTTATAGAGGAGGAGGAGGAGGATACTAATGTTTAGGCACTTCCAGATGAGCTGGAGATTCGAAATTTTTTTCTATGGTAGGATTTTGTGCAAAACCGACTAGAAAAACCGAAAATCTTGAAAAAGTACAACAATGCAACCGCTAAAAATTCGCAATTTTTTTAACAAATTTTCAAGGTTTATGTATTTCCGAATCTTCTACGGAGCTGAATTTTTTTTGTAGATAGGATTTGTAAAAAAACGAAATAGGGAATATAAAAATTCTGATATTTTAATTTGTTTGGCAGTTAAAAATTCTTAAAGTTTAAACAAATAGATAACTGTTTAGGTACTACGGGATGAGCTAAGAAGCTGAAATTTTTAAATTATTTACAAAGTAGTGCATTTGCACCAATACACATTTCAATCTCTCCATATACGAATTGCGGCGGCCGTTAAAAATGTTAAAATTTAAACAATTAGAAAAATATTATTTTACTTCTAGAAGTGCTACAACTTTAAATTTTGGCTGAAATCTGTAGCATTAGTACCCCATAATGGAGAAAGTGTAAAATATTTAAAGTTGCAACATTTGGCGATTGTTTTAAACTATTATTTTTACATGTGGGAAAAACGAAAATCGCTGCGCAGCTGAAATATTTAGAATTAAAAAAATATTTATAATGATGAAATATCTGTCTGAAAAGTGAATGTTTTTTCAAGGTGAGATGATATGCTTGCAGAATGCAAGCACCTTCTACTAGTTTTTAATATAAATATCATATGAATGTAACATTATGTAACTTTGATAATGTCTGAATACTCAATAAATGTTTCATATCCAAAACTTCACATTTTTAATAAGCCCACTTATAATAATGCTGTAAGTAAGTAAGTAAGCCAGCCTTAATTAATATTTCTTTTGTTTATTTATTTTTATCTTTCTCTTTTATTTGGTGTTACTAAAGCATCTATCTAACCTTAACGAGTATAAAAGTGACACCATAAAGCAATTACATAGATTACATAAAATTATATTGTAAAACAAAAGTTTGTTTTTGCTCTCTTGAAAAATTGAAAAATGGTTGATAGCTCACTTATAATTCTAAACCCTTCAATTTATTATGTTTACATTGACTGAATTTTCACGGTAATTTATAGAATTTCCGATAGATTGATTCACATTCGGAAAATTCAAAACTTTGAAATGGTATTGTAGCCAAACTACTGGAAAAATTTGGGAAATTTGTTTGAATTTGATAGCTCTAATAAATCTATGAATTTTTCACGTATTGGATTTTTACGAAATTTCGTAGATTTTCCGCCAGATGGCTTCAATTTCGGAAAAAAACAGAAGACTAAAACGGTATTGCAGTCCAACTACTGAAGCTAGAGAAGTGAAGTTTTCACGGATAGGAAAACGTGCTCCCACCTCCTACTTTAGCAGCATTTCTCTTTTCTCTCTGCCGCTTTCATCCAACCACAACCTCTGTTGGAGTAAAACTCCTCTAAGACGGAGCCCCATTAAAACGGAAAACTGTGAATAGAAATTGTTCATGTATTTTGCACTCATTAAGACGGAAAGAATATAGACGCGGAAGGAAAATCAATTTTATTAACGATTTTCATATTTCAATAGACTCGAAACTTGCGAAAGGCAGAAATGGTCGGCTAAAAAAATTCAAATTATGTTTTTGTTTTCATATATAAATTTAATATTTAAGTCCCTGGTGTAATTCTTTTTTCTCTCTCTTGCATTTAGAAATTGCAAGTGTAACAATGTATGTAACCTAGTGCGATGAAATTTTTCGTCTACATATACCCTTCAGAATTTCTCTGTCTCTCTCTCTTGAATGGGCCAAGTTAATTTGGAGGGGACACGGAGAGAGTGTAGTTTAAGTTGGCAACTACTTATTTAAAATCTAAGAATGAAACAGAATGATTTGGCACAGTATGATAATTATTGCTTGTGGGAGGTGATAGATACTAAGTAGGCAAACGTTTGAAGGAATGCTTTTTGCATTTGCTGACGGAACCATCGATGAACCCGTAGTGATTGGTAAAAGCCAAAATCATCACAGGTTCAAAACATTCGATAAAAATCTTCCTATGTCATATTTGATAACTCGATGACAATATTTGAAGAAATTTTGATAAAATGAAATCGCAAAATGGAAATAAAAATCGACAAATGTTGCTTTTTCTGGGTAACTCAACGTATCATCCTAATTTACAGCTGTCAAATATCAAATTGTTTTTTCCACCAAGTACTACCGTCATCCTACAATCCTACAACCGTTGGATAATGAAATTATCAAACCCATAAGAATGAACAATAAAAAACTAATGTTAAAGGGATTTTGGCTGTAAATTTAAAAAAGTTTCATATTTGAATAAAGAAATAAATACGTTGGACGCAATGATGTTAAGCTGTCAAATGTGTGCGACCAATAACTTAAGACCTAATAATAACTAACCTAGGTTAATAATAACCTAGGTTATAACCTAATAACTTAATACTTAATAATAATAACTTATAATAACTTTTCAAAAGTCTGGTTTTCAAATGATAGTATCACAGCTTAATGAAACCAGCGTAAACGAAGACATCGTTTTGGAAGTACATAATACGGTTGAAGCAATTTATGAAAACAATGAATTCAGTGCCAATTATTTCATCAGTGTTGATGGAGATGATTTCATTTAATTGGACGAAGTCTACATAAAACATTTTGTGGGAAAGTTCTTGACGCAACAAAAGGCGAAGCGTCTGATGAAATCGCTAAATATGACTAGGATGATTAAAGTGATAATCCAACAAAATTCGATGCACTGAGGACTTTCAAAATTTTAGAAAAGTTTGCTAAACATGAAAGAGAAATATGAATTTTTTTGCAAAATTGCAAAACGCTAAATTTTATTTTACAAAAACCTTTCATTTTAAGAACAATCCTAAACAACTTAAAATCAATGAATTTTCAAACAACAAACTATTTAAGATAGAAATTTATTGACTAACAGATGATATATATTTCCTTTAAAAATTATTATTCCAGTTTAATTCGATTCCTTATATAAACACGGAAAAAATTGTCTCTTTGATTATGTATATGTCGTATAAGTGATGCGCATTTGAGCTGCTGTAATAAAATCTCCTATTTCGGGTATTAATATCGACAAATAATTTTCTTTATCGTTGGATGTCGGTTGCACGTAACGGAGGTTACCGGAGAGGAAGAATCGAGCCACGTGTTGTTGAGAGAGAGGCGAAAAGAGGAGGATTCTGATATCCTGGAAGCCGTAGGTGTTTTCGCGTGTTCCTCGCCGCTGCTTCCCTCGTCACCGGGGCTATTTGTGCCGCCGTCGGGTTTACGTTTCCCCGAGCGGCGATCCTTAAGGCAAACCATCCATTCTTTCTAGAGCCCCACGTTTCTTTCTCCCCTTTTTTTATGCTCCGCGCCGCAGAAAACGTATCTTTCGCTGACATTGTTGACTTCCTTTGATGTGGCGATTGCCTTTGATCAGCGAGGAAAGAGGAGACAGGCCGTGTTATGATAAGTCGCCGTTTCCTGCGATAGGAAAAAATAGCGCTCGATCGCATGCAGCAAGAGGAAGAAGAATCGCTTTGTGATTTTTCGAGTAATTATTTGTATACGTCGTATAAAAGAAGAATCGGAATGGATATGTTTATATCAGCAGACAATATTCCTTAAATCTTATTTATCGAAGGTGGTTTGTTCGCCTATAACCGACTTAAAAAGAGTTTTAAAACAGAAAAAACTAAAATAACCCACGGCAACGCATAACGAGTTCAGCATTTGGTATTTCGCAGCAGATCGAAGAATTTATACACCATATGTGTCTACTTCTGCAGTCACTACGCCACGCTCATAGAGCACGTAAAGCGGGTCACGGGCTACGAGGGGTCGATGACGTATATAGGGTTGCGTTGTTTCCAGGGGCACCAAAGTGAGTCGCTCGAACAAACGTTTGCCGGGAAGAAGATGAGAGTGGGGTGAGAGAGACGGATGAGAGAGAAACATAACGCGGAAGAATATGCATAAAACTGCGAATATAATGGAGAGGTGCGCGAAAATGGCGGTAAAGACATAGAGAGCGGAAAAAGAGAGGACGAAGCAGCGCCTCTGTTGTAAGAACGGAAAACTAGAGACGCGAAGGCTGAGGATAAGCAAAACTGCGCCGCGCAAGAAGGAAGTCGAGAGAAAGAAAAGGAGGGATATAAAGGGGGCGAGGGAGAGATAGAGGGAGTGAGAGAGGTATAGAGTGAAGTGAGAGAGGTATAGAGTGAAGTTAGAGAGGGTACGGGACGAGAAGGAGATTTTGAGGATTTGGGCGAGAAAAAATATAAAAGAAAAGCATGTAGGAAAGAGGCGCAAATGGCGTCGTTATCTAGTGTGTGTCAAGGAGGTGACCGCGCGAGCGGGAGACTTAAGAGTGTAAAAAGGAATAGAGAGAGAAATATCTAAGGACGGGAAAGGGAGAGAAGAATAATAGCGGAGGGTAGGAAAGGGAGCAGCGAGTGAAGAGGTGAAATGGTGACAAGAGAAGTAAGTGGAGAAGAGGTTAAAAACAACTAAAACAGATGGCACTCAAGGGATCATGTGACGTGAAATATATCAAACAGTGAAAACTAAAAACAGACATTAAAAATCGCCCACGTACATTTTTTAGATAACAAAACTCCAAGCGTGTTAGAAAGTTAAACATTAGAATCGCCAAATAGTAACGATAAGACTAGAACCAGGAAAATTGGAATATTTCAAAGCTTTGCGATTAGTGGAAAAGGAGACAACGGAAACTATAACAATCTATAAGATAATATAACATTCGAGTGAGATAAACAGAAAAGGATAAGAATTAAAATAAAAGTGATGATATACATAGAAAATGAATCTTGTAATAAATAAAGTAATTGACAATTTTACAAGTTCAAAGTTATTCTTATTCAATACATAATAAAAAACACCCTCTCTCGATGCTTCAATGCGGAAGATTTCAAATGTCAAAAAAAGGAATAAATAGATAGAACTAAAACATTTAACAAAAATTAAGAATGGGAGACAAGAATAAAATAAAATAATTTTAAGTATCGCAAATATTCTCCGATTTTCACTTTTTAGTTGTTACACAACTAAATAGAAAAGGCTCCACATCGATTATAAATTAAGGTCAGTAAATTAATCTCGCAAACATGATAAAAGATAATTATTTAAGGAAATAGAATGAACAATATAAGTTGGTTTCATTTGGAAAAAGAATAATATTAAAGAGACAGAGGGAATGTGAAGGTGAGAGAGAGAGGGAGGGGGGGGGAAGAGAGAGGGCGAGGGAGAGAGAGGGTGGGAGGGAGGGAGAGGGAGGGGGACGGAGAGGGAGGGAGAGGGAGGGCGAGGGAGGGAGAGGGTGGGAGAGGGAGGGAGGGAGGGTGAAGGAGATAGGGAGGGAGGGTGAAGAAGAGAGGGAGTGATAGAAAAGGGAGTTGGGATAAAAGGGTTTACCTAATGGGGAAACGATTGGAAGCGGCAGATTCTCTCCCTTGGCAATATACCACTTCCCGTGGCCCTCTGCCCTTCAAGGGGTAAACCCTGCACCACTTCCAAACCGCTCTCTCTTCTTTCTCATTCTTTGAAGAAAGGAAACTACGAACGACTAAATTGCCGACATGCATTTTCTTTATCCCTCTCGATCGGATCCGTTTTTATTTCATCTGTCTCCTTCCCTCGAAGCGATTTATGCGCGCAAGTTACCAGATGCGAGATCATTTAAACAAACCACAATTGGCTCTTCTATGAATGACCTTAATTTATGTTTTATCCCTCACATTGATCCTGCGAATACTGCAAAGTTTCAGCATTTATATCAGAATTTAACAATTAAATTTTAGCTATCTTTTCAACATCCATTTTCAGTACGATCGATCGAAGTCTTGCCTACTTTCACCTACAAATATTAAGGCCAGAATTAGTCTCCGTTCTCACTTAGTTACTTTCTCACCTACTGGACATTATCAGCTGCTACAAAAACCTCTTACAGCCACCCAAACACAAAGCCGCATTATTAGCTTGGCCAAGCGAAAGCAGATTGATACAATTCTTGTAAAGGAAGAAAAAAATGGCAATTAATTAATTTAACACCAAAAGTGCGTTTCATTGTTTCAAAGTAAAAGGCCGAATAAGGCCATCTTCCATATTTTAAATATTCGTTTTCTCACTTTTATTTTAATATATTGCTCGTTTTACTTTCATTCTCCTTACTTTCGAGTCTAATTATCCTTACCTAAAACGCTTTTACTTGAGAATGAGTGCAATTGGCTCATAGTCACAATTTGAGGAAACAGTTGCTTATTCTGACTTCAAGCGTTCTCTAGGCAGAATAAGTTCGACTCGATTCGCCCCTCGTGACGCACGTCCCTCTGTGGCAGTTTGGCAGACGAGTTCCTCTTCGCTTCATTCCCTCGTCTGCGCTTATGCCTTATGGCTGTTTGCTTTCTCCAATGAATTATTTTCGTAGATACTGATTTCATATTAATTACCGAGTACAAATAAAAGAACAGACTAAAATAATTATTAAAATCGGTATTTAATCAGTACTTTGATTGGGATGCCCACGCGTTTCGAGAAGATTAGATTAGGATGTATGTACGTATGTTAACCTGATTCTCAGCTTACGTGTGATTAAATATGGTATTATATCCGATTGTCGCCCTTCTTTTTCAATTGATAAACCAAACGCACGCCACTTATCTTACTTTGATGCTGTGTTATTTACTAAATATCTTTCACTGTACAATGGCCAATGAAATGGATAATATGCACTAAAATTGGAAAGCGGAGATTAACTTCAATGATATTCACGTGTTTTCACTACTTGCGTTCGACCTGAACCGAAGTAGTTATTTCATATCTGTAATGTGTATTGAATTTCATATTGTGCTGTTTGGAAGGGATTGATTGATGTGGTCTTTATTTGGGGCGAGATTGAGACTAAGAAGTCCCATCTTCCACCTAACCCCTCGTCATGAAACATATATAATAATACATAGCACTTTATGTAAATACAAGTCACAATAAAAATACAAGAATTGGAAAAGAAAAGATGTGATTTTGTGGGAAAAATAGGGACTGCTGAATAATGAAATCCATGTAAAAAACCCAAAGCAGGAAAACACCCACACAAGAAGGGGGGTGTGAAAAACCTGCGAAACCTACTGAGATTCACTGAAGACATTAATAACTGAATATTTAGAACAACAGATGAATACATGAAAAACTTAAAGCTATGAATCAGGAAAAATTTAGCACAATTCGAACACATCATTGATGGAATGAACATACGGACGGAGCGTGATATATCTTACGATGGTTGACCTGTGGAACATTTTTACTCAGCAGCTCACTAATAATAATTATAAATCAAGTCTAATGATGTACTTCGCTAAATTATTTTCTCCAGAGATTCTCATCTGCAAATGTATGAAGCATTTAAAGAAAAATAAAATCAAAATAATAAAGTGGGGTTTTTCACCATGACTCCCGAGAGTTCAAAATCATGGTACTCGCTGTACTAGCTTGTAGCTCGGTGGTGTTTTAAACGACTGTTTCGTCGTTATTGTTTCAAACTGTCATTTGGTTAAAGCAGCAAGAAAATTAACATGTACGTTAAAAATGTTAAAGCCGCGCCGTTAGAATGGCCCATTGTCCGAAGCGACAAAATGCCTCGATTCGCTCCTGAATACGCGTTATCGGCCATTCCCGAGAATCCGATTTGCCGCCCACCGTTTGGCACAACGCACATGTAGACGGCATTGACTCGATCACATGTAAGGAACCTTTCCCCCAAAATTCGCACAAAACTGGATTACTTCATGAGCCGACACAAAAAAATATGCAAAGAAGAATCCGTTCCTCTATGTAGAGGGGAAGAGAGGGAGAGAGTGGGGAAGAGGGAGGGAGATAGAGAGGGGAAGTGGGTGGGAGATAGAGAGGGAGAGAGTGGGGAAGAGGATATGGGAGAGGGAGGTATACTGTGTGGTAGGAGGGAGAGAGCGGGAGAGAGTTTGTTTGTATTTAAAAGATGTGTGTGCATGTATATATGTGTATGTAAAATATCTATGTGAAATAATTGATTGATGCCCATTCGTCAAGTATGGCGGGAAACTGATACAGGCGTTATTTCTCGAGAGTAGATGAAGCTTAATAATTAAATTGAAATTTAGTAAGATTCATTATAAACTAATCATTTAGCTAATTACGTGTGTCTAAATGAATAACATGCGTCTCTGATTAAAATAAATTTTTGCACCAGAGTAAATTACTTCTGTAGCGCTGTAAAAATCACAACAAGGGATGTATTTTACGTTGGATCAAAGTTCTACCGGGTGATGTATAACAGTCGGTAGCGACATTAAACTGTTGCAAGGGACAAAAGCTTTTCCACCGCAGCAGACGAGCATGGTCCCTTATGTAGACAACCTCGAACCAACATTTTTTCCATATTTTTATTTAAAATAAAATGTTATTACTTTCAGCTTAAATCTTTTATGGTGATAACTATTCGCTTAAAACCAATAAATGCGGAAAAAACGTTAACGTTTAACACACATTTTTATAAAAAATTACAGTAAAAAATATTTTATGCAAAAATTCTTTAAAAACAAACTCCTCAATTTGGAGCTTGTTTTTAAAGAATATTTGTAAAAAATTCTTTAACTGTAAATTTTCAATTTTTCGCCGTTGTCTCCTTTCTCTCATATACCCATTTCTATGTCAAAATATCAATTCGCTGGAGAGTTTTGCAATCAGTTGCCAGGGACTAGGGTTCGAAAAGATAATCAGCCACGAGTCGAAAATAATTTCCGAGGCTTCGTTCCGCTTAACTTCTCGTGCGATGGAGACTCTCTCTCTCTCTCTTTTCTCACTCTCGCGGGACAAATACCCAATGGCATAGCGTCTCGGGCCATCGTGCAGATGTCTGACCTCTGCGGCGTCGCGGACTCGCGCGTGTCCAGAATCACCTAAAGAGGCTCTTCGGTTTCATTTCCGGGACTCGACGTCTTCGAAAGGTTTTTTTTCAAACCTGCAGCGCTTATCCCACGGCCTCGGAGAAACAGAATGCGCTTCGCCGAAGGCTATCGGAAGGTCATTTTCTTGCACCACCTTAAGGGCTGCAATGGCCAACGCGCCGGAATGACAATAGATACGGCACTGTGAGTTGCTCCGTAAGGAATCCGACGTTTCGCAAATGAATGAACGAACGAGATAAGGAAAAAGAGATAATAAAATTATAGCACGCGTGATTCTGCTCCGAGACAAAAAATATTCAACTTCTCCGAATTTGAAAAGGAACTGCTCGATTTTGTCCATTCCCTTACCGAGACCGGTCACGATTACGCATTGATGGAATCACGGGATAGCCCGTAGAATATCCCCAAAGCGTGAGCGAAAAGGTGCGGAAAATCAGATGCCCGCAATCATGTTTTACTCTTTATTTAAAAACTTAAAGATTTCAAAGTTGCATCTAATAAGAAAGTTATTGGAATTCTGCCTCAAATAAGTACCTATACTTTGTTAACGTGAATAAGTTTTCAAAGACTTTAAAAGTGCATTGAAAATATAACAAGAAATTAAAATTTATCTGTTTGAAAGTATATCTGACAAGAGAAAAGAATCCAAGGTAAATCAAATACCTAAGTCACCGTAAGAATTTATAGGTATTCGAAGAACTAGACATTAATTTTCATATAAACCTAAAAAGGAAGAAATATGCGTCGAGATTCCATGGAAATCACGACTGAAGCATCGAATCTTTTTAGGTGCAGAAAATGCGCAACAAAGGGCTTTTCAATAAGTGTGAGTATAATTCCAATTTATTTGAGTATATTTTTAAAGATGTGAGTTAAGTAATATGAGATATGCTTTCTAAGAAACATCTGTCTCTTTCAAGCACACGAACTCGCTCGGCGCTCTTATTCAACCGTACTGAACCACACTAACTCCATTCCTTATCTCTCTCCTTTCTCCCCTCTCTAACCCTCTCCCCCCTCTCTATCACTCTTTCGTCTCATTTTATTCTTCGCTCACGCCTCTGTCCACAGTGGCGACACTCCCTCTGCTCTATTTTACACTTCCAATGCCAGATGACATTCCCTCTACGACGCGGACACAGTTTCTTTCTTTCTTTCTTAGGATCCTGACTCACTTTTAAACTCTCTGTGCAACGCGCCACATTTCCGACGTGCGAAAGAGCAGAGTTATTGCCATCCTCGCATCGGAATGTCAAACGCAGGGTGTCGACTAAGTTTTCAGTGTAAAAAAATACTGACACATGACTCGCATGGATAATAACGTCATTTGCTTTTCCTTGCTTGTCTTCCTGGAAATTTCCCGGTACGTTAATCAAAATTCAGAGAAGCATCTTTTATTAAATATTGTACCGCATTTCAAGAGGATGATATTAATAACTGATTAATTCGTAGCTCTTTAACCTGAAACGGCATCAAAATACGTTTTGGTATTACTGAATAAATGGCACGATACTTAAATTTAACCATCATAATAAATTTCGAGGAAGAATCGTAATTAATGCATTTCTCTATAAATATATATATAAATCTTACATAAATGGAAAAATCTAAAATTTACTTTTAAATTCAAATTTCATATAATTTGCTGTTTAACGTTTCCATGGTCTTTTTAGGCGTGTTTCGCTTCCAGCATAATCGCCTATTGGCGTCGGTTTGTCCGTCCGTTCGCATGTTCGTTCACGGCTTCTAGCCAACGGATTTTTATGAAATTTAATAATAAGGACTGACAGTCAAAGAGAATAAGAAAATCACAAAAATAAATCACATAAGCCAATCAGGAGTTCCACTTTACTGGTGACAAAAAATGAACTTTCCGTTATATCTCGTAAATGTTTGGTCAAATTAAAATAATTTTTAAATAGTCTTGTAGAAATTGCAACGTAGAATATATCTTTTCCTATACATTTTTATTGTAGGAGTAGCCGTAATCAATAAAATTGCACAAGAAAGTCATAATTCGCTTTGAACTTAAAAAATTTCTTACATAGATACCTAATTGTTGTCAACGTAAATAATCTTATTGGTTGCTAAGTAAATAAGTTATACAAAATAGTAGGAATTAAATGTATTTTGAAAATACAATTAATTCCTTACGCGTGCATGACAGATTTTGTAAGCGGAAGGAAATGGATTATCTACGGTGAATAAAAGAACATAAACATAAATATTACAACTACTGAACTCAAGTGAGGTATATTTTAAATAATTTTCGATTGTTTGGTTGATTAAAACTGATTAGAAAAGAAATCACTAAATATAAATGGAATATTACTCTGGAATCATTTCTGATATATCGTTTTGCAGTATTAATCATTAAAATTACGTAATATGTTTATTGATGCATCAACTAAAGGGTAAGAAGAAATTTTGGGGCCAGTTCTGTATTACCCCCCAACAAAAAATATGATAATAAATAAGAAAATAATGCATGATAATGTTATTCATTATTTGGGCTATATAATCCTTTGATACAAATTATAAAATAATCAAAAGGATCTAAATTATTATGGGTCACACATCTTCTCCAAAGAAATTCATAAATATGCATTTGGAGGCGTTCTTTGCGAATTCCATGTGTGATTTTTTATAAGTGTCCTCCAAAGCGATTCGATAGTTTGAGTATTAGCACCAGTTTTGCTGTTTACGAATTCATCTGAGTGTTTTACCATGAAATGTTCGAATCCGAGCTCAGACAGATGATAATAAGCTCTCCATTGATCCAAGCATATAATCGTTCCAACTTCAACGTGCTTTTGAATTAACGGAAGAAGTGTTTCGGCATCACGGTGATTATTCGAACAAATTTCAATTCTAAAATCTCCACCATGACGAGGCACATCACCAACAGCAACAATCTCAACCATACTGAAAATCCATGTTCCGTCCACTTTCCTACCTTTGTGGTATTTTCTTTTTCCGATTTTTGCCTCATCTATTTCTACCGCGACTCCAAATCCACCAATTTTTCTTTGAGCTTGATTCTTTATGCACCAATCCATTTTGACGTCCCGACAATAGCTTAACCAATCTGCCGCAGTTTCTCTCGATGTCGTTACCTTATCCGTCGAAGATTCCCGGATTATGCGATCGTAATTTGTGTCGCCAACTGCGAACATATATGTAATTATAAGTATTCGATCGATACTTATATTAGAATTCGAGATCCACGAATTCCTTGACGAAGTCACGGAAAAATCATGAGAATTCGCGCCACGCTTTCGACATTGAAATTCGATATTTCCGCGGTCTTCACGTAATCTTAGTGCCATATTATCGCCACAAATTCGACAGGCTGGCGTTCTCAATAATAATCCTTTTTCCATTAAAAATTCGACCATTTTTTTCTTTCTTCGATTAAAACACATAGTTATCTAAAATTCAACGTTGAAAAATAATTAATTTAAAAATTGGGGCTATATGGAACTCCAGGTTAATATTTTTGAAAGTTCTATTTCATTATAGAATCACAAATTCAAATAATAAAATTAAAATTGAAAATGTAGCTACTCACTTAATTGACTCCTAAACTCAAACTCGCATTTTCCATCTAACCGCCGAAGTTTGTAATTATTTCTTTTTGATGCCCCATACCCCCGTAAATTTTATAGTACTAGTAATGGTATAAGGAAGACCTTTGGGGGGTAATACGGAACTACAGCAGAAATTGTTAATAGACAAAGATACAATCGGGTCGTGGTGTTTTGCTGTTTTATGGTGTGTGTTCGGTCAAATTATATCGTATAGTTTCAAATACTCCATCGCACGAAACGCGCCTATTTGTGATACACTGTACACTTTCCTAAATTGTTTAAATCTACTATCTGCAAATCACGTCTGATGATGGCTGTTCCGTAGCCGAAATCGACACCTGTTTCTCCCAAACATTTTTGCCAACTAGAGTGATAATTTTTCAGTGTGATTTCCATAAGGTGAGCTCAATAGTTCTTTCTTGAATTTCCAGGATGAAAAATTCACAGCATTATGTTTCACTTGTGCAGTAAATTCCAAAAATCTAAAACCATTCAGCCACAAATATTTACTATGGTTTGTTCAAACTGTTTGTTTAGATTTTGAAAATGGCTATTTCGGAGTAAGAGACCACCGAAAAGTGACATTTTAATATTCTGAAAGACAATTCGGTATTTCACGTCAAAGATTGATAGGATAATAATACATAAACCCAAAATAAGAAGAGCGAAAAGAGGGAGAGATGGGAAGAAAAATAAAAAGATCCTTCAGTCACGTAACAGTTCGCCCTCTTGGATTAATTTTAAAGATAGAAACGCCCATCTTACCCGTTCCCTCGACGCTTGGCATTTGAAACAACTCCGACTCTTAACTGCTCGGTGGCAGTAAAAACGTCTCTTAAACTTTTATAAAGTGGCGCGTTGTGGCGAATTCACCCCCTCGTCTCGCTGCAATCCGCCTCTCTACTACATTAACACTCTACCAAACCTCTCTTGGGCTGTCCCGGGCGAGCGAGACGAGAAACAGCTGCCGCGAGACGAAGAGCACGAGATACAGAGAATGAGATAGACAAACGGCAGAAGAAAGACTTCCCTGGAGGTTACCCAATGCAACACTTGGCGATACGATGCCAATGGCGTCTCCGGGACCTCGCGAGATTGCGAGGAAACTATGGATTGGGGAACGATAGTGTCTTTACGTGTCTCCACTTCATTACGCGCCTTTTTATTTGTTCCAATTCCGTATATCTTCCGCACGTCTTTAAGAGTGGGTGTGAATAATAGGGATTCTCACTTTTCATAAAACCTTAATAAACGCACACGCATATAGGCACGGTCTCAGGGAACGCTCAGGCACTTCTCTCGATACAACTCTCTCTCCCTCCACCTCCTCTTCCATCTCTCTCCCACCCTTTTCTCTTCTCCCTGTCTCTCTCCTCCTCCCTCTCCCTACCCTCCCTCCCCCTCCAAGCCCTCCATCCCCTCCCCTCCCCCACCCTCGCTCTCCCTCCTCCTGTCCCTCCATCTCTCTCCCCCTGCCCATCCCACTCCCTCCCCTTCCACCA
Source organism: Tanypteryx hageni (assembly GCA_028673005.1). NCBI lineage: Eukaryota > Metazoa > Arthropoda > Insecta > Odonata > Petaluridae > Tanypteryx > Tanypteryx hageni. The sequence goes on from CM054117.1 coordinate 8,586,799, forward strand.
CCTCGTCCATCTCTCTCCCACCATTTTCTCTTTCCTATGTCTCTCTCCTCCCTTTCCCTTCCCCTCCCTCCCCATCCATTTACCTCCCTCCCTCTCCCTTCCCTCCCAATCCCTCCCCCCTACCTCTCCATCCTTCTCTCTCCTCCCTCTCTTTCTCTCCTCCTCCCTTTCCCTCCCTCTCTCCCTCCCTCTCTCCCTCCCTCTCTCCCTCCCCTAACTCTCCCTCCCACTCCCTCCCCCTACCTACCATGACCCATGCTCTGCATTGAAATCGCCCCCTGCGATGACAGGGAGACCGGGAGTGATGAGGTGTTGAAAATCCTCGGGGTAGAGCCGCTTAGAGGGCGGGAGATAGCAGGAAACCAAATGCATAATGCCGCCTGTGGTGGAAAGAACAACCGCAGTGGCCTCGAGGGTCCGCATTTGTGGAAGCTGGGTTTCGTAAGCAGCGATGTCCTCCCGGATATGGATGGCTAATCCGCCTGCTGGAGTCGGGCCGTCCTTCCTGTCATTTCTAATGATCCTGTATCCTGAGACGGACCATTACCATGTGGGGCGGAGGTGAGTCTCTTGGACGAGAGCCGCGGTGACGTTCTTTGAGCGGAAAAAAGATGCCCAGAGGCGTCTTGTCGCTCCTGCGAATCTTCCTCACACGCAGTACAGGAACTTTCGCTTCAACCAGTGCATCCTTCGCGTACCCATCCGAAGTTCGGGAGTGCAGGCCGCGGTTGGAACACGAGGTGGAGAACTGGGCCTTCTCTTGTCCGAGCAGGTGCTTAAAGCTGGTGTAATCCTCCGCGGTTGCCAGCTGGAGTTTTTTGTAGTTCCTCCTAGAGGTGACTACAAAAGAGTGTTTTTTTGTCACTCTTAATGAGGGCGATGAACTGCTTGAACGCCGGTCTCTTAAATAAGAATGGCTGGCGGCTTCGGTGGGTTCTTCTGCTGAGGCCGATATGGAGCTGCTACAGAGGAAGGACTCGGAGTGGTGTCCGTGTTCACCTCTCCGATCAACGGATCGTAGCGATTAGAAGTAGTAACCGTTGGAGCTGCTGCCTGCCGAGCCATTCGTATTGATTCCTCCGCCGTAATGAAGGCCCTGAACTTTGTCTTCCTCGGGCGTTTTGGTCATTGAAAACCCTCGAATTCCATTACCTTGGATGATTCAGAGTCTGGCGCAGTAAGAGAGGCCGGATCGCGTTCGGCAGGTTCGGGTTCTTCTTGGCACTGTAAAGGGCCGTTTGCAGAAATATGCAGGCCCGCAGGTCCCTAAGAGGGGCCAGGCGTTGCAGAAGCGACGGTAGAAGCTGCCTCTATACCAGCAGCCGGCGTTGAAAAAAGAAAGCGCTCGATAGCGCCCGGCAGATCCCCGGGGGAGCCGGTGTTGATGGTCGCCAGGTTAGTGGCTTGGTCGATGCCCGAAGAGCACGCTCCAGGAGTCGAAATGACAGAGGTCAATCCGTCCGCAGGAGCGCGGTAAGTAGAACTTCACGGCGTATTTAAGAATCAAGAATCCAAGAATCAATCAATCAATGACATCAATCAATAAATCGATCGATCTGAGTTCACTCTCGCGGTCGATGTTTTTAATCTGCACTCTTTTGTCCTCGTGCTCAATAAACTCCCGTGAGATGGAACTAACTCAATTATAATCTCTCTATGACACATTTTGCTACGAAGACGGGAGCTACTACTGAAATAAAAGCAATGCTAATGGCTCTTGGAAGGGAGGGCTAGGAAGGGACGCGCAACCTTGAACAGACCATCCCGATTGCTGGAGGGGTGTCTGCGGCAGGGGATGCCCCGGCGAGAAACAAACAAATCTGGTTCCTTCTAAATCGCGATGTAAACCTCGGCGATATCCAGCCGAATCACCCCGCCATGTGCTCTCCTGTCAAGGTCCGTGTGTTTTATCCTATTTGGATAGACCGCGATGTAAACCTCGCCCTTCGACCTCCTCGCCATGTTCTTACCCTAAGAGAAGGGCGGAGTGGGAGGGAGAGGCAGGCGGAGGAGGCTGAAAAGGAGCCGCCCGCGATCATCCCGTGTCTCCGGGGAGTTTTGCAAAAGAGGGCGCAGCGAGCATTCGGCGCACGCACCCATCGCATCCATATGGCCACCCTCTGCTTCTCATCGCTTCCCCAGTCCATATCCCTCGCTCCTAACCCACACCTCGTTGCGATAGAAACGACTGCCCGCCCCTCTGCTTTCTCTCCCACCACCCCCTTATTATATGCGCTGGCATCCATTTCACCCTCTGAGCCATTTCCCATCTCTCTCTCTCTTTCTCTCTCTTGCAGTACGCATACACACACATTCCCGCAGCTTGCTAGCCATCGCCTCTAGGGGCAATTTTTCCTTTCGACGGTCACGTGATCTCACGGATGGAGAATTCGTTTCTTCGTTTGGCCTTGCATTTAGACGCCTCTTGAATCCGTTTTCCAAAGGAAATGGGAAAGAAAACTCGTTCGAGTTCGTTGACTCAAATCTGAGCATCCGAAGATTCGGTCGATTCGCAACTTGGTGGATAAAACTTGAATAAACTTATCCGATATGAAAATATCGGCTCTTTTATTGAATGGGTTCCTACGTTACGTCTTTAGTCCACTTAGTCAGGATCGGCTTAAGGTGTATTGGCGCCACGAGCACCAAATTTGTTGGAGCGCCCCTCTTCACCAACATTTTTCATTGCCATTACAAAATTCATTATATCATATAGTAAAATTGTTATTAATTTTTACTTTTTCCATACGTAGTAGAGGGGAAAGAATTGTTTCCATGAAAAAATCGATTTCGAGATTTCAATGGAATTACACGTTTTGTGATCCCCTGAACACGTTTTGACCATTTTCTCGATGATGTCTGCATGTGTGTATGTGACAGTTTTCTTGTGGGTGCTCTAACTCAAAAACTATTAATTAGGTTAACGAGAAATTTTATATTTGACATTTTTATGACAGGCACAAGAGCTTATTAGGTTTTGGTAAAGATTGGTCAACCAAAAGTGGTTGTTTACTCTTCTCACTTATCCGTTTTTTAAATATTTGCTTTAATACTTGATCAATGTAAAAACACATTGGAATTAATGTTGTAGGAAATTTAATTTTTACCACTTTTGTTTGAAATGTTTTCCCATTGTTTAAGAGATATTTTGAAAACTAATTTTTTAGCTGCCACCACCTACCGGTGACTATTGTTAACAATTGACGCTTAGTTACGTCTTAGTAACGGTCCTTTGTATTTTTTAATTGTTAGAGATTCCTGCCTATATCCAATATCAGAAGGCTACGGCATGTCGGTATGTCTATTTCTGTTCTTTGTTAAGTCTTTAAATATTTCTCGCAGTTCCTTAAAATATTCATTATCATTTGACCTATTTGGAATTTTTATGAATATAACAGGTATGGAGAAAATCATGTGGTGGCCACATCAGATTTTTAATTAATTCTTTTAAGCTGTGCACCATTCACTACAATGTGATATATTACGATAAATATTACGTAAAGCTAAAATGATACAATGAGCCACCTCCGAGAGGTTGGTGAAATTATTGCGAGTAGAATCATTGTATGAATTTGTATGCAAATTCTATATGATAACGTCATAAAGTCTTGTTAGAATGGCACTTTCCAGTATTATGTGACCGCTCAACACCATTAGTTGAAAGAGCTGAAAGTTTTAAGGACACCTGAACAAACCTCGGCGAGCGCCACAGCGAACCTTGAGGGGCGCCAGCAGGCACCACGTTGGGAAGCCCCGCGCTAGCAGTTCTCGGGTACGATAAAGGCTGGTTAATCAGGTTGGATCTGATTCGATCGTAACTGGTCACCGAGTTCGCTAACAAACTGCAATCTTCTGTTTTCCCGCCAAGGCTGTTCGCCGAATTACCCAGCCCATTGTTGCATGCGATATATTACTTCCTTCATCAACGTTTACCCACCCAATCGCTGCACAAATGGTGAGGAATACTCTGTCTTGAGCATTGCGAGGGGCGCGTAAGCTGTCCGAGCGGTATAGCCGGCACCAGAAACTGAAATTAAGACAAGCTGAAGGCTCGCCAATTATCGTCTCAAAGTTGAATTTTTAAAGTCTCTTTTTAAAAGTTTGCACATTATTATATTGAAATGATCATAATCAGATTATTATTGCCACTTCAGAAGAAATTGCTTCACCAAATCACTTTCATAACGATACATGCCATAGCGATAACAAAAAAGACCTATATTCGTTACGGATCGCTACCGGGTACAATCGCATCTGTACCGTCAGGTTGCTCGTGATCAATTTTATTACTTTCTCAAGGTTTTTATAGCTATAAATGACAATATGATCATTTTTGAATGCGAAAACAAGCTGAAAATTCTGCCTTGAAAAGAGAAAAAACAGAAGTCACTAATGTGATGTTTTTACATACATTGCGCCATTTTGGGTTGGCGTATTAGATTTTTTAAGAATTAATTACAGATTTTTCATTTTAGCGCCCTGAACCTGTGCCTCAAGTGCTCGCCCCTAGAGCCGGCCCTGCAACCCTTTTTATTATTGGTAAAAACAATTTCGAAGGACTCTTCCTTTTTAGACTTCAAATGAAATATTATCGAATAATTACATGAATTTGTTGATGCCTCCATGGGATATATTAAGAAATTATACGGTCATATGCATAACTACATTTACCTCGTGATGGAAATTAAAGAAAAACTCAAAATTCATGTAACATAATAGAGGGCTAGATTCAAACAACAAACATATCAGTGGTTTCCATAAAAAGTATAAATAACTACCAGTTTTATTGATTCAGAAACGGTTTCTTGCTATTAAGCATTGAAAAAATATTAGGAGAGTAGCTCATGGACCTAATACATTTGGAATACGTACAAATTTTTTATGACAGTGGTTTGCTTATTAAGTGTCCAGCAATAATTTTTGACAAAAATAAACACAGAAATCCATTAATAATAAAAAACTAATTTAGGCATTGTTTAAAATCTCCTATCTACAATTTGCACAAAGACGGCTAATAAACAACGCTGTCAAAATATTTGCATTCCCAAGTCAAAACTAAAATTTAATGGTAGATAGTGGTTCTACAATTTACTAAAATTCTCTAGCATTAAAATAATATTTTAACTGACGTTCCAGAATCAGTATAGCGAAAATGCTAACATAAGTCGAGTGCAAGAGAAGCCTCCCCGTGGAATTGGCTAAGAAAAGGGATTTAAGAGAGATAAAGGAGGAGAGAGAAGGTGCAAACATACATAGAGGAAGGCATATGGGTGAGGTATGAGCTGATTGCCGGGGAATGGAAGCTTCTAAGGACGAGGAAATAGGCTCTGCGTGCGATGTCATGTCTCGGAGACGAGTTTCATTTCCGCAGGAGGCCCAGATAGGAAGGGAAAGACATTCCAAGGCTGCTGACGTGGATTACGGCCATCCGGGTGGTTGGGGAAGGGAGAAAGAAAGAGAGTGACAGGGAGTGAGAACTGTTTCCGTATGGAGAGAGAGAGGGGGAATGGGGAGGGGGTGGTGTAGGGGGTGTGGACCGGAGGACAGGATAAGCTGAGAAGGGTGGAGAGGATTGCGGGGGCGAGTGGGGGCCAGAAGGAAAGGAGGTGGTGGCCCTCCCCTATCTATCTCCCTGGATGGCAACCCCTCCTTCCCCCTCCTCCTCCTCTTTCCCCCTCCCTCTCCTCCTCCTCTCTCCCCCTCCTCCACTCCCTCCTTCTCGCCCTCCACTCCCTCCTCCTCTCCCTCCACACCCTCCTCTCCCTCCAACCCCTCCTCCTCTCCCTCCACCTCCTCTCCATCCACCCCCTCCTCCTCCTCTACCTCCACATCCTCCTCTCCCTCCATCTCCTCTCCCTCCTCTCCCTCCACCTCCTCTTCCTCCACCCCCTCCTCCTCTCCCTCCATTCGACCGAGCTATTTCTCACTCTCTGTTAGAACTCTTCGTCTTTTCTCCCGAATAATCTCCTAAGATGAAGGCAGGACAGAGGGAAAACAGTTTTATTCCCAGATTTCAACCCGAAAAGTCTGAGCCTCTCACTAGCAAGCACTAAACTAGAATTTAAGGGCAGGTGCTATAATTAAAATTCTTATCTGGGGATAAAAAAATAGTGCAAGAGCATTGCGCGGGATCGTCAGCCTTAAGGCGCACTTACACTTTTCAATGACATTGAGCAATACGACTGAATTAGTAGCATTGAATTTCCGCATTGAAATAGAAGTTGTTTATAGGAATCAATGAAATTGATTTCACCAATTCAATTCAACAAGGCGCCAAATGGAATCGTTCGTGAGGTCATTCGCATTATTTGTGATCATTTAATACGCGAGTGCTATAAAATACTATCAAAAATTAATAAAAGAAAAACTCAACGTTTATGGATAAGAAGATGGATCACGAGACGAGATATTTTAGGGAATGCGACGCAGAAGATCGCGAGATGATAAAAAATCATCTCAGAATATCTCCGGTGCAATTTGAACAACTCTTGAATATGGTCTAGCCATTAATTCAAAAACAAGATACCGTACTGAGAGAAGCGCTTAGTGACAGGCTGAAACTTTCATCTTGGCCTTCACGTCTTGTTCCGTCACTCCCGCTAAATTTAAATCAGAAATTAAATTTTAAATAGCGTTTTCTCTGGCATTCTTGATTTTATAATCACTGTTTTTGCAATTCCACAAGCAGTCGTAATTTTTATCAAGTCCAAAAACAACGGTGTATTGTCCTCTCTCCACCTAAAAACCATGATTCCTCTGTACAATTCCCGGAACGAACCAACACAACTCGCTTTCTTCAGTTCACTTGTCATCCACGGCTCAATGTCTCGAGATGAAAATGCTTTCAGTGCTATTGAAGTACTCTGTTTACACGAATCAATCATCGTTCAATGTGGGTGATTCAATCCCATTGCTTCCATGAAATTGAACAAAAGTAGAGCTCGACCGTACTTCTTGCAATGTTCAATGCGATTGCTCAATGACATTGAATTCCTGTTTACACTTTTCATTTTTTTTTTTCAATTTGGATGGTTCAACCGGATTTTTCAATGGAATTGAACCGTGTAAATACGCTTTTAGGAAACATACAGCCGTAAAAAGACGAGACGTTTTCTGGCATCGAGGAAAAACGAAATTTTCAGCAAGAAAAATTGTTCCATTCAGATATTTAAAACTTATTTTATAAAGTGTATTCTAACATTAAAGTTCGTAATTTATTATTCCTGCGTAAAACATTTCGAGGTTTAAAAAAATAACAAAAATAAATGATAAAAAATACTCGAGTGCAATTAATCAGAGCAGTCGTCAAATAAAATTTAAATATCAAGGTAAACTCGAATCTTATAGAGTAAGCCCACGACATGCGGCTGAGATGAGTTTCTGAAATTGCAACGCATAGCTAAAGGACGTATAGCGAAATCTAATTTTCTCACGTAGATAATGGCAAAAGTAAGGGTTGCATTCCTAGAGAAATTTTTGTGACCAAAATTCTTCAATTTTTAACCCATGTTAAACAAAAGAAATTTTATGTTCAAAATAGACAAACAAATAAAATTTATATGTAGGTACACATAAAAAGTCAGAGATAATTCTAAAGCTTGTTTTTGGAGTTATTTGTGGATGAGGCGTAGTGATGAGGTGGCGTAAACCAAAGGGACATGATTAGTTACTCATTATTTGGTACTCTACAGCATTATTATATAAAATCTGCCAATTGCTCTTTTAAGTATGAATGAAATGTGGCTTTGCTGAAATTAAAAACAATAACAAATTCCACCTGGGAAGACTCAACTTTGTGGACAGATTCCATAACGTAAATAAAAACGAATATTGTAAATTTTCACAAGACAAATTTATTCCGACCGGTTTTGCCTGTTACAGAATCATCACATGATGCTGTAACAGGCGAAACCGGTCGGAATAAATTTGTCTAGTGTAAATTTAGTTCATTTACATTTAAAACAAATTGTTTTCATTTTTGTTTTTAATTTGAACAACCCCAAATTTCATTAATATTATGGAATTCCAGGAAGTATTGGCCTCATCTATTAATGTTAATAATTAAATATATAGCCAGAACTCTCTGGTCGAAAAAGCATGGGCAAGACAAAAGAGCTGTTGTGTTCATGATGTCGACCATATATTCAGCAGTGCGACATTTAAACAAGACGCCACTTAGAAAGGACTTAGATAAAACGATAAGAATTCATGGAATTCAGCCATTTACTCTTCGCAAAGACCTTATATGGTGCGACTTATTGACGATACGTTTTTCTCCTTTTATCGACGACGCGGAAGCGAAACGACGCATAACGAGGACTTACCGTGGAGTCACAGTAAGCTCTCTTAGTCCGCGAGTTTAAAAATACGTCGAAATCATTGAAAGCTATCGAAATTTTCTTATATTATAAATAGTTGACCCGAAATTCCTTTAGAACCGATTTTTCCTCGCACAACACGTACCGCCGATAACATCGAGAAAAAACTTTGATCTGAAATAAACACGCGGAATTCGTAAACACGAACCGTGGACCAGATGTCAGGTATCGCAAAGCTGTACTCCTCTGAACGTCTCAGAGTCACATCCCACTTACGCATCCCGCCGCCCCACGCATCCATCGCTTCAGAACATTCTCGGATAAATCATCACCTTCCTCTCCCACCAGCCAACCATCATAAGCGCAAAACACTCAGAAACGTAAACACGCACGCAATTAATAAAAGAATGAGATTGAGTCAATTATCCGGATTCAAAGCACAGATAGCAAAATAAATCTCCTTCGCCGAAACTAAACTGTCGAAATGGAAGATTTCTCGAAGACAAAAAATGAGGACGCGAAAGCGTTCGAAATATTCGCCCTCGCCTCCTCCTCTCTCCCCCCTCTCTCGTTCCCCCCCTCTATACCGCTCTCACTCCCCCTCTCTCTCTCTCGTTCGACCCTCTCCCTCCCTCTCACTCCCCCCTCTCTCTCTCGTTCTCCCCTCTCCCTCCCTTCCACTTTCTCCTCTCTCTCTCTCTCGTTCTCCCCTCTCCCTCCCTCTCACTCCTCCCTCTCTCTCTCTCTCGTTCTCTCCTCTCTCCCCCTCTCACTTCCTCCTCCTTATCTCTCTCTTGCCTCCCCTTCCCGCTCTTTTTAGCAGTTCTCTTTTGCGAACGTCGAATCGGCATCCTTGGCACTCGAGCGAATGCTATTGTCAAAACTCTCACGGAGCCCATTTCCCCTCTCTCCTCTCCTCTCACTCCTCTCTCTCTCTCCCTCTCTCTCACTGTCATCATCCCTCTCTGTCTTTCTGCTCGCGTCACAGTCGGATATTCGTGATCACAAGGGAAAAGGGCGAGAGAGAGAGGCAAAACGAGGAAAGGGAGAGAGAAGAAAGAGAGATGGAGGGAGAGAGAGAGAGAAGGGGTGGAGGGAAAGGCAGTTTGGGGTGCCGAATAAGGAAGCGGCGAGGATTCCGAGAAAGCGGTTCCGCAGTCGCGGTCAAGAGTGAAGCCAATGCTGTGCAACGTTCTTATCATCCTCCCTCCGCCCTTCCTCACTCCCCCCCTCTCTCTCTCTTTCCTTCCCTTCCTCCCTCCGCACCTCCTCTCTCTCTCCATCCCTCCCTCTCTCCTCCACTCTCCCTCCCACCCTCCGTTTTTCTCTGTCTCTCTCACCTTCACTCCTTTTATTTGCTCTCACCATCTCACCGCCATCCGCTCCCTCTCCTCGCCAAAATTTCTACCATTTTTTCTCACCGTTTCCCTCTTGAGCGAAATCTCCATCAGAGATCATTTATCCTTTTCATACGTCTCTTCACAACCCGTCTGCCTTTCCCTCGCGCAGACATCGTCGTGTTTTCATTACCAAATCACCGGATATAATTTACGTGATTGCGGTCATTGATGGATCTCACCTGACTTAACCTTCTCAATTGAGATTTCCTTAATTGCAAATTTGTGATCGATGGTAGTCCAGATTATTTTTGCATTTAACATTGTTTTATCTAACATGCTATGGGAAACTACCATTGCTCATCTCCTACTTCATCGTTTAAAAGAGCAGCATCTGGTAAATTGGTACCGAGAGTTTACTCCAGACTTTACCGTGTTGTAAGAAATAATAATTTCTAGCTATTTCTTCTCAACGTGAATTCCGATCGTTTGCATGACAGGATCTGGTTTTCTTTTTTCTTGAAAAAACCTACCCCAGGTTCATATTCCCTAATAGAGCCAACAGTTGAACATTTTCCGTAACAGCTTTCTGTTTAGGGACAGGCTGGTAAAATAGTTTCCGCAAATAATACCTCCCCTTCCACGTTCATTTCTTGTATCACACCCAGCTGAGCTCTTTCTCTCTCATTTATATGTCATGTTATTTTTATAAACATCAAATATAAATATGAACATGAGTGTATAATTTGTTTCACTAAGGCAAAAGCACTCGATTCTACACTATGCTATAACGCAGCGCCCTTTTTCCCGATTATAATGTTCACCCACAGCTTATAAAAGCCTTTCCCGAAGATGAATCGACTCCTATTGAGGCAGCAGACCTTATCGCGATCTCATTAATCCCATACATCTATCAAGAAATACAAAATGCAATATTAGTTTTAAAATATCATAAATATTTATTTAATTTGAGGAAAAATCAATTTTACTCTAATTATCGTGCGTAGAATTAAAAAAATAGGCCAAAAGCATTCCGTCTTCGCGATCCCTCTGAAAATCACTCGCGACCTCCAATTTTGGAACCACTGGCTTAAAACATTCTCTCATCGGCTTCCGTGAGACCTCCTCCACTCGAACTCTTGGCGCTGAATAGTCAAACGTGAATCGTTTCTTGAAAATTGTCTCTACTCGAGTATAGAGCGACTTTTGAGAAGGTACCAAAGATGGGAAAACTCTTCATTTTTGCATATTGAGAAGTAGTAAAAACATGAGCGTTAAAAATTCTATGGAATACTGCAATCCGCCTCTATATCTCACTACTATAGAACTGATATGTTAAATGGAAAATTTCGGCGCAAATGTCAATAATAGTGAATATTTTACAATCCTGAAATCCCGGGATTGCGATATTTAGCGGGTTCCCGAGATTCGGGGTCCCGGGATTCCAAACCCTGAGAACAACGCAGAAAAAGTGCCTCCGCGGACGTGGAGAGATTATCAGTGGCTTTTTATAATCTGCTTTTTAGGACGAACGAAACTCTCTAATTGAGAATGACGCGCTCGCTCTTTGCAGCTAAATTTTCTTAAAGCCTTTTAAAATGACCTGAGCGAAAGGAGTCATAAAAGGGACAACGGCGAACAAACGGCATTCGATTCAAGAGAAATAAACGAAAGACATACGCGTGCTTACATAGATATACATAAGGGTAATTGCCGAGGTTTAAATTATTTTTCAAATTCGTTTGAACTTACTCAGTTACTAAAAAACACGACAAAAATAATCTTACATACCGTTAAGTCAAGTTATTCAGTTATTTTTATACTCCTGTAGTACAAACTCATCATGTTGTATATGTCTAAGAATAGCATTCATCATTTAAATCTGACAATGAGAGTTCGAAGTTCGATTTGCATTGCGTTTTAAAAATATTTTGAATATCTTTATCAAATATATCTTTGCATTTGAACAAATCTCGAAAGAATTTCGAAATATGTATTTTACAAGGAATTGTTAATTTTTAAATATATTTTATATTGGTATCTACATATATGAAAAATATTTATGAAAAAAGGAAAAAATCTCTTTTTTCTTTATCTTGAGCTTAAAAACAATTTAATTTCGAAAACTTCCACTTTAGGACAAAGATTTCAGTGCATTTGTACGTGCCCACGTAAAGATGCTGCTTTGACCTTCAATTCAACAAATGTACGTAGAGATATCTTAATAATACAGCTCAAATATTGTTCTTTCGATTAATTTTTAATTTCAAACATTCTCACTTTCGAAGAACTCGCCTGCCATTATTTTATGAAAAGAGGTACTTATTCCCTTAGGCCAATTGCCTTTTTCTGCTACACAGAGTAAACCTTTTAAAAATTTCTAATGGCAGTAATTTTCATTATGTAAAATGCGATTCACCGACAAAATAACATTTTTTTTGTTAGAGTGAGATACAAAAAGAAAATAATTAGTCGAGTTTTGAAAAATAAAGATTGCTGCAAAAATTAAGAGCTACAAGACATGCACTTCAATCTGTTGTTATCCGGTTATCCGTGCGTGGATTAACCGGGCGTTCTGAAGTGAGTTTGAATTTTCCCGCTTATTTGAAAATGAAGATGACACGAACTGATTTATCGTTTCTTCTCTCTCTGTCTCGAAATGTCTTACAGTGAAATACTCCTCGTCTGTATTTTAAGTGACCGGCAAGTTCATTATCCTTCGCTCGCACATTTAGAAGAAAAGCGAGAGTTGTACTTTTCAGAAGACGTTATATCTCTCTCCGTGCATATCCTTGCGCTTCGGGTTTTCTTGTAGCATTTCATGGAAACGCTTTTCCTTTCTTTTTTACATTCATTCCATATATCTAGAGTTGCCTTTATAATTTTTCCCTAATAGTTACGGGTACGATTTATGGATGTATGACGTAATGTGTGCGAATCACTCAAATTTAAACAGCTGGTGGCAGTAAAAATATCTATTCATATCGTCGATCGATCATTTAGTTAATATGGGCATATAAAGACATGTGAATAGTTCATATAATTAAAGTTTTTCGGGTCAATTGGTAACCTTTGTCCAACTGCTCTCTATTCAGTGCTTCATTTTTTTTACAAGGACTCGTCAATCAAATCCTGATTCAAGAAATATTCATTTCAGCGTTCTAAAGCGATCACACAAATCATATCGCCTGTCGTCCTTCAAGATATCTCACTTTCAGACATATATCTCTAGTCTAATTCGCCATTAAATCCTTAAAGGGAATAGCGATGTTTTCTTTATGGCTGTAAGTTCATATTTAACTTCGATTCTCAACTATTAATTTAAACTACACGTGTTCGCATTAACACCATAACCGATTAAATTTGAGAGTATTCTTCAAAATGGGAATTCAATAATATTTAGAAACAAATTTCCAAAAGCATCGACGTTATGTTTTGCTGAGGTGTACGTACAGGAATGTGTTACGTGTTACTAATTAGAAACTTTGCCTCATTTTATCTGTATCAATACACTTTGTATGCGACTCGATCTTGAATTGAGAATACCACTTCAAAAATCAGTTCATAACAACAGTAAAACGATAAATGTTCAAAGAAACCACAACTCATTTTCCCTAACTCCTTCCTCCCAACCAATCCCCTTTTCCATCACGCTAGCATTCATTTTCCAACACCTCATCGCATTTACCTCCCTTCCTCCTCCTCCCTCTTTCTCCCTTCCCCCATCTCTCTTTCTCTTCCCCTCTTGGCTTCGCTCAGCGCCTGCCTTATAACTCATCGGATGTTTCAAAGGTTTCCCGAGTCCCTCCTCACTTCAAAGGTTATAGTCACTCAAAACTCACTCTCTCTCTTTTAACCGTTCTGCGCACGTGGAGAGAGCGGCTGCGAGGAAACGAAGCAGAGAGAGATGAAGAGGATAAAGGAGAGTTGGGAGGGGGGAGGGTCGAGAGACAGAGAGAGAGAGAACCACACACGCTCACAGTCACGCATACTGGAAACTGACGCCTATTTAAACCGCATTTATTCATTCCTTGGAACACGACATTTTAGGCGATTGGAATAGAGGGATTGATTGAGTGATTGATGTGGTCTTTATATGGGGCGAGTTGAGACTAAGAAGTTCCATCTTCCACCTAACCCCTCGTCATGAAACACATACAACAATGCATAGAACATTAGCAATGCAAATACAGGTAACAATAAAAATACAAGTATTGGAAAAGAAAAGATGTAATAATGCGGGGAAAATATGGCCTACTGAATAATGAAATCCATTTAAAACCCCCACTGCAGGAAAACACCCACACAAGAAGGGGGGTGTGAAAAACCTCCGAAACCTACTAAGATTAACTAAAGACATCAATAAATGAAATTTAGAACAGAAGATAAAAAAATGAAAATCATATAGAAAAAAATTGGCACAACACGAATAGATCATTGATATAATAAACATAAAAAATTACAAAATTAATAGATATTAACATTGGTATGACTAAAAACATGGAGAGAGAAAACAAATAAATGAATAAAATACAATAACAAAGTATAAATCATGTACAATACGTATTGTTTTCTGGTGATAAGAAGAGAGAGGGTTGGGAGAGAGGTGATTGGAGATTTGGGAGGGGGTGGTTGGAAGAGAGAGGGAGGACGATTGGAAGAGCGTGGTTTGGGAGGGAGGTGATTGGAAGAGAGGGATGGGAGAGAGGTGATTGGAAGAGAGTGGTTTGGAAGGGGGAGGTTGAGAGGGGGGTGGCTATGGTAGAGGTAGTGGGTTGGGAGCGCTGATGATAGGTCCTCGCGGGAATGGCAGATTAAAACGCTGATCTCGTGGCCTTGGCAGAGCGGTGGTTGGCGTGTCTAGCTCCCAATGTCGCGGGTTCGAATCCCGCCGAGGGCATGGTCCTATGTGCTTGCTGTATATCTATTATAACACATGTTATTTAGAGAAATCTGTTTGTGTTAAATAAATGATTGATTGATTGAATGTTCTTTAGGTCGAGAGTCGTAGAATGAGAAGTGATGTTGTAAACAATGGATAAAATACTTTTGTATCGTAATGAAAACTTTTGCACTTGACCATTATTGCATTCAATCTGAGCAGAGGAGTTATTTTTTTGCTTATTTATTCATGTTGTTAAGTATTTCATAGAGAATTAATCTGCTAAATAGAAACGGTGCAAATATAAAAGGGCGACTTTAGATTTTTAACACCCTTAAAATTTTCTACAATGATTTTGGAAGTATTTTTGAAACGAGAAAAAAGTCTGCTAAGACCCGGAATTGAAACCGGGTCTTTCACTTGCTCTACTACGATAGTTCAGTGGTAGAATATCCGCCCGGCAAGTGGAAGACCCGGGTTCGATTCCCTGTCTCAGGAGACTTTTTTCTAGTTTCAATAATATTCCCAACATTACAGCTTATGCCTGTTTGCATATATCCTATATATCCTATAGGATATCCTATATCCTATAGGATATTCCGATCGTATCTGAAATAATTAAAAGGTCTCTTTATATGAAAGGAAGGAGAGGAAAATTTGCATAGCCTACAAATATTTTGCCATGAAGAACTATGGTTAAAGCAATTGTTTACGCTCCATAAAAGAATCCTCAGCAATTCGGCCATTCCGCAGAATGGATAAGAGAGAGGGGAGCAAACGGGGCTTCTGAGAACGCACGGGCGATTTTTAGGGTTTCCCATAGGAAGGTCGGCCTACACGGCGATCATGTGATACGCCAAGTAGCAGAAGGAAAAGGAGCAGGATAGAGGGAGAAGAGAGAGAAGAAGGAGAGAGAGAGGATGGGGGAGGATCTGTTCAAGTACGTGCATGAGTACTGTTGGAGTAAATTGATTATGATAATGAGAGAGGTTTATATTGGAATCTGGAATATTGGAATTGTAAAATCAAATAAATGTTGACTTCTGAAAGAATAACAACGATTTTACATCAAATTAAAGACCAAAAGATAAATAACATTTTAATAGTTTTATACGCGCTAAAAAGGAAAAAATACATTTCAAGTTCCTATAGAACAGTATTAGACGGAGTCGTATAAAAGCAGCCGTTTACAAATTGAATAACGAAAAATGTAAGAAGGGAATTCATCGAATGTTTTACTGTTCGTCACATGGTGGGAGAGGGCGATTTCGCGTTGTTACATGGGGATATCTATTTTTATCATCTTGACTTGCGTTAGTGAAGACGTATTTGGCTTAAATAAAAAATAACATTAATTAATAAGGATTATTTTGTAATTCTCTTGAAAATTTCCCCAAAAAATGAGTCGGAGCAAAAAAAACCGGTTCGAACCGGTTCAATGGTGGTTGCTGGAGCGGAACCGGAACCGAACCGAATTTTTTTGTGTTGTGTGAACCGGAACGAAAACCGGAGCGAAAAATATTTCGGTTCGATGCCCTGGGTATAACCCTAGCACTCCTATTCCAGCAATAAACCTCCCGCATTGGAAGATTCTTCCAACCCCAACGCTCACCCTTAAGAGGCACCAACCCAATAGTTCCCTTTCAACCAGACGCTTGTGAAAAGAACGAAATACCGCCACACGTGTTCATTTACTTCCTCCATGCATAGGAAAGTATCTTTTCATGAACAATCGCATTCGAAATATCAACGGAAGTATACGTTTTTAGGTACCCTGAATGTTTTCGCTATTTTCTCGATGATGTGTGTGTATCTGTATGTGATAAAAATTTTGCGGGCGCTCTCAAAAAAGCTACTAATCAGATATTTTTTAAACTAAGTACAAATAAAAATTGTATGTACTTGTCTCCGTATTGGAGAAGAATGATATCAACATTACTTTCTGTTATAGCAAAGCAATTCGGTTTTAATTTATTGGTGCTATATTAATGATGATTTTCAGAAATTTATTTGTAATAATTAATTATTAACAATTAATTATTATTGAGATGAAGCGAGCAAATTGTAACAATAAAAAATAAAACTATAATAAACAAAATAAACAATGCCATATACATACATATTTATTCGCGTTAAAAAGTCACAATTATTGCTCTGAATAAAAGTAACAGAGTTGGGTTCGAAAAAAGTCACAACTTTGGCTAGAAAAAAGTCACAATTTTGGCTAAGGCGATTGTCAAAATGAAATAATCAAATTTCAATATGCAAACAAAACTGAAACAATGTCATACGTTTACATATTTATTCGCTTAAAAAATTCATAATTGTTGCTAGGAAAAAAGGCAGTGTTTGGTAGGAAAAAAAGTCAACTTTTGGCTAGGAAAAACGTGACAATTTTGGTTAAGGTAATTTTTAAAACGAAACGAACAAAATTTAAAATACAAGCAAAACTGAAACATTGCGGTACGTTTACATATTTATTCGCCTAAAAAGTCACAATTGTTGCTCGGAAAAAGTCACAGAGTTGGATAAGAAAAAATCCTTTTGTCAAACTCTAGAAAGATTCCTCTATCATCCTATGTATACAGCTTTTTAATCAATCACCCTTTTTTATCCTTGATGTGATTTGTAAATATCTGCACATTTTTCTCCATTTGTGAGCATTTAATGTTTATGTATTTCTCTATGCACTACGAAGCTGAATTTTTTTGTAAAGGGAGAATTCGTAAAATAACCGAATATGGATTATAGAAGTTCAGATATATTAATTGATTTGGCTATTAAAAATTCTTAATGTTTAAGCAAATAGGTGTTTATGTACTTGGGGACGAGCTAGGGAGCTGAAAATTTTCACTTAGAGTTTTGTGCTAAGGCTCAAACAAACATTTTAAAATCTCCATGAAGTTGTTATTACGGCCGTTAAAACGTTTTAAAATTTAACCAATTAGATAAATATTATTGCACTTCTAGATGTGCTACAACATTAAAAATTTGCAGAAATGTTTGGCATTAGTACCAAACAATGGAAGATGTATATTATTCATAAAATTGCAATTTTTAGGGATTGCTTTTACTCAAATATTGTCCTATACGGAAAGAACGAAAATCGGTGCATAGGTGCAAATAGATGAATTTAAAAAATATTTCTAATAATGAAATATCTGTCTTAAAAATCAATGTTTTTCAAGGTGAGATGAAATGCTTACAGAATACCAGCACTAACTAATTGTATCCTATACCCAATATATTTGTAAGAAGCAGCTGTTTATTATGTTAACGTGTTTTTAATAAACATCCCGAGAAGGTAGAATATTGAAATTTGGCAGGAATACTTCATTCACGCATCGACGTCAACGGCGGCAAAAAGCAGCGAAAGAATACCTGGGTTCTTCTCCAAGATATAATATCTGTCTTCCGTAAGATAGCACGTAAAAAGAGAATTTTCGAAGAACAAACTTTCATTCTTTTGCGAATGAAATTAGATGAAATTTACCGTCGATCATGGGACTGGGACTGCTTTAAAGGTGGATGGCTAACGCTTCTTATTCTTGTCCTCGAAATTGGTCATCAATTCGAAATAGCTCGATTTATTGTTTAAATCACATATTTTGGAAAAAAATTGCCTTTTAACCGTTTGCTGCCTTGACAACCATGTTGTTGGTAATATTTCTGGCACGAGAACAAATTTTGCTATTATCGAGAGTCGAACCCGGGTCTTCAACTTGTCGGGTGGATATTCTACGTCTGCAATTAATCAGATACGATAGCTCAGTGGTATAACATCCGGCTTTGATTCCCGTTCATAGTAGCATTTTTTCTCTTTTCTAAAATATTCGCAACATAACATGTTATACCTGTCTGCATAGCATCTTAAGGGCACTTCATTCTATCAGCCATGTTGTTCTCTAAAGAACGAACGAAAGAGTACATTATGATTTAACTTGAGAACATTTTAATTCGTGTCCCGTTTTTTTGACGGGTTATGAATGATGCTTTTCTACAATTTTCAGTTCAGGAAATATTTAATTTACTCATAATTATAAAAAAATTCTGGAAGCATTTAAAAAGAAACTTATAATTTTACATCAAGGGACAACAGCAATAATTGCTCAGACAATCCTTTTGGTTAATGATTGTTATACTAGAAAAATGTTCAGTGATAAACCTATTAATATATCTTGGTTGGTTTACTCTTTTAAAAGTTTTCTGAATTGTCATTCATAACGAATGGAAGATACATGTGGGTACCCCTCGTATTTTAGCACCTACATATGTGTGAAAGAAGGAAGGGAAAGCTGGAGATACCAGAGCGATAGGAAAATAATACCTCCGAACCCTCACGATACGTACTCGCATTGTTCTCCTCTCAGAAATGGTCACATAGAGGCAAAAGGAGTCGGCAGGGAGTAGGGACCCTTCTAATTGCTATCTCCACTCTATCGAGGCCCTGTGCGTGTTGGCGGTATTTCTTTCGCATAGTGCCAATGACCTTCGCCGCTAATCCTTTCGTTGGAAGCCTGAACAGAAGGTTGTAGAAAACGTGTACTATTCTCTCAAGTTTGGCAGTATTTCATAACACATACTTTTTCTAACGAACCGGGATAGTATTAAATACATATTAGAGTCAGTGACCAACAAAAATAACGGGACATGAATATAAATGTTCTTGCGTTAAATCAAAATATACTCTTTCGTACGTATAATAGGATTGTGACAAAAATAGAAGGTCGGGTTTTAACAACAACATGGTTTCAAAGGTATAAAAAGGTTAAAAGGTAATTTTTCCAAAATTTGTGATTTAAACGATAAGTTTGAGCGATTTGGAATTGATGACACAATTCGATGACAAGAATAATAATCTTTAACCATTCTTCTTTAAAGCAGTCTCCGTCCGAAGATCGATGGTCAGTTTCTTCTAATTTTAATTTGCAAGAGAATAAAAGCCTGCACGTCGAACAATCGGTTTTTAGGTGTTATCTTACGGGAAACAGAAATAATATATCCTGGAGTCGAATCCGAGTCCTTTTCGGGGATATTTTATAGTCATTAACTTAAATGCGTGATTGAAGTATTCCTGCCAAATTTAATATTTTTTCGTAGTTTGGATGTTTGTTAAAAACACGTTATATGTAGAAACGTCTATATGGAGAATAATGTTAATAATTTACCATTTCAAAACAAAATAAATACCGAAAACTGTTAAAGGTGTTATAACTAATCATCCGGCTGATTTTGAACAGTGTATCAACATCTGAGAGGGAATAATTAATACTTATTCCGGTGCGTGGGGACATTTTGTCCTACTTTGCGTTTGGGGACATTTTATCCTGGATCCGTATATATAGTATACGGTAAATATTAAATAAATATCACATTCTTATCCATTTTCCTTTCAAATTATGGCATTATGTGGGATTGCTGAAATTGAGCAAAAGTTCGTAAGATCGAGTTATAAAGTCGTAAATAAAATTTGTGGCGTAAAAATTATTGTTCGTTAAGATCGAAAGTTCGTAAATCGTTCGTATATCGGGAGATTACTCTACATCAGAAAAGGGATACAAATTTGATGTATTAGAAGCCATGGAAATAATTGTCCATAAGAAAAGGAATACCATGTTAACCAACGATTTTTTTGCAAACCACTGGAATTACCCCACTCTTTGGAATAATCCATCTCCCCCTTTTACACCAGCCGGTCCAATTAACCCTTCCTCTATTCGGCATCCCTTTTCTTCTTTACTCTCCCAAAATACCCCGAGATTTCACATCCCCCCGCTGATCCCAAGGCGCCAACCAACCTCGCTCCCAGCCTTTCCCTCAACACTCTGAAACCCCTCCCTTACCACCTACCGTTTGGTTTACCCGAGACTAACCTTCACCCCTCTCTCATTTCCCCACCCCTCCCCATTTTACCCCTCCGCATTTTTACCACCCCTACTTTTCCTTCTCTAAATATTTACGATGTACATATTTTTATTATTGTCGCCTGATGATACTACTTTGTAGCGAGGCCATGATCGTGAAATATTAAGAAACTGAACTTTTGGATAAAAGTACCAAGTATTTAATTGTTAACTCTCCATGCTTTCAAAATTATCGTAGGAATTCTCGACTTGGGACAAACAGCGACTAAAAGAATTTTTAAATAATCTTCAAATTAGTAAACAGATTTGATTTTTAAACGAAACTTGCACTTTTTCGTGATAAAAATATTTTATTGTCAAGACAATCAGGAGGGCTTATAAAATTAGGTACTACGATATACGATAGAAATGTGCCCAGAATTTATATTTATGGATTATAGTAAAATCGCTATTTCCCCATAGATTTTCCTAAAATATGTCTATGGGAATTAACTCGAATTTTTACGTTTTCAGCTGTTTTTATGAAAAATCCCACATAAAACTCCATTGTTGATGTTGTTTAGAGGCCCGTCGACAGTTAAAGTCATTTAGAGACTTTGGACGAACACAAATATCCATTACGTTAATTACTGTGTTATCTATATTCTCGGAACATTTTCCAACAATTGAAGCTTATGACCGAATATATTAAAACACTTGTGAGTAATAGATGATTTCACATACAACTAATTCGCGCTTCAATGGACATACCGACAGACACACGATTATTTTTATACTAGAATAGTTGTTCGTTGAAATTACTGAACGGGGAATCTGCATATAAATCATAGCAAAATCAAAGTAAATGAAGAAAATTCGGACACGAACGGCCAAAACAAATAACAGTTAATTCAGCAATTGCCAATACTTATTTTTATTCGAGTACCCGTATAATAAGAAACAACTATTTCATACAGGAGGTAATGGGTGTCTTTATCAAATCTGTTCCCATTGATTCAATTTAAGAAATAACACTCAACACAATGAATTTTAAAAACCAACTTACCGGGATCAAAAAATTTCCATGTGAGATTTAAACTTGTCTTCGTTGGCGTATCTAAAGCAGTAAATAACGTTTAATATTAACGTATGCAAGGTATGGCGGGATTTTCTAGATAACTGTATAAAATTGCTGATATTGTGAATAAATACGCTGTATTTTTGAAGGAAACACAGATGATTAAAATATAAATTTCACTGAGAAACTTAGTACGTATTTATCACTGGTAACGTATTTCTATTTGAACCGCACATTCCAATATGATTTCAAAATGTGATATCTGAATGTGTTATCATAACTTTCATTATTACATAGTACATTATTCTCAACTAGTGTATTGGCCGTCATATGACGGATATCAGTTACTGTATGGCTGAAAAACCCGTCGTAAGACTGGTAATCTTACTGAAACCATACATCTTAAGTAATCGTAACACATAATTATGGATAATGACAAAATTAGTTTATTTTTCTAGTGTAATTGTCCGTTGAAATTCAAAGGGGAACTTGGAGATGAATTATTGAGTAAGAGCCTGTATAAAATTTGCCAAAATAGAGATTCGGTAGAATTTCTTTCTCATTCTTGTTTTCTCCAATGATGAGTCCCTTGTCAAAATGAAGTAATAATCATAAATAAATAATAATATTCCCTTCATCCCTCTCGCCGTCCCTCTCTCCCTCCCTCTGTCTCACTAACTTTCTCTCTCTGCATCTTTTCTCCCACCTCCCCTCTCTGTTATTCCCTCCTGTCCTAATCCACAGCTCTCCCTCTTTTTCTGTCTCCCTCTTTATCATATTCCACCCCTTTTCTAATTCTATACCTCCCTTACTCTCTATCTACCTTCCATTCTATATCCCTTCCTTCCTATCTCCCTCCCCACATCCCCCCCTCTCTTACTCTACATCTACATTATAGTCGTTAAGATAAGCAAGATAATACAAACTAAATCCCAGCCCCATTAAGATTACGTATTTTTGCGGTTTAGGATATGAAAGTTACGACGGACGGACGGACCAGGCGTGCCCATAAGGCGTTCCGCTATTACCGCTTCGCTCGTAAAGAACGCCTATAAATAAAATTTGTCACCTGTCAAATATATCTGCAAAAGAATGTATTCTATAAGTGACTTATGATTTACTTTTTCCCGTAAGTCATTGAAATTTACAATATCTATCATAGCCTTTATTCGATAAAATGAAATGTCCTCAACAGTATGCATAACAATTCCGTACTGACCAAATCTAAAGTCTTACATGTTATACCAGTCTCTGTAAATAACAAATGGGAAATTTGTCATTTTGTGCGTACTTCAATTCACAATATCTATCAAGACCATTATTTGACAAAATTAAAATATCTTCATTAGTGGAATAAAAATAGCCATTTTACCAAATTCTAATTACTTTCATGTGTATTTTAAATTTTGATCGTTTCGTTTTCAAAATTACCTACGCCAAAATTGTGACTTTCTTCCTAGTCCGAAATTGTGACTATTTTTCCTACACAACACTGTGACTTTCTTTCCGAGAAACAAACAACAAAACAGTTCAATATAACATATAGGCTATTGTCTGAATGATGATTGTAGTTATTGCTGAAACACGACGATCTAAGCCATGAAACCTGAAATTCGAAAACTTGAACGCGAGCCGATTGCCTGAGAATTTAGAAATTCCGTAGAGATGCCTTAATTTCGCAGAAAATGAAAACTATTGTCTTATTTAAATGGGTCGTTCAAATACTGTCGGGTTGGTTTATTTACGAGTTACGATAATGGTATATGGTGATTTTTACGCGCTTGCAGTATGCAAGCACCGACAACTCGTACTATAAACGTTAAATCGGGGACATTATCAATCATATTATCCGGACGTGAAATTCCTGTCGTAAATTCGAAGAAAGAGCAAAATCGCAAAAATGTAAAGTCCGTTAAAATTAATCATTGCGCCAAAAGAAAAATGCGTAAATTCAAGGAAAACGTAAAATCGAAGTTTCACTGTATATATTCCCACGAGAATACAAGCATTTGTGAGTGCCTTATATACATTTCTTCCTTGTTATTGCATTAGAAGTGAAACTAAGCTCCTCGGAAACAAAGAAAGTCTTATTGTTAGTGGTGCCTTAAGCAACCGCATGGACGATAAGGACTAGAAATTCTCGTTATGATATACCGAGAATTTTCAGGATATTCAATGAATTTCCCGGGAAGCGGGGAAACCATTGTATCCCAGGGATCCCGGGATTCCGGGAAAGCGGGATTCCGGGATCACAAGCACTAATCGGAACCACGAAAATTGTACGCTGAAAACTAGAAAATAGTTTACCCGAAATAATACACAGAACACGCAATCGCACAAACTTCCGAGTGCTATGTAGATACGTACTCATATAAATGTATGCTTACGCCTATTAAATACGTCTTTCTTTGCTAGATCGCCGGAGAATTCATTTCCATGCCGCCTCTTGGGATTCAATAAGGGATGGTAAGTCGGGGTACACGGTGAGAGTAGGATGATTGGGAAGAGTGGGAAGGAAGAAAGTAGGAGGAGAGTAGGAGGAGATGAGGAGGAGAGGAGGAGAGTAGGAGGAGAGGAGGAGGAGAGGAGGAGAGTAGGAGGAGAGTAGGAGGAGCATAGTAGGAGGAGGAGAGTAGGAGGAGATGAGGAGGAGAGGAGGAGAGTAGGAGAGTAGGAGGAGAGTAGGAGGAGGAAAAGAGGAGGAGCATAGTAGGAGGAGGAGAGTAGGAGGAGATGAGGAGAGAGGAGGAGAGTAGGAGGAGAGAAGGAAGAGAGGAGGAGGAGAGGCGGGAGAACGGGAGGGAGTAGAGTGGGAGGTGGAGGGGGAAGAGTGAGGGAGACTCGAAAGTCGAGCAGTCATTAGTGGGTCCTCGCCCGGGGCAAAATGAACCTTTGCGGAACTCACATCGTTCGTTCTAACGCTCTCCGGATCATATTTGACAGTGATTACAGGTAAATAGATAATCGTCTTTATTTGGGCGAGATTGACATTAGAGTCGTTTCTTCCATTCAACCCATTCTCAATTACAAAAACAATGCCACCTAAGTACTAAAATAAAATTAGCATAGGTGGAAATGAAAGGAGGTTGTTCGTCAGCGGGGAAAAACTAAGGATAATTACATTAGTAAACCTTAGAAAAAATCTCACGGCAGCCGAAATCTTTCTCGTCCTTCCTCCACCCTTCCCTCCACCCTTCCTTTCCACCCTTCCTTCCACCCTTCCCTCCACCCTTCCTCCACCCTTCCTTTCCACCCTTCCTTCCACCCTTCCCTCCACCCTTCCCTCCACCCTTCCCTCCACTCTTCCCTCCACCCTTCCCACTACCCTTCCCTCCACCCTTCCCTCCACCCTTCCCACTACCCTTCCCTCCAAACCACCCTCCACCCTTCCTTCCACTTTTCCCTCCACCCTTCCCTCCACCCTTCCCTCCACCCTTCCCTCCACACCACCCTCCACCCTTCCCTCCACCCTTCCCTCCATCCTTCCCTCCACCCTTCCTTCCACTTTTCCCTCAACCCCTCCCCCCACCCTTCCCTCCACCCTTCCCTCCACCCCTCCACTCTTCCCCGTCCCTATTCCTTTCCACTCCCCCACCCTTCCCTCCACACCACCCTCCATCCTTCCCTCCACTCTTCCCCGTCCCTATTCCTTTCAACTCCCCCACCCTTCCCTCCACCCTTCCCTCCACCCTTCCCTCCACCTTTCCCTCCACCCTTCCCTCCACCCTTCCCTCCACCCTTCCCTCCACCCTTCCCTCCACCCTTCCCTCCACCCTTCCCTCCACACCACCCTCCACCCTTCCCACCACCCTTCCCTCCACCCTTCCCTCCACACCACCCTCCACCCTTCCCTCCAACCTTCCCTCCACACCACCCTCCACCCTTCCCACCACCCTTCCCTCCACCCTTCCCTCCACACCACCCTCCACCCTTCCCTCCAACCTTCCCTCCACACCACCCTCCACCCTTCCCACCACCCTTCCCTCCACCCTTCCCTCCACACCACCCTCCACCCTTCCCTCCAACCTTCCCTCCACACCACCCTCCACCCTTCCCACCACCCTTCCCTCCACCCTTCCCTCCACACCACCCTCCACCCTTCCCTCCAACCTTCCCTCCACACCACCCTCCACCCCTTCCCACCACCCTTCCCTCCACCCTTCCCTCCACACCACCCTCCACCCTTCCCTCCAACCTTCCCTCCACACCACCCTCCACCCTTCCCACCACCCTTCCCTCCACCCTTCCCTCCACACCACCCTCCACCATTCCCTCCACTCTTCCCCGTCCCTCTTCCTTTCCACTCCCCCACCCTTCCCTCCCACCAACCCTTTTATTGACAGGGTGAACGTAGGTGCATACGCATCATCCGACTGGTGCATCAGCAGCACCGTGAGAGGATTGCTCCGCAACCGATGAACCGAGACTTGGGAGTAACGAGGTACATTTGGAATTTTAGCGAATTGAAGATTGTCACTGCTTTAATCTTCTTTAAGCTAAGGCCACGGAAAAGTAATGTTTAAAAAGGAGCGATATTTTACGGTTGCACTTGTAATGTTGTTTCATACTTGGTTGAAACTGAAACAAGGTTATTGAAGAATTGCGAATTATCATTGAACTAGTATCTCATAATCCGATTGAAATATTTAACTTATTTTAAAATATAGTTTTTAGACATGACTCACTAATTTTATTTGGGTAAAGTGATTATTTTCACCAATTTCGTCGACTGCCGAGTGATAAAAGCTTCGCCTCGGAGAAGCAGGAGAAGATGCGAGGAGAACGCGTTTCTATTACAAAACGGCCATTCGGTTGCCATGTCACTTTTGTCGTACCTTTTCACGAAGCCAGGGGCGGGCGGAATGCTCGTGTGATTTTGGCCGCCACCGAGAATGCGATTCGATGGCCTCGGTGCAGATGTGGCAGCGGAGAGCGGGCGATTCGTCGGCGGCCAGTTGGAAGCGGTTCCCTCGCGAATGCGTAGAATACAAATGGCCGAGCATATTCCCTATATTCCGACTGAAACGTCTTTGGATGGAAACTCGCCGAATAAGGAAATCACAGACCTCGAGTGATAAGTACATATTACGAATAATTTTCTCATTATTTGATTTTGCAAAACCAAAGATTCAAATTTTACTCCCTTAACCTTCTTAATGCACCCACCAAATTACCTTTGTGGAAAGTAAATTATTTCAACAGATCATGATTGAATTAAATATAAATTCAAATTTTCTTATTATAAATTGAAAAATATTATTTCGCGATGGTAAAAATGAAATGGAAAGATGGAATCTAAATGATTTCAAACTTAAACTAACCTTTGAAGCGGAATCGTTAAATATTATTGTAATAGTCATGTAAATAAAGTTATGTAGATACGTAATAACTAAAATATATATGCCAGTTATACAAAGAGGGCCATAGTATGGTTCGGAATTTGCAAGCATTCCACTTTTCCGCTAACAATTAACATTTAGTAATTAACCAATATTATTTCACTACCAAATTTAGACGAAATAAGTTCAAGTAACGGAGCTGTGTCTTGAAGATACCATTAAACTTGAAGCATCATATCAAATAAAATCACGAATGAACGAATGAGAACGCGGCATTTACCTCGAGTAGGATCCCAAAATTCGATTCGGCAAAATCCTAAGTGGCCCTCATACGTAAACGTGGTTTTATTTTGGATGTCCGCGTGACACCGACGCATTGAAAGTGGTCCCCATGGAGATTTAGAGGTGACACTGGCGTGTCACATCGCCCTCAGAGGACGGGAGTGGGCGTCGGAGGATTTGGAGAGAGCGGAGGACGGGGTTCCATTAGCACCGACCCACCCACGCCTCTCTCTCTCACCTTCCCTCCGCCCTTTCCTGCCCCCCTTCCCTCCTTCGCCGTCATGAGGACAGACGCACGCAAGATACACACGGGGCCGTCTAGCACGGGCCCTGTCAGTCGTTGGCATCCTGCCCCTGGGGAGCAGGGGGAGAGAAATAGAATGCCTCGTCTCCTAGATTCCCCTTCTCTCTCCCTCTCTCTCTCCTTTCTCCTTACCGCTATTCCCTCAGCCAAAGTGGGACCAAAATAAAGGCTCATTCACTCACACGCACGAAAGGGAGGGATGGAAGGGGGAAACCTCACCCTCCTAGGCACCTCTCTCTCTCTCGTCTTCTCCCCCACACGCCTTCTCTATACGGAGTGGAGGAAGTGTAAAGGAGGGAAGAGTGGAGGGAGCATTCGTGCGACCCGAGATTATTAGCGACGCTTCCAAGTGAGATTACCCGATGTTTCGCGCTTAGCGACCACGTATTCGAAAGGCCAAGCGGCGGATTCAATTGCGGTGGGATGACAACGATTGAGGTCGGTAAAAAGAGTGATAAATGTTTGGACGGAATACAAACGATTAATACGGAAATGGACAAATTATTAGAACTCCTTTCGATAAGGCTCACAAGTTTTGACATTTGAGAAATGAATTTACGACAAATTTGTACTTAACGTGCAACCTCGATAGCTTTTTTCTTAGGAGATCGATTTATTTATATCTGCTGTCTGACCACAAAAACACTTCTAGCACGTTATTAATAACCTTTTATCTTATAGTAACTTATGAATATTTTAGCATCAAACGCATGGAACGGTGTCAATCACGTAACATCCACAAGCAAAACCAAGTGGACATTGACAGAGCGAAATCTTCGTGAATAGATTGGCTTTGCCGAGATCAAAGACGCACAAATAATAAATCATATGCATCTCATAAATGCAAAAGACACATCGCTCTAAATGTACCTTTTTATCAAAAACAACAAAACACAGCACCGACATTTAATGCCAATTAAAAAAGAGAGAACAACGCTCCTGCCAAGGGAAATAATTAATTTCCTCTGCCGTCAAAAGTAGTTTAATTTGAAGAAAGAAGCGAGAGTCGCATTATAAAAAGGTATTTATAAAAAAAGGGATATCTTTCTGAACCGAAATGGTAAAAAAACCTTCGGAATACCTTGTTCCGTACCCTGTAGGCAGGAAAATGAGCAAGGGGGAAATAAGGAGGGAGATGAAGAAAGGAGAACGAGGCTGGAGCAGGAAGTGCCCCCCCCCCCAATACCAACCAAGTGATCTCCGCAAAAATCGCAGAGAAATGGTTTGAAACGGCCAAAGAGAGAAATCATCTGAGGGTAACGCGAAGGGTCACATGGGACGGAGCGGGAAGAAGGAAGAGAAAGGGATCGGAAGAAAGGGAAGATACGGAGAGAGACGAGTGTGGGAGAGGCAAGGCAAGGGTCGCGGGAGATTGGTATGGAGTTTCCGTATCGCACGCCACGAAACCGCCGACCAAAGTAAAATAAAATGAAAGATTTTCCTGTCGCGCGGGAGGAAAATATGTAAGGCAAAGGGAGAGGGAAGGCACGGAAAGAAAGGAATCGAGGGAGGAAGCCGCCAGATGGGGTGAGCCTCGGTAAGGTAGACGCCGCTGCGGTATTAATCTCGGGGAAGGTCGTGAGAGCGGGGAGGAAGAATTGGAAGGAGAGAAGAGTGCCAGGTTTGCCTAGGTGTGTGGGCGACGATTAAGCATTCTCCGTGCTCGGGAGGGACTGTGGAAGTTTAAAAACGGAGGGTGTGCTTTATCAATGGCGAGTCGGACTTAATCACGGCGGTTGTACAGCAATTCCCCGCCATAGGTCATCTCTTTATACGTCGTATCGCATGATCAATGAGTTAAAGATCATGTTTTAAGTTGCGCCGCTTCGCATTTTTGTCCTTTGTGGAGAACCAAAGACGAAATTTGCGAAATTACAATCGCAATATATAAATTGCTACTATAATTTTAAATCCCTTTAAACCTGTTCTAAATTTCATTTCCATTATTATGCGTTCTTTGCACGAAGTGAACGCATATAGGGGAGGTCGTTTCCGTCCGTCCGTCCGCATGTTAAAACTCGGGAATCGCTAAACGTATTTAGATGAAATTTGGTATTGGTAGGGAATTTTAGTAAAATTAGTCGACCAATTCCAATTTTTGTTAAAATCGGACAATAATTACGACCACTTTACATGAAGACCTACATGTAGTTTACAATGTTCCTGTGTCAACTCGAGAACCGCTAGACGCATTTTACTAAATTTTACTAAAATTTGTTCTCAAAGAACGCATTTGGAAACTCTGTGTACTCCGACATGGAGTACACTTTTCCGTACTAGTTATTTATACAATTTCATTTTATTTCGTGTTTAATTGCATTTTTCCACTCAATGTGGGGTCACAAAATCATCCGTTCACTGCCTAAATGACCCAGTGTGTTCGCGCAGGCTTATGCAATAGTTTCATCCAAGTTTTTATATAATAATTTTGTTTATTTCGTTTTTAGCTCAATTTTCAAATATTGTCTTATGCACTATGTAGTCATGTATTATTTACGGTACAAATATGTTTAAAATGTCGGCTAGGAACGTAACATCTTCTTTTATCGTTATGTCTATGGGAAAATAGCGATATTCGTCGAAGTTTTCAGGAACTCATCTCCGACGTCTAGCAGTTTTTAAAAGCCGAAATGAGAAATGTTAACACATGAAATTTGTAATTGATGTTTAAAGAAAGGTGGCTAGTCTTCAAAGATCATGCCTAGACGGCATCGCATCTAATAAATTTTAAAGAACATCTGCAAAGAAAATAATAGAAAGTTGGGAAATTTCGAAGTATTGGAAGAGAAATGAGTGATTCAGGGCGGTAAACGTGAAATAAACATCTAAAATGATGATAATTAATGGTACGTTAAAATATTAGTTTCATCGGATAAATAAAGTCAAAATAATTCCCTAAAATAACTATTGTTCTCAAAAGCTTGCAAACAAAAATTTGAACAAACTGCCAATGCTCGTCTCAATTCGTGAACTTATCCACGATAGAAAACTTGAGAGACAAAAGCGAGATTATCGCCGCAGACGACACGTAACCAAAGTTCACGTTTCACGAATAATTCGAATCAAAGAATTTCCTCTCTCTGAGACGCTCACGTTCACGGATCAAAGCAACGAAAAGGAAACGAGGGATAGAGGGAGGGGGAGAGGGGGAAGGAGGGAGAGAGGGGAAAAGAGATAGGGGGAAGGAGGGAGAGAGGAGAAAGGAGATAGGGGGAAGGAGGGAGAGAGGGGAAAGGAGATAGGGGAAGGAGGGAGAGAGGGGAAAGGAGATAGGGGGAAGGAGGGAGAGAGGGGAAAGGAGATAGGGGGAAGGAAGTGGAGGGAGTGAGGGAGAGATGGAGGGAGGAAGGGTAAAGGGGGAAGAGAGAGGAATATAGAGCTAGAGAGGAGAATGAGGGAGAGGGAAGGAAAGAGGGGAAAGGAGGGAGAGAGAGAGGGGAGAGAAATTCGTTATTTTGCTGAATAGTTCAGCGAATGGTGTGAAAAGGATACAAGGGTGTAAAGAGAGAGAGAGAGAGAAAGAGGGTAAGAGAGGCTGAGGAGGGAGGTGGAGATGAAAGGAAGAGGAAAGGAGTAGGAATAGGGAGGGGAAGAGTTAGTAACTCACCTCCCTAGCTTCAAAGGAGAAAGCGGAAACCTCACAAAGGTATCCATAACGTGCATATACAAACACTCATAACATTTCCAGAAGCACGTAATAAGGATATTTCCTATACAATCTCTCCCTCTATATATCCCTCTCTCTCTCTTTGGATTCAGAAATTGGAAGAGCATCACAAGAGCATCACGTTCCCGAGTGGGAAGTGGTGTCCCAGGTGCCTTTAGGGTGTCAAACCAGTCCTTTCGATAAGTGCGAGTCTGGATTCGAAAGAAGGGAATAGGGGACGGGAGTGATCGAGAAAGGGAGAGAGGGAGGAGGGAAGGGAGGGAAAGAGAGGGAGGAGAGGGAGGGAGGAGAGGGAAGGAGTAGAGGGAGGGAGGAGAGGGAGGGAGGAGAGGGAGGGAGGAGAGGGAGGGAGGAGAGGGAGGGAGGAGAGGGAGGGAGAAGAGGGAGGGAGGAGAGGGAGGGAGGAGAGGGAGGGAGGAGAGGGAGGGAGGAGGAGTAGAGGGTTGGGGCCTTCTCGAAAGAGTGAGAAAGGATTTGGGAGAGGCAACTGTGGGAGGAGGGGATGAGAGGAGAGTGGCGGATGAGGCGAAAAGGGGAGGGGAAGCTAATTTGTTAGAAAGCATCAAAAAGGCAAGAAAAGTAAAATTAGATCATTAGGCATTTCAATGAGAGGGCGGATGGAAAGAGAAAAAAATAGGAAAGTTGAGACGGTTGAATATCGATCATTTTTCGACTGATTAACTTTTCCCATTAATCGGTAACACAGTCACCTGATCAATAAATGGTTTCCCCTAAATTTAATTACTTCTTATCGTATGGATACGAAGTAACTAGAACGGAAATTTTCCGTACAAAGAGAGAAAACAGATTTCAGTGGCATTCTTTATACTCACCTTAAACGTTCTAAGTAATGCATCACGACGAATTTACTTTTAAATACACCATTTGTTCTCATTTCCAGAAACCCGGTAAAAATAAGTAAACAAACGCAATACATTCCATTCCCATAAAAGTTCTAAATAACATATATATGCACAAAAACCTTTCGTTAACAGCAACACTTCCCTTTTTATTCCTCAGCAGATCGAAATCAATGTTTCTGCGATGGAAACTCTCCTATCGAAACATATTATGCATCCTTCAAATTCCACGAGCTTTAATATGTCTTTGCCGAATAATGGGAAACTTTTTCCGCTATTTTTACGTAATAGCTGTAACGAATGATTTTGAAATCATTCTTTTATCTAAATTAAACTTTAAAAAAGTGCGTCTGCAAGCTAAGGAACCTACCATTACCATTACAGGTACCTATTCCATTTTTCTGGAGTCGGAAACGATCTCTAACAGTTTTAAAGAGATAATGTTGAAACTCGAAAGACCAAAACCAATTAAAAAACTGGCAACATTATAATAATGAACAATAACGCGAAGGAAAAATTTCCTAATTGAAGAACGGATTCATTTAAGAAATTTTCACAATTTCAATGAAACTAAAGCATCAAAGCACTAAAGATAAAATACAGATTAATACAAAAAGTCCAAATCAGGACTAATGCAGGCTGGTTTCCCAAAGTTGACGTTCCGAATTGATTACTTATATTGACAGGAAATGTTTCAGTATGTGTTACTCATTCCAAGGAATTCTCATACCATAACTAGTACTTGTAGTTAATAGTTTATCAATGGTAAAGAAAAATTGGAAAACAAATCAATAGACCATTATCAGGTTTAAAATATTAAAAACAATGTCAAAATCTCTTTCTGACATTATATTTTGCATGTATTTTTTAAATAAACGAATTTAATAAATGTTACTGTTTATACGCTAATATGTATGGACCAACTGTCCATTGCTGAAGAACAGTCGGTCGGAAAAGAAAATAACTCATTTGATCGCTCGTCTATGCTCAAGCCGAGTTCGGTAATAATCGTCTCCATGGCAACAATCCGATAAAATGCGATTTAAAACGCAAAAAACGCTGTTTTCGTATAAATTCAAGAAAATACGATCAATTAACAAAATTTGGTGATAAGAATTAGAATCTAGATTCTTTTCCCCTTAGAACAATACAAACCTCGCTCCGATATCTCAATTTAAAATATTTTAATGTATTAAAGAAAACATCTCTGCACGATGGATTTGAAACTCCAATGTAAATCAAATAGGGAAAAAACGTTTCTTGAATCGAACCCGGGACTTCAATCTTCGCCAAATAAAATAAAGCTCGGCAGCACGAACCTCATACCAAGTTTAATGAAAATCGGTCCATTGGTGCAAAAGTGATTAGTAGGAGAGACACACTAGGGGTGAGCGGAAAAACAATTTTTTTCGAATTTCTACCGAGCCTAGTGCGAAAAAGTTGCCTTTTGAATAGCCTAACAAGAGGGAATATATTTTTTTTGATCGGTCAACATCTTCCGATTCCGCCAGGCACTCCTTGTTTTCAACCGTTAAAATACGCACGAAACGACCCGAGGGATGCAGCTCCTCGCTTGTTTCGGCCTTCTCTCGCCGATTCAGGCTAATGCGCAAGTCCAAATACCTAATCTGACGCAGTTCACCCAATTCTAACTATTCGGGACTCTTCGGGTTGCCCCGCCGCTTGTTGGCAGGGTGATAGCTTGAGGGAATAATCCAACTAAGAGCTGTCGCCATAGCTTCCGTTCGCTGTGGTCGTGGTGTATACTGTGTATAGTTTACCTACTGCTCAAGAATCATTGAAAATAATCACCAAACATTACCAAAGATCTGTGCTTTAGTGACTCATCGCATCACCATGTCGAAGTGTTCAAATAAGAAACGGAAAACGCGCAGTGGCAGTTAGTGTGGCGTGTTCGGTCAGGGGCAAGAGGTGAGCCCTCGAGATTTGTCCACGCACATGGACGTCATTACATTTTCATCAGAGGACAGATGACTTTTGAAATAAAAGGCTGTCATTATTCAGATTCAGATAGAACTGAAACAGTGGCAAAGGAGGTGGAGGAGATATGGGATTCTGCCTCGCTTCCAGTCATATCCCATAAACGTATAGTAAAATTGATTCGCGTACCAATGAAAAATATAAAGAAATGCCTCAGCAGATACCATGATGTTTGGAAGAATTTCCGAAACTTCGTTTGATGTGTCATCCTGTAAATGTAAATATTTCACTCCATGCGCTTGCCCTAAAGAACGTAAGGTGCCTTTAAGGGAACAGCCTTTTCTCCTCGACCAGAGGTCGCTCAGATTGATGGTTATCGGGAAAATTGACCATGCTACCACTAAAATGCGACAAAAAGAGAACAGAGGGAAGGAAAAGCTCAAAATATTGGTAAAAGAAAAAAGACTACAGTTCAAAATTTGCAAGAAAAAGAAAGCTCTTATGTTACCGGTTCGGAGACCAAATCTGAGAGTGACTGCGAGGAAAATCCTACAATCAGACGACTGAAAGAAACATTACACAACCTGAAAGAAAGAAACCTAAGTTTAAAACGTTTGCTGCCGCTTGTGACAGGTTTGGTGTCTGATACGGCTAGAGCGCTTATAGCAAATGCCGCAATGGAATATTTGGGCATCGTAACAAAAGAAAACTTATCAAACGTTATGAACAGAAGCAAAATTCGGCGAGTGAAACGGAAGACCAGGAATATCGTACATAAAGTGATACAGCCCAATGGGTTTTTCGGGCATCCCGAAAACGTTTTACTTTCAATGATTTACGATGAAAGCCAGAGTGTATGACAAGGTGGAGTGGACTACACACTGCAGGAAAGACGAGAGAAGAACGGAGCCCCTATTCGTGACTTTAAAATACCCGATTTGAACTTCGAAGCTAAAGACTATACGAAAATAGTGAACTTGAAAATCTGCCGCTCTTTATCGGAGCCACCGGTCACCCAACAAATGACAGATGAAGAGATCAGGGAATTGGTGAACAGCAGGGAATGTCTCTCCGGAATCGCACAATTCTCTTGCCATGCTCAGGTCATGGAGAGATATGTAAAATTACTAACTGAAGCATCAGCGAAAGTTTGCGGTCGAGAAAACCAGAGAGGATTCATTTGAGGTCGATTTGAATCTAACCACATAATGCCGAGATTTGTTACTAAGAAATAGTATCACGCAAATCCGCGTGTCCACATGGTAGGGTGGTTTGGTTGGGCACGGGTGGAACAGCCACCTCCCCGTGGTGAATTCTGGGTTGTTTGGGCCCCAGAAGACCGAAACAAGCGAGAAGCTGCATCCCTCGGGTCGTTTCGTGCGTATCTTAACGGTTGAAAACAAGGGGTGCCTGGCGGAATCGGAAGATGTTGACCGATAAAAAAAACTATTTTTCCTCTTGTTAGGCTATTCAAAAGGCAACTTTTCCGCACTAGGCTCGGTCGAAATTCGAAAAAAAATCTGTTTTTCGCTCACCCCTAATATACACACGCACGCGCGCGCGCACACACACACACACAAAGGACCATTTAATAAGGCTGTTTCCTTTGGAAACCAACCTAAAAAAAGGATAAGGATAGGTAAAGTTCACAGATAAAGGATATAACACAAAATATCGTTTTAAAGTACTTCGCAATAACGTAAATTTCAGGTTTGCTTACTTTTTATTAATCCCCATCGAATATTCAAAATGAGCAATGAAAAAATATTTAATGAAATATTCAATGAAAAATACATACGTTTCATACTATATTATATTACTATAGTATAAGTGATCACGAAAACATTTCGTTTCGTTATAATGACTATTATTAACCAAAATGTTATATTGTGCATTGAATAATTGAGCGTTGACGCTTTATAATTCTATAAACAGGAACACATGGCACAGGAGAAATTTGAATAGATAAAAAAATAATTTTCTTAAAAATCAAGCAAAAAAATCCAAAATTTTTCAAGGAAATGTAAAGCGGTGTTACAGTACGAGGAAGTTTTTAATATAAATCCACCCATCGATGCTGCATCTGTATAAACTTGTACAATGTACTATGTACTTCGAATAGAACGTAAGAATGTGCATGATCCGCACACATCCATTATACGTAAATTGTAATGGGAAACGCCAAAGGAGAAGTAGTCGAGAAATAAGGACGCAGAGGGAAAGAGAAAAGAACAAAAATGAGTTCGAGAAATGAAAGCAGAGTTATGCCTCTGTGGAGGGTTGGAAAAAGGGAGGAGGCGAAAATGGTGAGAGGGAGGACGAGAAGAAGACGGGGAGAACTGAGAAGATGAAGACGGAACTGGAAAAGGATTTGGGATCTCGTGGGAAGAGAAGGACGATATGGAGTGGAGAAAGGGAATCGACCTCGCTTTTTGAGTGGAAGGATTTCAGAGAAAGAAAGGTTAGCGATTTATTTTTATCAGACGTAAGGATGGGAACAGGTAATGCGGGTGGGAGAAGAGAGAGAGAGAGAGAAAGGGATTAGGAAAGAGGGGCCGGATGGAGAATGGGAAGGCGGATGGAAGAGAGCATGATAAATCATTCAATCAAAGCGCCAACAGAGGGCAGAGGAGGCGACCGTGGATTTGCTTGCATTTCATTTATTACAGTGTCAGGCGGATGATAAACAATGCAGGAACTTCTCCGTTAAGTGCTTAACGTCTTATGAAAGTGCTTCAACGAACGGTTTCTTCGTCTTTCGATACAAGAAACGCATGTAACTTATTTCGCATTCTTTAATTCTAGGAAAAAAAGTTTCGCAGAAGGTGAAAATAGACTCTTCATGCAGTAGCTAGGAGTGAAGCGGTAGATGCGATGAAGGGAGCGTAGTAATGGGGCAGGGATTGGGCCGGGAGGGTGGTGGTGGGGCAGGAGTTGGGGTGGGAGGGTAGTGGTGGGGCAGAGGGAGGGCGGGAAGGGGAGAGGCTGGGGTTGGCATGGAATCCGTTTGAACAACACGTCTACTTTATATCATACCCACCACTTCATCACACTATAACTGAATATTGGCCGAGAGCCGAATTTTTCTCCCTTTTCAACACTACAGGCGATACATTAGAAAAAAAACTTCCTACCCGGGAGTGCATTAACAAAAGAACGTGTGGATCACTCTTATTCATTAATTGTAGCGCGAGAAGAAAAAGGAGATCGGGGCGTAGTGAGAGATGGAGGAAAAGAGAAATGGAGGGAGAGAGAGGGAGAGAGATGTAGGGAGAGAGGTGGAGGGAGGGAGAGAGAGAGCTGAAGGGAGGGTAGAAGAGAGGACTGGCGGTCGCGATGATATCGGAGTCTAGTCGCGAAGTACGTGGAGATACGGCAAAGGAGATAATTCGTTGGTAGGTAGGGGGTGGAGAGAGAAGTATAGGGGTGGAGAGAGAAATATAGTGGTGGAGGGAGAAATATAGTGGTGGAGGGAGGTCAGAGAGAGAAAGAGGTGGTTGAGAGTTGACCAAAAGAGACTGGGAAAATGTTTTGGCGTTGGTTTCTAGGGAGGAAGTGGGAGGGAAGTGAGGGGAGGAGAATGAGGTGCGAAAGGTCGCGGCGGAGGGGAGGGTGGAGGGGAGGGCGGAGGGGGAGGGGAAGGTTTTAGGCATAGCATCTGACGGCGCCCGACCACAGGAGTATCTTCTCCATCTCCCTCCCTTTCTCTCTTTCTATCTCCACTCTCTCCATTTGTCTCGATATCTCCGCATCCGGGGAGACCCCAGAGCCCTCCTTCCTTCTTCCCGAACAAGAAACTTCTTCCATTTCCTTCCTTCCATCCTTGGCAGTATCCCTCTCTCTCCCTTTCTCTCTCAATCTATCTTTCAGGACCTTCCTCCCCATTCGTCTTTCACTCTTAGCATTCCTCCTCCGCGAGTTGTGTCCGAATAAAGATACTTCTCCGCAATGTGCTTAAGTAATAATAATTTTATGTACGAATTTACCTTCTTTCGCGCCATACACTTCCACCTCGCTTCGAAGCGACGGAAATCAAAGAATGCTTGCGATGATAATAATAATGTTTGCGAGATTTACGTAATCAAGGGGCTTGGTTTGTTTTATTAGTCTCTAAAAATACACGACTATTATGTGGATTTTCCTCTTTGAAGTGAACGAAATAAAATTATATAATTAAGAATATTCTTTAGCTATCGTTAATTTTTATGTTATGCATAGAACATTTCCTACGCTATACGCTTTTATAATTTCAATACTTGTAAAATATTCGGCACAAGATTTTTTGTTTTCGAACTGAACTTATATTAATTATTATCCTGCATGATAAATTGGAACAGTGGTTTGGTTGCAATTCTATAAAAAAAAATTACGATCCATCAAGAAAGTTTTTGAAGGTGGACTTTTTCTCTGAAGAACCTAAAATGCGTTCAAAATATCTCCGCGAATTCCACAAATACTCTCAAATACGACTAAAGAACGACCAATTTAGGGAAACACACGGCAGGGATACGTGGATCGAATATAGCGGCAAGTTTTCCGGGTTCGCCTCCGCCGTACTCGTGTCCGGAGATGTCCCCCGTGCACCCAGCGGTTGTAAACCCGAAATAAATCAAAGCGAGGAACTCGCCCTCAAAACGTCGCTTAAAAAAATACTCCTGCAGGAGGGAGAAAATAAAATCGTCTTGTCTGTCAATCGCACAACCTGGGAATCGAACTCTGGCCGTCATTATCGCAGGCGCGAGCGTGCACACGGCTGTAGCTTTTAGCCACCGCCTACTTCTACTCTCGCCCACAGCTACTCTAGGCCTTCATCCCCACCTCTAACCTCTCACACGCTACAGAAGAGGGCACAAAACCTCTCCACTTTCTGCAAAGAAACCATAGCGCCAATTCCCAAAGGCAGGAGAGAAAAGGAGGTAACGTGGAGAGGGCAAGGAGTCTCGTGTAAACAGCCACAAAGAGAGAAAAGATAGCTCGCACTCTCCCGGAATAGTTTTCCTACTTCGCTCCTCTCAGGTTCTCCTCCCGCCCCTTCCCTTATCCATTCCCCGGAGGCGCGTGTTTGCCAGGGGAGGGGGGGCGAGGCAGGATTAATTGCACAGAGTCCCTCTCAATCATGGATTGTTTCCTTCTTGGCTCTTTGTTCTTCGCTTCCACCGCCGTCCCTCGGGCCACGGGGGCATAGAGAGAGGAGGAAAGGTGAAAGGAAGGATGAGAAAGAGGGGAGGGGAGAGAGGGAGGGGAGGAGGAGAGAGGGGGGAGGGGGGAGGAGAGAGGGGGAGAGAGGGGGGGGGGGAGAGAGGGCCTTTTAAAGGCGCGAGGGGCGACTACATCCTACTCATCCCATCGCTCTCACACCTGGATGTGTTCCCAAGTCAGAAAATGAGAATGATGCTCCCTCGCACAGCGAAGTGGAGAATTGTTTTGGCGAACTTCTGGCAAAGATTGGAGGGAAAGAGAGAAGGGAAGGGGGCAAAGGCCGCGGCGGAGGCATGAGAGGTCAGAGGGACGGTGGAGAGGAGAGGAAGTATGAGGTAGTTGCCCCGTGTTCTCGTTTCCTCCGGTAATCGAAATCCTTCGTCGAATTGTGCCTATGCGTTACACGGTGTGGGGAAGGGTGAATGCGTGCTCGAACTCCCCGCCTCCCGTGATGCAGTGCTCCGCTTCTGAAGGTATGCATATAGAGTAGCGAGGATGTGGGGTGGAGGCGAGGTCCGGAGCAGGGCGCGGTGGAAGGGCGTGCCGTGGACTGGGCTGACATCGCCGATATCAACGAGGGCGTCGCGACAGAGAGCGTGGTGCGAGAAAGGGATGTATTTGTTGCGAAGAAAATGAACCTCGAAAAGATTTTGCAAAGATACGCTAGGAATTACAAAGACACCTTTAACGAGGCTTTGATTCAATGAACAGCTAGATTAAGTTAATTTGTTCACTTGAGGCTGATTTTTCAGGCTAAAGTTTTAAATTATCTAATGCATTTCTTATGGAATAAGTTTCCGTGACTTCAATTATAAGAAAAGTTCCGTTCTCATACAGAAGGTGTCTAGAGATTTTTACAAGTAATTATTTTCATTTGGCGAGAGACAATGCTTATGGATTGGATATAGTAATCTCACTCTGTTCAGTTTTCAAAGGAGAAATAAATCATATTATTTCACTTATCAATAGGAGGTTCAATTGCTATAATGTACTTTTAATGGAGTAGACTTTGATTTTGTAAAATGTTGATGGAATAAATAAATATGTTCCTGTTTCCTATTAGAAATAGGACGAAAGGATATGTAATAACATATTTCCATTCGTGGCTGCTTTTTATCCTTTCTTACATTCTTCAATCTGTCCTCGAGCGAAATTATCCACAAGAGGAAAAGTGAAAGATAAAATTACTTTGAATAACATTTAAGTACTAAAAAGCCAAAATTTTAAATGTGACTCATTCGCATTATTACCGATTACCGACTGAGGCAACATTTTCCTCCCGAATTACCACATTAAATGACCTCACGCAGCTAGTGCAAAGACATAAGGGTCAGCAAACGTAAAGGGCACTGCGGAGTCCGAAAACAGCGCGTGCAAAAAGGATTTGGGGCGAGAAAAGTGGAGGAGAGAGAGAGAGAGAGAGAGGAAGGGGGAGTGAGGGAGAAAAAGGGAGAGGGGGTGTGAGGGAGGGAGAGGGGGAGGGAGAAGGGGAAGGGAGATGGGGAAGGGAGAGGGGGAGGGGGGAGAGAGAGGAGGGTGGGAGGGAGAGGGGGGAGGGAGGGAAAGCGGGGAGGGAGGGAGAGGGGGGAGGGAGGTAGAGCGGAGAGGGAGGAAGGGGCTGTGTCATGGAAACGACATTTAGAAGTGTGAATCGTGTTCGCGCTTCGCGTGTTCCACAGTGAGCACACCTCCTCCAACCTTGGTCTTCCGACCACGACTCCTTGCTGGCGTGTACCCTCCCTCTGCCCTCTCTCTCTCTGCCCTCTCTCTCTGCCCTCTCTCTCTCTCTGCCCTCCTCCCCGGCCTCTCCTTCTTTCCCACGCCCTCTCTTACCAAAGCCTAAGGAATCGCTGAATTCTGCGATATGAAAAAAGCGCGCGAAGCGCCCTCTGGTTATTTAATAATATTAGAGTTCAAGAAGAGTGAGAGAGATGGAGGGACGGAGGGAGAGAGGGGTTGAGAAAGCGAAAAAAAGAGCGGTAAATGAAGGAGAGGAGGAAGGGGCGGGAGAGGCGGCATACATCAAACCGGTGCAGCAGACACACACGAGATGTTGCCTTTGCGGAATGGATACTGGGCGAGGGTAGAATGGAGATGGGGCTTTAGGAGCAGGGAGAAGGACGGGGAAAGAGAGAGACAGATGGAGAAGTGTGATTGGCTGGGGAGGAGGGAGGTGGCAGGAATAAGGAAATGACCTAGAGGGGTCGCAATTTAATATTTGGATGATGGAGAACGACATTTAGAGAAAAATCCGAAAACCTGATTGTGACAGATGAATGAAGGCGTTGCGATATGCCGACGAAGTGGGAGTCAGTGAAACGAGACGGATGACAGGCTCAAGAAGGAAAACCAATTCGAGATAGGAATTGAGGTAAAAACACTAAATGCACTAATGACAGCGATCGATAAAATAATGCCTTTGCTCTAAAATAAATCGATCAAGAAGTCAGTGAAATGCCAGCGCGAAAACATGAAAATGGGAGCATTTAGCATGTGATGAAAACTGAGACCGAGGGTAACAATAATATTCCGCCGAGAGTGAGAAAGGTGGAGGGAGCGACACAGGAAGTGAGAAAGAAGTGAGAGAGAGAGAGAGAGACGTGGAGAATGGAGCGACGGAGGGAGAAGAAAGGGAATGATAAAGCGATAAGAGGCATAAAGGACTTTTAAATTGTGGGAGTAGATGGATGGAAATAAAGATTACGATCTTTATTAGGTGAAGTTTGCTTTAATTTCTAGGTTTAAAATTTGAGAAACCCCAAAAGACCATAAATTTCTCAAAAATATGTCACCGCCCAGGTTCAAGCTCTAAATTTTATCCAACGGTTTTATGAGACTTTAAAATTATAGCTAGGCAATGGAGTTGGCTTAAAACAGATTCGGTTTTTTGCAAATATCCGACGAGGCTTTTAAAAACAATCAAATCAGCATCAGCGTTGTTTTAAAATACCGCGGGTTTACGTTTTGACCGCGTGCTTTTAATTTAAGGGTTCCGCGATTGAGTGAGGAAACTATGTATTATGATTTGATATCAACATTCGCGGTTTTGATTATTCGTGAGGGGTTTCTTTGTAAACCGATTTAATATATACGACATATAAACACGACTACTCGCGGATTTAACCCGCGCCGTCATGTGTAAGTTTTTGTTTTGAATATGCAAGGTTGAGTTATTTTATTTTATCATGATATTCCCGTGTGTGCGTGTTTATATTTCATGCCACGACGTATGTTTTCTATGTGAAAACGATCATTTTGCAATGAAGCCTATATTTTTTCGGTTTAATTTATTTCTACCTCTACTACTACTCTCAGATATTGACTTAAGAAATGTTATTCCATATATCGCCTGTGCGTGTACTTAATTGGATTATCATGGACAGGGCTTTTATTAGCAGTGTATACTTTTGGCTTGATGTTCTACATTTTTTTCAAATCTTCGATTGATGTGTCCTGGTTCTGCATTACAAGAATCATTCAAATCTCGCTAGTAGATAGAAGCAGTTTTACAAAAATGGTTCAATTCAGTTTTCCTCTTCGTCATTCCTCGAAATTATTCTAATGAACTGAGTTATTTTTCATAACTAACATATGAACAGCAATTTTTATGAGTTTATTTTGATCAGACTTGGACATTCCCCTAGGTCTCCGTAGCGGTGCCCAGAATACGCCCCTTTTCCCATGGGCTATTGGTTTTAACGTTCGTGGTGGTTTCCAGTAATGTAATTCTCGCGAATGTTGTATTGCATGTTACAGTATTAACAAAGATAACTAAGGCGATGTATTGTAATATCGGTGTATTCTCACGCGCAATATTTTTTACTGAATCTTAAATAATAATGCATGACTTTTAACTACGATAAGTTTCTTGCTAAATATTACATTAATTAAAATTTTGAGTTAATACCATCGCTAACAACGGAGATTAACTACGTAACATTTTGGCACGTTGATTCTAGCTAGAGCATCCAACAGCAGAAGACGCAATTTCATCGATACCAAGGTACGTACCATCTATAACGAAACAGGAATTGGCATTTAATGACACCTAATATTTATATCTCAATAACACTAAGGGTTCAAAACAAACTTTAAAAACCGTAAAGTTCAAGGAAATATAATTAATGAGGTCAGGCTCAACTTTGTGGAATTTATTCATAATGAAACGAATACTTTGTGGTTTCCACAACAACAACAAAGTTGTGGAAACCACAAAGTATTCGTTTCATTTCAAGGTAATAGTTGACCCAGTATGGACTAAAATAAAATTCAACGAACAGATTCCGTTATATTGCAGTAAAGAGTTTTAAAAAATTGTCTCAAACAAAAAAGCCAGAATTAAAGGACAACAAAGATGAGATCGATGTCAAATTTAAAAAATCAGTTTGTTCCGTAAGAAGGAATTTCTGAATCATGAGAAGGTAATAGTGGACGGCGCTTGCCATTTTGAGTCGCGTCTACCCGCGGAGGGAGAGAGGGAACGGAGAAAGGGAGGGAGGGAGAAAAGGAGGGAACGGAGAAAGGGAGGGATGGAGAGAGGGAGGGAAAGGAAGGAGAAAGGTAGGGTGGAGTCGATTAGAGAGGACACCGACATGAAATCATGCAACCCTGCACGGGGGCTGCCCCTGCTGGAATGCAGCCCACCAGATGGCGTCCAGAGAGAGAGGAGTCGCGCACACACGCACGAGATGATATATACCACGCGCACCGTCACACCACACCAGTGCCACATCCGTGACTCGACTTATTTCGTCCGTGCGACTAAATCTCAACATACCGGAGACGCTTCCCGGTAATAATTCACGCGGCGTCGAAAGATCCCTCTGCTTCTTTTTTGCACGTAGCGAAGACAGTTTTCCCTCTCCCCTTCCTATTCCCCTACTCGCGGTCCAATAGAGTTATCACGTAAAAATCGTATATTAATTCGGCTAGAAATACGACGGATGCAGTGTTTATTGTTCGCTTAAGTTAAATATATATATATATATATATATATATATATATATATATATATACATATATATATATATATATATATATGGATGTCAACAAGGTGTTG
This sequence comes from Tanypteryx hageni, assembly GCA_028673005.1. Taxonomy (NCBI): domain Eukaryota; kingdom Metazoa; phylum Arthropoda; class Insecta; order Odonata; family Petaluridae; genus Tanypteryx; species Tanypteryx hageni. The sequence goes on from CM054117.1 coordinate 8,630,908, forward strand.
GGATGAGGAAACCCAGTGAGCACTCACCAATCAGACGACTTCAGGTTGGCGAGGCCCCGGGGATGTCGAAGCGACACACGTAAAATAGCTGAATAGCTGAAGAAGGAGTAGTTCCGAAAGCTTTACGTTTGTGATGTTTCTGTGTTTTTGTGTTATTTTACGTGTGTCGCTTCGACATCCCCGGGGCCTCGCCAACCTGAAGTCGTCTGATTGGTGAGTGCTCACTGGGTTTCCTCATCCCAACACCTTGTTGACATCCATATATTCATTTTACATTTCCTTTTCCGTAAGTTGTTATATATATATATACAGGGTGTTTCAAAATTATGTATACACAATTTAAAAATTTATATTTCGTGAACCAAATATACAATTTGCACAATTTTGCTTTTATTTTAAAGCAAAATAAATTAATTATTTTAACAATGTATGATTATTTACAAATATCCATGGAAACGATGGAGAACATGCAGATGAGTTTCAATGAGAGAAAGTTAATTCCAAAATGGTATTGGAAATTTGAAAACGTCACAGACGTTCAGCGTGGATGGAAAAGAAAATGTCGAACAAAAGCACCAACTCGTCTAACGATTACCCATCTGCGTGATAAATTTGAGGAACATGGAGCTGTGAACAATATCAACAAGACATGCTGTGGGCGGAAAAGAACGTCAAGAAGTATCGAAAATGTTGAAGATGTCAGAGATGCAATTACCCGCTCCCCAAGGAAGTCTACAAAACAGTGATCACGTGAGCTACAATTGAGCCATACAAGTGTTTTTAGAATCATAAAGGACATAAAATGGAAGGCATTTATACCTCGATTACTGCATTTAATCCAAGAAGATGATCCAGATCGACGAACACAATTTTGTGGGTGGTACATTCGAAAAATGGTGGAATCGATGCTTTTAAAGATTTAATTGCATGGTCAGACAAAGCCACGTTCAAGCTGAATGGCCATGAGAATCGTCATAGCTGCGTTTACTGGGCAGGTAAAAATCCACACTTCACATTGGAGAAAGATGTCAATCTACCAGGTTTTATTGTGCGGATGGGATTCTCCTCTCGTGAAATAATCGGACCTTACAGATTCAATGGCACTGTTAATGGAGAAAGTTACCTTGATATGTTAAAAAAATATGCAGTACCTAATATCAGAAACATGTTTCTGGATACATTGGTGTATTTTCAACAGGATGGTGCACCCCCACATTATATACAACTGTGCGGGAGTACCCGAACAATGAATTTCCTGATCAATGTATAGGTCGCAGCGGGAGTGCTTTTGAATACCCTCCAAGGTCTCCAGTCCTCACTCCTTTAGATTTTTTTGCATGGGGATACTTGAAAGACAAAGTTTACGGTCAGAAACCGCAAACATTGGAGGATCTGTGGAGGGCAATACAGCAAGAAGCACACAGAATTTCCACTGACTTATGCACTGTAGTATGTAATTCTGTTAAAGAGAGATGACGCTTATGTATCAGTGCTGGTGGTGGACATTTTGAACATCTTACTTGAGTTTTGTTCATTACAAACATCATTATGCATTTAAGCTTTAAAATATAAAAAAATTGTGCAAATTGTACATTCGGTTCACTAAATATAAATTTTTAAATGGTGTATACATAATTTTGAAACACCCTGTATATATATAAATATATACATATATACACAGGGTGTCACAAAAAGATGTATGCACAATGTCTCATAGAATATCTATTCACGGATTATTGTTTGGATGAAAATTATAGCGACTCATTGTTGCATGACATGTAATTAAATGATGACTTCAGTCATAATGAAAAGCAACAATCCAATACCCATAATTCACAACATAATAAAAATGGCGGAGCATAATTTGACTTTCGTACAAAGAAAAGAAATTTTGAAGTGGTACTGGAAATTTGAGAATGTGTGTGAGGTTCAAAGAGAGTGGAGACATGATTTCAAGACTGAGCCACAAACACGAACCACAATTTCAAGAATTGGTGATAAATTCGAGACTTACGGTACCGTGCAAGACGTGTGCAGGGAACGATCTGGGAGACGTCGAACTTCAACGAATGCAGAAAATTCTGCTAAGGCGTTAGAGCAATTTGAACGATCACCAAAAAAGTCTGTAAGGCGATGTGCTAATGAGACTGGAATCAGTAAAACGAGTGTACACTGGATCCTCAAAACTGCTAAGTGGAAGTGTTATGTTCCAAGACTGTTACAGAAATTGTCTGAAGACGATCCTGACCGCAGATATGAGTTCTGTGAATGGTTTAAAATGAAAGTGACTGAGGATGCAAATTTTGTTTGTTCTGATGAAGCAACATTTAAACAGTTAACCGACATAACTGCGTATATTGGACATCAGAAAATCCACAAATTCATTTAGAAAAGGCAGTGAATTTACCAGGTCTTACAGTTTGGTGTGGTGTGTCGTCCAGGGGTATTGTAGGACCATACTTTTTCGATGGGACTGTTACTGGTACTCAGTACCTTAACCTCCTTAAAGTATCCATTATGCCCAAAATTCAACAGCTTTATGAAGGAGGGGAATTTTTTCTCAACAAGATGGGGCACCTCCACATTACCATCGTGATGTTAGGTTCTTTCTTGATAACAATTTCTCAGACCAGTGGTTAGGTCGGAGAGGAAGTGTTGAGTAGCCACCACGTTCACCTGATTTAACTCCTCTCGACTTTTACTTGTGGGGTTACCTGAAGGATAGAGTGTACTCAATGAAATCAGCAACGCTTCAGGAACTCAAACAAAAAAATTGAACAGTCATGTGCAGCCATCCCAGCGGATATATTGGTGGACGTTTGTCAGTCGGTAGCTACCCGTTGCCAACAATGCATTGAAGCTAATGGAGGTCATTTGAACATCTGCAATAATTAAACTTTTAATAAAAGCTTATTTATTCGCACACACCAAATATTGTCCTTTTTTGAATTTTTAAAAGGTTATTTTTTCATCATGAAAATGTGTATACATCTTTTTGAGACACCCTGTATATATATATATATATAACAGCTTACGGAAAAGGAAAGGTAAAATGGATATATGGATGGCAACAAGGTGTTGGGATGAGGAAACCCAGTGAACACTCACCAATCGGACGACTTCAGGTTGGCGAGGCCCCGGGGATGTCGAAGCGACACGTAAAAGAACACTAAAACACAGAAACATCACAAACGTAGAAGCTTTCGGAGTTATTCCTTCATCAGCTACAGAGAGAGAGAACTGATGGCGGTGACACTGGGTGGAGGCATGGGGGTGGAAGGGTAGTGCGGAAAGGTCGAGGATTGGAGGATACGGAGGGGGTTGGGGATTGGTAGGGGGTTGGGAGAAGACAGAAAGGGAGTGAAAAGCTATCGAAGGTTGAGGCCAGGGGGAGTGAAGGAGTTTAGGAGATGGATATGCGAAAGCTCCCACTGACGGAGTTGGGGAGCCGAAGCATTGTCGGGGAGAGCGCGAATGACTCTCACTGTGAAGCAGTTGTTAAACTTTAAATTATGTTTGTTCGCATGAACGGCCACCGGCAGCGGTCGTTTGAGAATGACGCTGTTGCGGTGGCCGTTCATGCACCGCAATACCCACACCACCACCGATTCCATCCTCCAACTCACCCTAACCACCCTGTATTTCCCCGGCATCCACGACATTTTGAAAAATATCCTGAAAGCCGCCCACCTTATCCTCTCATCCTCCCCTTACCAGATTCCATTTCCCAGACCACCGATGCTCTCCTTCCGCCGTCCCCCTAATCTGGCAGATATTCTATGGAAGAAAGAACCCCCAGCACCCACGCCTTTATACCCTGCCGGATCTTACCCCTGCGGTAGACCCCGATGTCTAAAATGCCCAATAAACACCCCCTGCAACTCCTTCTCCAGTCCCACAACCAACATCACCTACCCCATAACTTCCACCACCAAGGTTTCAAAGGTTTCATGGGCCATTCTATGGACCAAAGGAAGAACCTGGTCTAGGTTTGCAGAACGTGAGGTCTCCTATACCCCATGGGGTTAACAAAATACTGTTCCCATAAAAATGCATGGGAAATGGTGTGGAGAAAGCCCAAATGCCATGCAGGCTTTCACTGATGTGGATATAAATATACCTAAATATTAACTTACGATCACGAATAATGGCTTATTTTACGCACGAAAGACTGGATATTGTAATTCCGCTCATGTATTGTCGTATTACATGTTAAATCGCTCGAAATTATCCTTTAAATGCAACATTTATTAATATTATCCAGGCGGCAAGAAAGCTAAATTTCTTAATTGTTGTTCTCTTCAAATGGAGTTAGTCACGTAAAGATTAATACAAGGAAAATCCACGCCGTGGTGTGCCGTAGAGGAAGAATAGCGAACGCCACGATAAAGGGAACAAATGTATTCATGTCTAAATATAGTTTATGAATACTTTTAAAGTGAGTCAAATGATTTTTAAGGATTATTAGAACATTGTTATCTTTTACAATTGACATTGAAAGATTTATTGCAACATAAACCGATACATCAACTTACATTTGTTCGGTAACCAAGATGTTGTTTATTGTTTACGTTTTGGCTAATAGTATTGACATAATCCACATAATTTTATTGCTGCTTTAAAGGCTTCGGTTCATCTATCCATGTGGATATTAAGCAAGCCGTTAATGCGTAATTACATTAATGATAAAACTTTACAATACAATACATAAAATATAAAATGTTAATGTAAACATCGCTTGCGTAATTGAGGAATGGGGAACGTTTGGTAAAGTTTGGATCTCTTTTGTGGGGGCTCTGCCCCCAAACCCCCGAACCAGCAATTCAAAACTTGGGGTACCCAACAGCAAACGTAAGTAAATTTCAAAATTTATTGTTAATTTTATTGTAATATGACATCAAAATTGATATATCAATAAAAATAATAAATAATAAAAATCGTTTGCTACTTAAAAGAAAGCTATTTTTCGAGCGAAGCCGAGTGCTCCAGCTAGTGTATATATATTGGTTCAAGTGTATCGATAGTCGATAAAATCATTCCTTTCTAATTGCTAGTTTCTGATTTTCCAACGCCCTTCATGTTTTTTGAGTTTTATAAAATTTCAATAAATCACTTAAGAACTGAAAAATTTCTCGATATGTCCGGAGACTTCAGTAACCTATAAAACATGGCGTTTCGAACATTGCAGAAAATCAAATGATGGTTGAAAAAATCATAACAAGTTTATTGGCAAAGCAATTATAAGACTTTTATTGCCGCATCAAAAGACGCTCATGCTTTTGGTTGTCCACACATTGGTGCAGACGACAACTTATGAAGCCATACAGACAAAATATAAAAAATATTCAATGCATGATGGTCGAAATTAAGACACATCAACACATAGGTCGTCTTAAAAGCTTTAAAAGGCCCATTATGTTAGTTACTATTCTTTTCTCGCATTTTTAGCAGTGTTGCGAGTTTAGTGGTATATATTTTAATGAATGAAAATTTAAAATTTAAAATAGTCCATGTTTATAATTTACTGAACCCATTTGATTCCAAATGATATTAGCTAACGACATCAGTAAGTTTTGAATAACACAGCATCAACTGGATTGATTGAAAAGTACACATCTGCTATTGACAATGAGACATAGAGAAATTGACAATTTAAAATTCAAAAGAAATATTCCTACACCAGAATGTAACATAGAGGGCTTTTCACCATCTCCTGTTATTACTTATTATTTGAGAGTAAATACAGAACGTCAAGTTATATCATTACAAAAAATTTAAACGAGTCACTTGAAAGCATGTACGTGTATGGCTTCTCCGGTAATAGGGGCTAATGGAAATAATTCAAGGCTCTTACAGAGGGAAGTAGTGATAGGCAGCGGAGCAAGAATTCACGATAGGAAAGAGAGGGAGTGTGTGTGTGTGAATGATAGTGATAAATGTGCGAGACGAGACAAGGAGAGAGGGTCAGAGGAAAGAGGGAGAGAGGTTCTCGGAGCAGAAGGTACTTATCTGAATGATAGCGCGTGGGTAAGGGATGAAGGAAGGGGGAGAGTGGAGGATGGATGCGGGACAACAAACGAGGCATTAGGAAGGAGACGGGGAGATTAAAGCCCAAAATGGGGTTCGCTCCGGGTAGGGGAGGAGGGCTGAGGCAGGTGGGAGGCTGAGGGAGGTTGGAGGCTGAGGGAGGTTGGAGGCTGAGGGAGGGGGAGGCTGTGGGAGGGGGAGGCTGAGGGAGAGGGAGGCTGAGGGAGGTTGGAGGCTGAGGGAGGGGGAGGATGAGGGAGGTTGGAGGCTGAGGGAGGGGGAGGCTGAGGGAGGGGAGAGGCTGAGGGAGGAGGAGACTGTGGGAGGGGGGAGGCTGAAGGAGAGGAGAGGCTGAGGGAGGAGAGAGGCTGATGGAGGTGGGAGGCTGAGGAAGGGGGGAGGCTGAGGGGGAAGGGGGAATCTTGCTTACGAAGTGGTACACGAAGGAAGTGGAATGGCAAATGGAAAATAAGTTTTCTTTTTTATGTGAGATTAAAAAGTGCCGACTAAACTATTTGTTATTCCGAAATAATTAATACCGATGGAAATATAAATTTTTAAAATTTCTATATAAGATCTTATTGAAAAATATGTCTGATTGATTAGGTTAATAATAAAGTCAAAGATTGTCAATTAGTTCATAAAATATATTTGGTTATACATAATCAAAAACAAGAGTTGCTCAATATTGTTGAAATAAAGGTATTGTTGCTGAAAATTGAAACAGCGAGACAGCTTATAATTAAATCATTAGTAATGATTAGCATATATGTAGTAAGCGAAAAAATTTGCTCGATACGGCGTTTGTGTTTTTATCTATAGGAAAGTAATAATCTCTATGATAATATAAATACTAGGCATAGAATAATATAACCATCATAGAGTCATTAATAATTCCTGGAAATGTGTCGCAGTGGCTTCAAATGATCCCATAATATTCTCGGCGCCGTAAAAATCACAAGAAACTTGCCTCCTTGAGATGCTGGCGATAAGGCCGCCATGTTGATTTTGAAAAAGAAGAGAGACAAGGAGAATGGCAGCGAAGGAAGCAGAGGAGCGAAGAGCGAGGGAAAGAGAGGGGAAGTGGCGTGCGCTCGGAAGTGGGATCGAGGAAGAACTCCTCACGCAAAGGACGCGTGCGAATCGATGGGAGGAAAGGAGATGGAGCGAGGAGGGAAGGAAGAGTGGGGAAGGGAGGTGAGGGGGAGGGAAATGTGACGTGCAGCAATCATATCCACCCCCTCTGCCGAAGAATAAGAGCGCGGGGGAGAGATGGGAAAATATTGTACACACGCGTCGAGTAAGCCGGCTGTCACTCGCAGGCGCGTGCAAAGGGAAAGCGGTGCGGTGGGGAAGGATGCGCCATCCCCTCTCCCTTCCTCCCCCCACCTGCACCCACCCCCTCGCTTCCGATCTCCGTGCCTTAATTCTCCTGGCCGCTATCTTTCATTTCGAAAGAAACATCCGTACGCGACTCCGCCTCCCAATCCACCTCCCCCGCCTTTTCACCGTCTGCCTCCTCGTCGCTGCAGCACCGGCCTTAATCTCTCCTATACCCTCTCTTATTACCATTACTTCTTCGTTTCGCTAAATCCGTCCGCGGACTTTCTGCGGAAAGGGATTGGCGAGACGACATTTCCCGTGTCGCCGCCTCTTTCTTCGTCAGAGAGACCGAAACAGTCGCTCATCATTATCTCTCTTATCTCTCTCTGGGAAATTGAAATAAAATTTGGTGTGGGTTTTATATGTTTATATAATTGATGGTGGTGTAGTGGTTAGCGTGTCGGCTTTCTATTGCAAAGTTCGGGGGTTCAAACCCCTCGAATGGAGGTTTTATTTATTTAAAAAAAAAAACTATCATCAGTGCCTGGCAGTAGGCAGCAGTACTGTCAGTATGGTATAGAGCCGAAAACAAATGATGTTGGTTGGGTCTATATCCAATACAGCTGTAGGCGTGATCAGGACGATTTGAACGGCTACAGTACTGCGATGTGGAAAGCAAGAGGGAAACTACCACATTACAATCCCTAGTAAAGATTATATGGTTGGACAATATGAGTTCTCTCGAGGTAAAACAATCCGGAGGTAAAATAGTCCCCCAATCGGATCTCCGGGCGGGGACTGCCTTGAGGAAAACATTTGTCGAAAGTAAATTACGAATAGGGACTTGGAACGTAAGAACTATGAGAAAGGCAGGAAAGCTAGAGAACTTGAAAGAAGAAATGAGAAGAAATAGAGTTGACATTATAGGGCTAAGCGAAACTAGATGGGAGGGAGAAGGACAGTTCGACTCGGAAGAATTCACGGTAGTTTATTCTGGAGGAAATAGTGGGGAAAGGGGAGTAGCTCTGGTACTTAGGAAAGATATGATGAAAAGCGTGACAAAGATAATAGCAACGAACGATAGACTGATGGCAATAAAGCTAAAAGCAGTCCCAGTGGACATGCTGATAATCCAGGTATATATGCCAACGTCAGCTCATGACGATGAAGAAATAGATGAGATCTATGAGCAAATTAATGAAATTTACGAAGAAGACGGAAGAGGAAAGGTAAACTGCATAATAATGGGAGATTGGAACAGCATAGTCGGAGAAGGACAGGAAGAAAATGTTGTCGGGCAATACGGACTTGGGAAGAGAAATCGAGGAGGGGAGAAACTCGTAGAATTCTGCATCAATAATGACCTTGTAGTGACTAATACATGGTTCAAAAACCATAAACGAAGGTTATACACATGGAAAAGCCCAGGAGATAGAATGAGATGCCAAATAGATTACATCCTTGTAAAACAAAGATTTAGGAACAGCATAAAGAACGCCAAGGCATTGCAAGGAGCAGACATTGATTCAGATCACAGCCTTCTAATACTTGACGTGAGTACAAAGCTCAAACAAATAAGAAAAACGAGAAGAGAAAGACAGACCTGGGACCTAGAAAAACTGAAAGAAAGGCAGGATGTAGTCAGCATGAAGTTGGAAGATAACCTAAGAAAGTTGGAAAACAAACCGAAGACCGTCGATATAGAATGGGATGAAATTAAAACCAGTATCAAGGATACCTTGGATAAAGAGATTGGAAAACAAGAGAAGAAAATCAGAAAACCATGGATCACGAAGGAAATGCTGGAGAAAATGGATGAGAGACGAAAATGGAAAAACGTTAACAGTGAAGAAGGTAGAGCCAATTATAGGCGTATAAACAATGAGTTGAGAAGGGTAACAGATAAAGCTAGAGAAAATTGGCTAAAAGGAAAATGTGATGAAATAGAACAAATGGAGAAATTAGGACGGTACGATATGATGTACGCTAGGGCACTGGAATTAGAAGATAAGAAGTCTAATGGAATTTGTGGTAAAGGAATTATGAATACGGATGGGAAGATAGTCTCAGAAACAAAGGATGTAGCACAGGTATGGGAAGAATACATTAAGGAATTATACAGCAAACAGACAGGAGCGGCAAAAATAGAACTGGAAAATGAGGAAAACATTGAAGAAGACAACTTAGGACCAAGTATTATGGAGAGCGAAGTAGAAAAGGCGATAGTGGAACTTAAGAAGGGGAAAGCCACGGGCAGCGATGGAATACCGGCTGAGATACTTAAAGTCATAGGATCAGAAGGACTAAAAGTGATCACGAAATTAATTAATAAGATTTACGACACGGGAGAGTGGCCTCAGGATTTCCTAGAAGTAACAATGATCCCTCTAAAGAAGAAGCCAAAGGCAATGCAGTGTAAAGATTACAGAACTATAAGCCTTCTGTCACACACATCGAAGATCATCACGAGGATTCTTAATAAAAGGCTGGAGAAAAAGGCAGAAGAAATAATAGGGGAAGATCAATTCGGTTTCAGAAAAGGACGAGGAACTAGAGATGCTATAGGAGTAGTTAGAATCATATCAGAAAGGGCAATAGAATACAGTCAAGATATCTGCGCATGTTTCGTTGACTGGCAGAAGGCCTTTGATAGAGTAAATTGGGTAAAGTTGATGAAGATATTAAAGGATATAGGTGTAGACTGGAAAGACAGGAGACTGATTAGGAATCTATATGAGAATCAAGTTGTAAAGGTCAGGTTTGAGAATGTGGACACCTGCGGAATAAATATCGGTAGAGGAGTAAGACAAGGCTGCTGCCTATCGCCAACCCTATTCAATATATATGGAGAATGTCTAATGCAAGAAGCTTTAGAAGGCACAGGGGATTTCAAAATTGGAGGAAGGATTATAAGAACAGTAAAATACGCAGATGATCAAGTACTTCTAGCAAGAAAGGAAGAGGAGCTACAAAAAATGATAAATAGACTAGTGATAACAGGTAGAAAATACGGTATGTAAATAAATACAGAAAAATCCAAGGTCATTCGAATATCGGGTAAAGAAGAGAATCTGAACATAACTATTGGGGGAAAGCCATTAGAACAAGTTTTTCAGCTGATAGACGATTTGAAAGGGAAAGAGAGTTATCAAGATATAAAGAGGACAGCGGAAAATAGGAGTATATGGAGAACCAGGTTTAACCATGAATAATCACGGACCTGTCTACGGACAGACTACCTATGATGATGATAATTGATGCGACAGATCACATAGTATTTCATCTACCGGGTTGTTGTAATATGGAGCAATGTAGTAATAACTGATGTTTAATAACTCATCTATATTTGGAAAATCCTAACATTGGACCACCTAAGACTTAGGAGGCGCCATATATACATACACATTTATATAATACAAATATTTTTCGATTGGGAATTTGAAAATCCCGTTCCTCGGCACCCGCGGGAACACGGTTCACGAACTATTGCCAGAAACTTACGGTCCGCGAGAACATTTTAAGCGTCCCGCGAAACCGATGAAAATGCGCGTGATATTTACTACCGTTGTTTTTGTATTTTTAATTGCATATGTTGTCGTAAAACTTTGCCTGTTGAAGTTTTAACACTAAAAATTGGTTTAGACTCGATTTTCATTTGTAGCGTCACATATGGTCTCTTGCGTAAGCTCCTGTGTAAACTCTCATCCGGCCCGCCGAGGCATTCGCGACTTCTAACATTTACATCTACGATCGCTGCCCGCCACGTAAAAAGCTTCCACACCTCCGGTCTACGGAACACTCCAAGCTTCAAAATTGTGTTTCACGTTTTTATTCAACAGACAATTATCGTATCGCTTTGTTTAAAGTAAATTGAAAACTTTTAATGCAAAGTGGAAATGTTTTTAAACTAATACGTCTGTTAAACGACAAAAATAATAAAGATTTTTCAAAAAGGTAATATTTTAAATGGAATGAATTGAGCCTTAATTTATAGCTGTTCGTGTTTCGTGGCAACTTCAAATATAATTCATCGACAAATACCCACACTTCAAAGCACACAAGAAAAAAATAAAAATGCTTTATTTTTTAGAAAACCTCCATCGTAAGAAGTTACAATTTCATCTCTTTCTGATAGGAAATTACATAAAATGAGACCTCTCCGTAATAATGTAGAAAAAAACATTCAAGAGCCGAGATACAAAGAATGTTTCCAACCAAGAAAGAATAAATCTCCCTCTCAGAAAATGGTTATATAGTACTACATATTTACAAACAGCAGAAATAACACAACGACGAATGAGAGGAGTTTTTCCACTGCAGCTCTGTGAATATTCTCAACTTTCCCTCTCTCAGCCTCCATTCACCCCCTCCCTTCCTCCATCAACCCCCTCCCTTCCTCCATTCACCCCCTCCCTCCATTCGACCCCTCCCTTCCTCCATCAACCCCCTCCCTTCCTCCATTCACCCCCTCCCTTCCTCCATCAACCCCCTCCCTTCCTCCATTCACCCCCTCCCTCCATTCACCCCCTCCCTTCCTCCATCAACCCCCTCCCTTCCTCCATTCACCCCCTCCCTCCATTCGACCCCTCCCTTCCTCCATCCACCCCATTTTCTGACATTTCTCTCTCTGCCTCCCCCTCTGCGCAGGGAAGCCTCCCTCCCTCGCCCCCTCTTGACAGCCGGATTAAAAGGAGGGTAGATTTTGGGGGATGCGAGAGCATGAAAGGAACACGCGCTTAAATGGAGGGAGGAGGAGGGGTTCTATTCCGCTATCCTCCCACTGCGCTGCGTTCTCTATCCTTCCACGCATTCCCCTCCATATAAAAAAGACTCTCCTTTCCAGACTTCCCCTATTTTCCTCCATCCGAAACCAAACAAGACCCTCTCCATTAACTCTCTGGCAAGAGATACCATTCTCCGCCTGCTTACTAAGCTGCAAACACAGATTTTCGATTCTCGACGAAGATGCGCCTTCTCGTTAGCATTCCTACACCTTGAATTCGATATATAATAAAATATTTTCGTTATATTGATAATATGGATTTCCATAAAGCCGCAGCTCATCCAGATAAATAAATGCTATACATTTGTCTTCCTTTATAGCTCCATTTACATACATGCATACATTACAAACCTAGTATTATTTCCCACCCTTTTTCCTTTTTTCATCTTATTTCCCCTTGCCTCTTGGTGTGTACGTGTGCGTGTGTTTGTGGTTGCCTAGTAGGTCTCTGTCGCGGTCCTACAGACTCACAAACCTCGTAGCAACGGTGTGATTTTCCGGTCCCTGGCGCAGATTAATCTCTCGCAAACCCGGCTCCTTTTTTATCCTTTTTCCATCTTTAGGATTAGTGCTTGTGTGATTTGAGTGAGTGAATGTGAGAGTGACTTCAGGTCCCTGGCGTGGAGTAATACCCCCTAAACCTGTAAGTTGGTATTTTTCATTTTCTTTGATTTTTCACTTCCTTTATTTCCCCCCTTTTTTCCTATGTTTTTCTAAGTTTTGAACTTTCCGGTTAAGGAGTTATATTTCTCATTTAACATCAAGTTATTTGCCAAAGTATGGATTTAAATTTAGAATAAATGAGCATATGGGGTAAAACATTTTCAATGTATAATATCCTAATAATAAAAACTGCTATGGGTGCCGCTCATTATGATCACCGGTTATTGTTATCAGCCGCTTATTGTAACCAAACGCGGCATTACACAACCAGATCTAGTTTAAAGAAGTCTGTCGTTTATTGATATGTCATATAAATTTAAGCTGATGTAATCACATTACGCGGCACCTATTGTACAATAATTGGTTTTTTCACAAAGCATGGTTTCAGAATGTCGACGCGTCAAGAGACTGATAAGGACACTCCGCAGCTGGAGAAACCGAAATGGCATGGAGAGACGAATCTAAATTCCGCAAATACACGATCCTTCAAAACACAAGGCGGTAGCGACGAAGTAATTGCCTGCAGTGCGATTACACGCATTTACTCTTTTTACAAGTGTAAAACTCTAATTCTCGAGCGAAACTCCCTTGGGAAGTTATTCACGTTCACTTTCCAAAATCGCTCCCGGCGCCCTCGGCTTCCCTCGCATCGCTAACTATTATTACTCTCCGCCTCAATGAAAGAATATATAAAAGAGGATAGAAAGAGAGGGACGCGATCCCTTCATTCTCTTTCTGCTGAAAACCCCTCCTCTCTCGGCGCCTACACCATCTGCGCAAATACAATGGAAGGGACTCAAATTTGCCTGGAGAAGAGGGGGAGAGAAGAGGAGGGGGAGAAGGGGAGGGGGAGAAGGGGAGGGGGGAGAAGGGGAGGGGGAGAAGGGGAGGGGGAGAAGGGGAGGGAGAGAAGGGGAGGGAGATAAGGGGAGGGAGAGAAAGGGAGGGAGAGAAGGGGAGGGAGAGAAGGGGAGGGAGAGAAGGGGAGGGAGAGAAAGGGAGGGAGAGAAAGGGAGGGAGAGAAGGAGAGGGAGAGAAAGGGAGGGAGAGAAGGGGAGGGAGAGAAGGGGAGGGAAAGAAAGGGAGGGAGAGAAGGGGAGGGAGAGAAAGGGAGGGGGAGAAAGGGAGAAAAGTGATCGCAGTGGAAAATGAGGAAGTGGGGAGGCGGTTAGAGCACCAATGACAACGCGAGACAAAATGCAACTGACAACCATAGACTTTGGAGACTATCGGAAGCTACAATCTGAGATATAATATCACCTGCGACTTAAAATTTAGATGGAGTACCTAGTTATTTTTTCTCAATGATCGAAAAATCAAGATTCAACAGATGAAGGTGCGCTGTTGATTTTTTTTTTTTTACAAATCCATTATTTAATCGAAACAGCGGCATAGGTTTAAAGGCGAACCCCCTTAAGAGAGAGAGAGAGAGAGAGAGAGAGAGAGAGAGAGAGAGAGAGAGAGAGAGAGAGAGAGAGAGAGAGAGAGAGAGCACTGGCAAATGCGACCGTCTTCTTTTTCCATCAACCGCTACAAAACGCGAGAATGCTATAGCGATTCATGCGCATAAAAGCGAACCTCGCGTAGGACACTCCAGCGTCGTTGTCTCGAATTCCATTCCGTTGCTGGCGCTCACATAAACAGGCTCTCTCTCTCTCGCCCTATGACTCAAATCCAACATTTGATAACGTTTATTCCTAGAGACAAAGAACGCTATGAAAAACCAAATGCGCGCTTTGGCAGTAGATCGGGAGTAGATTGGTACGATTCCCGGCAATCGCAGTTATGCTGACCTTCAATTCAGAAGAGGCGTCAATTAGAGTGCATCTCGTAGGTTATGTTTTGAAAGTGTCTCCGTTGAATGACAGAGGAACAGTTCGTTGTGTCAAAGCATTTTTTCATAGAAGACGTTCAGGCGATGGAACACACTATCGCGCAGACACTTCGGTAAAATGAAACAATCAAATTTTAAGAAAGAAACAATGCTTCCGAAAGAAGACCATGAAATAATAGTACTGAATTCCAATGAATATTAGGATAATACAGTCCACTTTTTGCTGCAAAAGATCTAAAATCATCGCACATAAACTTTGGAATTTCTATGCTAGTCCAATAAATACGAGCCCAGGCTAGGGTGACTAACTATCCCAAATTTGGAGGGACAGTGCCTCCTTTTCATCGCTCGTCCCGCCTTGTTAATGTCCCAAATATTGTAGCATTTTTGAAAAATTTTGATTTATATCCCAGATCATCATTTAAATCGTCCGGAACGTCCTCACTGGTCACACCAAGCTATCTGATATCTATTGCATATATCTATCTAAGACTGACTCATCAATAAACGCACCACAAACAAGATGTTCCTCCTTATAGTCGGCAAATATTTAAAAATGTTCCTCTTTGGTTTCCTGAAAAGTTGGTCACCTCCTAAGCGCAACGCTAGGAGAACTCGAAACATCTGAGCGTCATCCAGCGAAAAAATTTTGGTTTCTGATTAATCCCACCCGAAACCGCCGAAGCATATTTTATGGAGTGAAAGGTAGGAGGGGGGAGGGGGAGAGATGGGAGAGGAGAGGAGAGAGGGAGGGGAGACGAAATCGTAAGAGGCGATAATCTGTGATAAATCTTCGGGACAGACCCTCTCCGTTTGAGGACACGCGGGACCTTGCCTCCCCCTTTCTCTTCTCCCCCTCCACCGCCGCACTTCACCTCAATTGGCGAGCACACGTGCCTATTGGAGAGGAGAAATACCCAAACTCTCATGACATTCCTCATAAGTCATATCTTTTCGTATTTCTCGGATCGCGGCAAAGAGAAAGCGAGAGCGAAGAAGAAATGGAATGGAGGGATGGAGATGACACGACACAGAATCCCTTATCACTCTTACGAGACCATGGAGGAAACCAAATCCAAAACCCATCTACGAGCCACTATAATCCTTCCTTTCCTTCCTCCCTCCCACCTCCTCTATCCTATCCCCTCTCTACCATCTCCTCTCTCCTACCTCCTCTCTACCACCCCCTCCCATCCCCTCCCTCCCATCCCCACCCTCCAACCCCTTCCATATCCCTCACCTCCTGGCGACGCGCGTCACGGGTATTTAAAAGGCGCCACCTGAAAAAAATGGGACAGCGGAGGAAACTATTTGCTCTAAATGGAATAAATAGAGGAAAAGAGTGAGTGAGTGAGGTAGAGAAGGAGTGGAGAGTGGAAGGACGAGGGAAGCAAGGCGGAAGGGAGGGGAACATAGGAGTGGGCGGTGAAGAGCGAGCGATAGGAAAGGGAAAAGCGAGAATGCTGGGAGGTTATGGGAATAGGTCGGAAAAGAGAGAGAGAAGGTTACAAAGGAGTTGGGGAGAAAGAGGGATATTAAAACACCAGAGGGTCGTCGGAGGCTGCGAGGCCTGTTGGGTGTCGCTATTGGAGGGG
Organism: Tanypteryx hageni; assembly: GCA_028673005.1. NCBI lineage: Eukaryota > Metazoa > Arthropoda > Insecta > Odonata > Petaluridae > Tanypteryx > Tanypteryx hageni. The sequence continues at coordinate 8,647,133 of CM054117.1, forward strand.
AAGGACGGCATTTTGGATGGACTCACGAGAGAGTTACTGCTTGACGTTTGGGATTTTTTTTAGTTAAGAGAGAGGGAAGTGGGAGGGTAGCGGAGAGGGACGGAGGGATGCGGAAGAAGGAAATGATGTAATCGTCTCACGAGGGAGGAGAGGGCTTTGGAAGCCGCTTTCGGGAGGCGGGATGTGAGGCGGCGGCTTCATCAGTTCCCTCTCGCCGTGGATTCCCTCTCCCCCCCTTCCCCTCCCCCTCTCTCCCCCTCCCTTTACCCTACTTCCCCTCCCGCTCCCTCACTCGCACACACCCCGTTTCCCTCTTAATACCCGGCGGGAGTTCAATTTATGCCACACTGGCCACTCTCCCTCTGTTATTCATCTCCGTCCATCTCTCTCTCCCTCCCTCCTCCCCTCATCTCTCTCTCCCCTCCATTTCTCCCCCATTCTCTCCCTCTATCGTTGTTTTATGCGTAACTCACTCTTCGGCAGGGAGAGGAGAGACCCCATCGCGAGGCAGTTTTTGAGCTGTCAGTTTTTCCATGCGCTGCCCGCCCAGTCAGATAACGATAGTGTGTGTCCGAGAGAGAGAGAGAGAGAGAGAGTTAATGTGTGTGTGATGAAAATGACTGGCCAAGCTTAAAGCCAACGTCGTTTTTTGGGGCTGGTTCATAAAATGGAATTTCAAGAAATAAAATAAAAGTTCTTTTATTTAGTTTTGGTTGCCGGTAAGCTAAAAGTGGGCATTAAACGTGTGGTTATGATAACCGGGGCCATTTCGACTGTTTCTTATCCTCGGGATACTGAATAAAAACAGACGAGATGGAATCCAAATGAAAAATAGGAAAATATCGTTTAAAATTTCACTTGAATGCTCAATTACTACTCAAAAATTTAGCGTACAAAAGTGTTACAAAACGGAGATAAAAAACACACCGTGATCCATTCGTTGATCCTAAGACGTACGGAACGAATGCCATGGAATTTAATGAATATTAAGATTGATTTTAAATAAGAAATCTAACTCCTTAACCGTAAAGTAAAGATTGACTTATTATCATGTCTTCCCGGATCGATTGAAAAAATGCGCCAAAAGTTTCCGAGAAAGAGATCCGCCCTTTCTATGGATTCGTAATGTCGGCTTAAAGAGTCGGGCCTTTGAGATTACCTGGTCCAAATGCGATAGATTATCATATTTTCGGTCAGAATAATGACTTTCCATTTCCTCGAGAGAAACGACAGCGCTCCTTCCTCTCTCCTCATGCACCTGCGCGTGTGAAAGAAGGAAGAGGGAGAGAGGAAAAGAGAGAGAGGAGAGAGAGAGATGGAAAAGAGTCGGAGAGAGAGAGGAAGAGAGAGTTAGAGACAGAGTGAGTGAGAGAAAGAGAGAAAAAGCGTTGCTTAGACCTCCGCTCTGAATTTATTCCTTCTGCAAAATCCACTTTCTCCCTCAATTACTCTCACACGTCCCCTTCTCCTTGGAAACCTCATCTACGCGACACCACCACACTTATCCTCCCTCCCCCGCCCACTCTCACTCCTCCTGAGGCACTCGAGGGAGCGGCCCCCGTGTTGCGGTCTGCTGCTTCGAATCGATGGCAACGCTAACGGAGCCGCTTGCTGGGGAGTCAGTTCCGCAGGGCAAATCCGATTGCTGGGCCAACATCAAAGGGTAAACGAGGCGAGAGGGGAAATGGCCACGGAGGGAAGTGGGGCGCTGAGAGGGGGAGAGGCTGAGAGAGGGAGGCTGAGAGGGGGAGGCTGAGAGGGGGGAGGCTGAGAGGGGGAGGCTGAGAGGGGGGAGGCTGAGAGGGGGAGGCTGAGAGGGGGAGGCTGAGAGGGGGAGGCTGAGAGGGGGAGGCTGAGAGGGGGAGGCTGAGAGGGGGAGGCTGAGAGAGGGAGCTTAGAGGGTGGGAGCAGAAGAGAAAAAGAGCGCCGTTGAGAGACAGCACATTATATCCATGCGATATCCAGTTCATATCCAGAATATTCAGTGATATTATAAAATTCCTTAAGTTTCTCAAAATGTACGCATTAAATCTTGGCTGCTATTTATATTTCTCGAAAACACTTTTTGACACAAGTATTTAAATAAATAAAAAGTAAAAGATCCTTCACCGTCAATTAAAAGGAAAGAGAAAACTCACGTACGCGCTGCAGGTCTCCGTTGGGAACGTCGGGGACCTAATCCTTGATGAAGACACAGGCACACCTGCAGCGCGTACGTGAGTTTTCTCTTTCCTTTTAATTGACGGTGAAGGATCTTTTACTTTTTATTTACTTTGTATCACCGTGTCTCGCATCCCTTTTATCGACACAGGTACTGCCTTTATGTTGATATTCTGTGGACATCTCATGGATATCCCAACCAAGTACAGTATAATTATACTCTATTCCACTGCCACCTTTTGGCAGCAACTGTAACAAAAATTGAAAACAAAGAAGATAGCTGGCAACATGAAATCTCATACTGGTAGGTGCATTTCTTATTACGTATAAGATGTACAGTCAAACTCGTTTATAACGAGCACGGTTGTAACGAGTTCACGGCTATAGTGAGCAAATGCTACCTCCAAGATAAGTTTACGAGCATTTACATACAAATATTTCACGTATATAACGAGCACGCTTCACGGATATATCGAGCAAACTTTGACCACTTCTCACTGTCTCAAACGCGGTGTTCTTAAGTCCAGCCTCTACACCCTATACCGCGGCGTTGTTGTTAAAAAATAATCCCTTCGTCCAAACCAAGAATTCCCAACTTGCAGGTACAGTGGCACTCGCGGCGGTCCTTTGTCCTCTCCTCCCAACCCCCAGCTCTTTTACAGCCAGGAGGTTGTGTTTGGAAGGGGGTAAGGGGCTGAGGGCATGCACAATGGCGCCCACCCCCGTCGCTCAGCCGAATGCACCCAACACCCTTTCCCACGTAAAGATGGGAAATCCCACGTTTAATCCGTCTCCTCATTAACTCTTCCTGGAATTGGTATGCTCACAGTTTGCAAAGAAAGTTCGTAGCGTTGATCACAAAAATCAGTTGAGATTTTGCCCTTGAACGAGTAACATGTCCGTACATAAAAGGAAGTGTTTGTCTATTCGCGAAAAGGTTGATATTATTCGAGAGTTAGAACGTGGTAAAAAAATGTTGAAGTGTGTAAAAAATTTAATTTATCATCGTCTACGGTTTCAACCTTATGGAAAAACAAAGAAGCGATTTTATATGCACTAGAGAACAACCTAACAACGAACAAGAAAAAGAGGAAGTGCGACTTGGGTAGTGATTAAGGATGCAGCTGTGAGTAAATTTTATATGTACGTATGTTTACTTTAAATTTTCTAGTTTATTCTCATTTTTAGGTTTTTTCATAAATTTACTAAATAACCTTTCTGTTTATATATTCACTTTTACTTCTTATGTCTTATTTCACCATACGCATGCATGCTTTTGCCTTCACGGATATTAAGTTTAACGGCTATAACGAGCAAAACTAAACGGTCCCGTGGCGCTCGTTATAGCCGAGTTTGACTGTATTTACTTTGGTGCTAAACCTTTCTAACATTTAGTAAGCATAAAAAATACTCTAAATCACTTTTAATCACATTTTATGAGTTGGAATGACCATTAAAATTTCAATAATAAGATGTTTATTTATTATGTACAGTATTCTTTAAATAAGGTCTTAGCTGATGCGTTGTAGTAAATTTATAACAAAGTTAAATTCAATTAAAAGATGATACTGCAACTACTTCTTTTTAATTTAAAATGGTTTAGATATGCTTTATGCTTAAAATACAAGTTAAGGCTCATGGAATGATTATTGAAATACTAAAATAATGTATTCTTGTATTATAAAATGTAAATTATCAAGGAAGATAATTAAAAACAGGGAGCTCAAAGATATACATGCAGATTGGAAAAGAACTAACTCCAGTATAAATGAGGATATCCATATAAAACATTCTATGGCAATAGAATAGATAGATAGAGAGATTGCTTTTGCAGAATATCCATAAGATATTATCTGTGAATATCCATAGGACGTCATGTTTGGATATTCTGGGGACATCACATTGGCGTACATTTGGATGTCCTGGGGATAACCATTTCATGTCCACAGGATGTTATAGGGCATTTCTAGGATATCCTATATCTCCCGGTGGAATATTGTGTGGATATCCATGGGATGTATTGTGCTATCTGGGGAGAGGCTGATGACAGATTTCGGGAAAGGGACCCGTCGAAGAGGCGCTGTGAGGCTGACGGGGAAGGATGGAACTTAATATGTGTGGGCGTGGAGAAGGAACGCGGGAGAGTTCTGTTTCAAATATTCGGTTTTGATGCGTTAGAAGAAAACCATAAATTAACAAGTAGTTCTGGAAAGAACTAATCTGCCTACTTTCCTTTCAATACAATTTTAATATATAACAAGTAAGGGTGTACACAGGTTTCCCGTGATACAGAAGTGCTTTTCGTCAAATTCGTCGCAGTATAATCGTATACTTTAAAATCAGAAAATTATTTTTCCCTATATTGTGGTAGCCCTGCTTTTTTGATCCGCTCTAAACATATTCATCTCGTTTTCCCATTCCATACTCTCCCTACACGAAACCTCTTTTAAATCTGTTCAGCCAATACCTTTCACATTCATAGTTATAGAAAAATTCTAACCTTCTAGCCCTGTTTAGTCGACCTGGTTAAAATATAATATATTGGTTATTTATTTATATGAAGATTAATTCTCATATATTTTCAAGGCTATGTTTGTTTGTATGTTTGTTCGCTAAAAACTCAAGGACGGCTTCACGTATATTCACCAAATTTTTAATACAGAATCATGCTATTAGAAATTAACGAATGCATTACTTTTTAATCCTTTCTCTACAGAATAAAGCCTTAAAAAGTTATTATAATTTCAATTGCAGTTGTTAAGCCTTCATATAGACAAAAGAATGGCGTTATTCCCTTCCCGCTTTCTTTGTCATCATCGTAGCAACAGGTACATAACAACATGTAAACATATATGAAAAGCAACGCAATCGTTATTAATGATAGAATATTTCCTTTTTCGTAAGTAAAATTATTATATTATATATTTATTATGCTTTTTGAAGTGCGATTCGAATTTCGTGATGAAATAAGTTTAATTTCCTTTTCAAGATACGTAGAAAAGCAATTTAATCGTCATTAATGCTAGAATATTACCATTTTGGTAAATAAAATTGCCATAATATAAATTTATTATGCTTATTACATGTAATTCAAATTTCGTGATGAAATAAGTTTTATTTCTCTTACAAGAATAGGTAGAATGATATTATCATTAGATAATGCATTCAGGCTAACTTGCATTATGCTTGGAGTTGCTACCTACGTCAATAATAATGAGTTGCAAATGAAATAAATTAAGCATGCATAGCAAAAAATCAAATTAATTCAAGTTTTAATTAAATTTCTATTCATATTGTAATTTATAAAGCGAAATTTAGAAAATTTAAGTAAATTGAATTTGCAATAAAGTTAATTAATAAAAAAATTTACTGTACATACTTTGACTGGAAGCAGCGCCTGGTACTTCTGCTATTATATATATATATATATATATATATATATATATATATATATATATATATATATATATATATACATATGTGTGTGTGTGTGATTTTTACAAAATATAATAACGAAATCAAGATTTTTAAAGCGGAGCTTAAGAGCAGGGCTACCACAATTAATAAATAATCAAAATCGTTTACAACTTAAAAGAAAACTTTCCCGAGCGAAGCCAGGCGTTTCAGCTAGTATACTATATTTGGTTAAAATCCATTACGTCAGTTCTCTAGAAATAAGTGTAAAAGAAATATTATTCAACTATTTATTGTTGTAGCCCTGCCCCTTAGCTCCGCTTTAAACATCATGATTTCATTATGATATATAGTACAAATCTTATATACGCAATTTAATTGAAATCCGTTTAGCCAAATCCTTAATTACTGAAAGAGTTTAATTTGTAATTGTAGCTCCCCTGTTTGGTTGATTCGGTTTAAATATGCTAATATGGTTTTTTATATAAGTGTATATTATAAGTATTTGGTTAAAATTAATGTGGACAGTGCAACACAAATACGTGTAAAAATAATATTTTTATTCCTTGTATTGTGGCAGCCCTGCTTTCTATATCTATACTAAACATCCTTATTTTGTTATTTTATATTGCATGCCTACTTCATACAAAATTTCGAAATTCATAATTACCGAAATGTTTAACTGTGCAATTGTGGCACCCCTGCTGTGTCGATTCGGTCCAAACATGCCAATTTGGTTATTAATTGATATGCATACTCTATGTACTAAATTTAGTTGAAATCAGTTCATTCATGTAGAAGATGTTAGGGGTGCACACACACTCACTCGCACGCGCACGCACGCACACACGGGCACGGACACACACACACACACCCGGGCGATCTCATAGACTACTTTCCATTTTTTGGAAAGTAGGATAAAAATAGGCGATATTTCGGTTCGTAGATACGAAGATGTTTCTCGTTATATGTATAAGCTTTATGCATAAAAATGGGTTTGTCCTGTCCTTAATACGGTCGATTTAATCGTGCGGTCATGGATGAAAAAAATGTCTGTAATATCTATAAATATAGGCGAAGCGAAGAATCTATTTTTTATTTAATATCATTATAGGATAATGCTATCACCGTGAAAATCATTCTTTATTAATTCCACTAATTTTGTAGTTGAAAAAGCTTTTCTAGAAAATCGGTATCCAAACTCTACAAATGTTCAAAGTTATGTTAAGGCAATTCATCTTATAAGAAAAAGCAGCTTATCGGAGAAGGAAAACCTTTCTTTTTATACATATTAAAATTTAAGAGACTACTGCACCATTATCCTTCCAGGATGGAATTAGACTCGATACATCATCGCTTATTCTTTAACTCCGTAAATGTTTCATAAAATTCACTGAAATGCCTATAACTGATTTGAAAATATGAAGTTGCACATATCTTTCCGTTGAACATGTTCGTGAACGCATTGTCGATAGGACAAGCAGATATGCCACCAAGAACGGCAAGAGCGATATATGGAGAGAGATGAAGGGAGGGAGATAGAGAGGGAGATAGAGAGGGAGATAGAGAGGGAGATAGAGAGGGAGATGGAGAAAGAGAGGGAAATGGAGATAGAGATGGAGGAAGGGAGAAAGGTAGAGAGGGGGAGGGAGGGAGAAGGAACTAGAGATGGAGGAAGGGAGAGAGATAAAAAGGGAGGGAGAGGGAGATAGAGATGTAGGAAGGGAGAGAGAGAGAGAGAGAGGAGGGAGATTCACATCAATGCGCCACGAAGTTTCATAGAGCCATTCCGAGATGGAATCGTTCTCGCGAATGAGCGCGCCTTCTGGAGAGAATCTACGGGTAAACGTTCGCCGGTGATTGGTAACGGAGTTGTGAGATAAGCGGGGAGGCGGGGGAAGGGGGGGAAGGTACATAGGGAGGGAGGGGAGGGGAGTTAGGGAAGGGGAGAGGAGAGGAGGTTTCCCGTGGGCGACGAAGAGAGATGGGGAGGGCAAAGATGGCGTCGTGCGCAGTCGAGCGAGGGTAATGGGAGTTGATATACATGGGACGAAAGGGGAACGGGGAATGGGGCAGAGGGGAGGATGGAGAGAGACAGAGAGGAAGGTTGGTTACTTCCGAAATCCGTTTTGGGATCTCATCCAAAAGAGGCGGATTAAAAAGGCCTTTTTGATTGACGCGGCGAATCGAGTTGGAAGTGTTCCAGCCTTTGACCAAACATTCGCGTGGCGAGACGGAAACTTCAAAGTCAACAAAGGATGGACCCACAACGGTTTCTTTCTACCTATAATGGCTTTCCTTTTTTCCCACCGATCGGAGCCGCGCAGATAACCCGCACAAAATATGATTTTATCCGCATTTAGTGGATGAATCTGGTCGAGGTTTTATTCGCAGCCAAAAGCTTTATTAAGGTTTAAAATAAATAAATAAATATAATGCGGCTATGAAACTTTGAGATCTTTGATGATTCGAAAGAGATACAAAGAGGCTTCCGATTGAGAGAATCGCTATCGTAATGAAGTTCCGAGCACGATGCAAGTAAACCGTTTCTTCGGACAAATTACTTTAATAGGAGGCGGTTAGGCCTTCGTCGTAACCTCGATTTTCGAGTCTTCGGTCGAGTCTATCGATTTTTATCGCCACGAAATCGATATCCTTAGTATATATTTCACATGAAAAAATACTGACTAAAATTGCACGTTAAAATCATTGTGCGTTAAGGTAATATTTTCACGCATTTTAACGGAACATTTTAATTCAATTTCATCTTATTGTGCACGACGATGAAATAATAAATAAAAATAAAATGAAAACATTTGTTATAAACAGTAATCGAATTTTTGTTTTTTTATTTGCATTAGAGTTCGCTACTTTTAATTCGGACTTCATACGATTGATCAGGAAAAATGAAGATGAATTACACGACATATATCGTACAAAATTATTTTATATTCGATACAAAAAGAAATACTCGAATGGCAACTTTGCCTTTCGTCGCATTGTTTGATACTGAAATTCACTAACGAAAGAGGAATTCATTTTCCGGTCACGGTCTCTTTGTGTACATCCTTGCGTAATTGGTGCACGAGCATAAAAATATACACAATCGACCTATAGCAAGGCAAAGTTAACTTATTATCCAGCTACTCCGTGATGTCTGTTTAGGTTAACCTAAACGAGCCGTTTTATGTCAATAAAGTGCAAAAATAATGACATTACGTGCAAACCGCTTTCAAATAACGAAACCTAAAAACAGGGAACTACTCTCCTCAGATATTGCACGAAATAAATTACAACGAAATCACAAGTTTTGGACTAGCTAGTAATATGTAGAATGGGGGAAAATTCTCTACGCTTTCATGAAGACGCCACCAGATTGAATCTTTCCTTTGTTTTCGGTGGAATATTTTTTAAACTCGGTTACAACAGAATTTGTGTCTGGAACAGATGACAGTGCGCTACCAAAAAAGTGGACGACAATGAACTAATTAATGAGGAGCGAATAGCAAAATGAACATCACATCCGAGGAACAAATTAAAATCCCGCAATAAAAATAAACGGACGGGCAGAGAGTAAAGAGACTACGAAGCGATAAAAAAACTGAACGACGAAGAAATCACAGAGAGAGAGAGAGAGAGAAATGGAAAAAGGAGAGAAGAGGGAGAGAGAGAGAGATAGATAGATAGATATGCATCTTTATTTTGGCGAGATTGAGAGAGGGAGAGAAATGCGAAGCGTCCAACAAAAGACGAGCAACCTTCGGTCCGTGAGCTGCATGCGGCCCGCGATAACATTTTATACAGCTCGCGCAGCAATGGTAAAAAAGCGGTCCATATTTAACACACAAATTCGTATTACTTTGAAAATTTATGATAGTAAAACCAGCAATTTTGAAATTTTAACCCTAAAATCGTTATTTAAACTTGATTTTCAGTTATACAATAATCACTAGATAACTTCCGATTTAACCCGGGAAGGGTACACTGGGGATCTGAATACCCCACGGATTTATATTTTGCGTGTAAATGAGAGATGGTTATGCATATTAACTTGTCACTTTTAGAGTTCCTTTAGGGTCACTTAAAAATGACGTTGATAATTTTTTTGTTTGTCATCCCTCTTTCTTGTGCTCTCTGTATTGTCTTTGGGGCACTGAATACCCCAGTGTACCGGAATCGTGTGTTTTACTCGAGCCTGTTTCAGTGAACTTTACTATTCACCGTAATTTCCATATCCGACGAAAACCAAAATTCCACCGATCAGATTATTACAAAATACGACATTGAGACACGTTTTTTATACATTGCATCTATCTTAAAACTTTTGTCATGGATGCCGATATAGCTGTTTACCTCTCGGAGTGGATAAACTAGAAGATGGCTTTCTTTTATGGGTTGTTAAATGCTGCAGCTATCAATGCATTTGTTATTTTGTCACACAATAATGGCATGAAAGGCAATTAAAATCTATCTAGGCATTCTTTGTTGATAAACTATGAGCAGGCCCCAGCTTCAAGAACAACTTTGGGAACTTCCCTCCGTAAGTCCATAGCTTCACAGCATCGACTGCCAGAGGCTTCAACGAGTACTGCAATCAATTTGGAGTCAATGAGTGGAAGATGCCAGCTATGCGACCGTAGCAAGGGCTGCAAAACCACAGCACGCTGTCAGGAGTTTATATAATTTGCAACAAATGTTTTAAATGATTTAAAAAACTGTTTCTTTTAACTTTTTTGTTTATAAATTAAAAAATAAACATTTGTTTGATAACAATTGCTAAATACATATTTTCTTCAAGCGGTACCCAGTGCCCCAGTGTACCCGAATAAGGTGCCAAAAAAACCTTACCAAGGTTAAACGCTAATCCGGTCCACCAAAGGATTGGTCTACAGTTGTAGACCCCACACATCTCTATTAGTATATTCCTTGTACGGACTTGTTTACGCATGCGTCAATCTCAGTAGTTGATTACTATCCCTTGATCTGTCTTAATTTGTTCATAAGTGTTATTTCCGTGTTTTGTGTTAGTGTTTTCAGCAAGTGTAGACCAAGCGCTTAAATACGAAACAGACTTTTTGCATACAGCAATCCCTCGCATAACGACGTTAATTCGTTCCATGAAAAAGCGTCCTTATGTGAAACGTCGTTATGCGAATTTTAAAAATCCGAGATTCGAGTGAAAGGGAGTTTGAAGAGGAGGGGATTGGAGAAAGGAAATGAGGAATAGTATCTGGGCGGCAAAGGAAGAGGGTATGGGAGGAGTGGTGGAGACCTCTCGCGGGACCTTCTGGCAATCTCCTGGCATGATGAATCCGCTTTCTCGTTATGATGCGATTCGGACTAACAGCGCGAGATGAACGACGGCGTCGATTCGTCGGAGGAAACGCGATTTGAGGAAGTCATTCCCTTTGATTATATGTATAATTTGGAAGGCGCTGCGAGCGATTGCTTCCGATGGACGATTTTTTACTGTGCCTATTTATAGCGATTAAAAAAAACACTATCGCGATGGTGCGTCAATACGCGATCGATTTTTCTTTTATGCGGACGAAGGCGAATACCATATTTGTTTTCACGGGGCAATCAATTTAAAAAAATGACATTGGATTTATAATCTGCCACTCCTAATTATTGCAGTAAATAAACATTTGGCAATTAAACACTTAATAGGATGAAGATGATTCATAACGATCATTGAAGAATTAAGTTTCAACATTCAGTTTTGCTACCGTTTTATCGCATTGAAATAAAGTTAACCAAATAACATAAAAGTAATAAAAAAATCGGTACAATATACATTGCACAAACTTTGTCATATTTACTACGTATGCAACTGTTATCACTAAACGATCTCCTGACTGAAAGAAACTCCGACTGTAACAAAAACAATAAAACCGCGGAAAGAGTCTTCTGCATGTAAATGGTATTAACATATTGATTACCTCATATATGTGAAAATCAAACCTGATAAATTATACCATAGATAAATATAAAGTATTATGCGGATTGCCAACAAGAATTCATTAAATGAGAAGGAGAGAATTACTTTGTAACAATTCCACTTTATTAAAGAAAATCAAAACCTGATGATGGCTAGATCTGAGTCGAAACCGCAGTTTTTGGTTTTCTTTAATGAAGTGGAACTTTTACAGAGCGATTCTCTCCTTCTCACTTACCATTATGGAGTTCCACAAAGCTAAGGCTTCATCCGTCGATTCTACTCTCCATTGTCGCGCTACATCGTTCATCTCTTCAAGGTTTTTATTCTCGATGATGTTATGCTTAAATTCGAAATATTGTACGATTTTTTTTAACCGCCTAGACGAGGGGTGGCCAACCCGAGGCCCGCGACGACATTTCGTATGGCCCGCGGTACTCAGCAGAGCACTCAACCGGAAAAAAAATATTTTTGGTCCGAGTGGAACTAAAACCTAAATCTGACGTTTGTTCCGATCCTCTTCTTTCAATTCATTAAAATAGTGTGCGGGTTTTCCCACCTTCCGTTATTTTGAATTTTCCACTCTTCCCTTACGCTACTATCACATGCTCTGCTATCGCAGAGACAATGATCCTGATACGGGACAAAAGAAAGTGCCCGGTTTATTGCTTCTTCCTTATACCCTTTTGGAAATTTGTTCCCAAAACAACTACACCGAACTGCGTTTTGTGCGCAAATTTGGATCAACCTACGTTTGTGAACAAACGTTTTCGACAATGAACTTTGTTGAAAACAAATATAGATCCGTTTTAACAGACATCCATGTGGGCAGTTTGCTTCTTTTATTGACGTCGAAAATCAGTCCTAACATTGAGAAATTGTTAATTGAAAAGTAAATTCAAAAATCACATTGAGATACCAATATTTTTTAAAATTAATATTTCAAATGTTGTAATTTAAATAAATGTTTAAGTGTGTTATTGCTTTTATCATTCGTTTATTTTTGGCATAATGTAAATTAGCTTAAGCTATCAATTTAAACCGGATGTTAAGGATAATAGGATAGTGGCCCGCCGAAAAAATCGTGCCGTTTTATTGGCCCGTCTTAAAAAAAGATTGTCCACCCCTGGTCTAGGATCTCGCACAGACAGGCAGACTGACGGCACTGCGAATGCAACTTTTTTAAACTCTGACACACCTAAAACGTGTAAATCCGTCAAAATCTCGAAGCATAGTTTTTTCGCGATTACAACACTTGCTCTGTATAATGCGTGTTTGAAGAAGCAAAAATTATCGATTTCTATATAATTTCTGAGACTGCAAAAAATCCGAGAAATTTTCAATAGCTTTTCAATAGGTTTGGCTCAGAATTATCAGCAGAAGAATAAGGCACTAACTCGATAGTGACAAGTAAGAATAATATCGATTTTATAGATTTCCTTTTCAGGAGAGTATAGGCCAGGATAAGGAGTAGAGTCGGAAAGAAGGGGTGGGGGAAAGGGGGAGGGGGTTGGGGGAGGGGGGCGCCGGTGTGTCAAACCGTGGCCCATGGAGTTTCACCCGACGCCTAAATTTCTTTCAGCGCTTATATGCGTACCTCGAACATTGTGCCCGTCCTCCGATATCCGCAGACTCCAATGAGAGATCGGACCATGCCATAGACGTGGGGGAGGTCATTGAGGAATGACATAGTAGCAGTAGATTACATAATTTTAACCACTTGAATCGTTATAAATTTAGATTTTTAAGACCAACTTAACAACGTTAAATTAATATACCGTTTTATCGGATTTATCACTTAAATGCGGCAAAAGACCCACGGCCAATTCCAGTTGGATGGAAAGTTAAAAATATCAAATCACCACTCATTTAAAGGAGGAAATTTTAATTATAAATTTCCGATCAAGTGACCGACAAACCACATTCCAGCGCAGTTAACTTTTCCAATATATACTCGAATATTTTCAAGGCGCCTGAGGATGGAACCACGGTTTCTTCACATGATCGCCCGCTCGACAAAAAAAACTCCAACGCTATTTTTTTCGATAAGTTTGTTTTTCATAAGACTCAACGCCGTTTCCGTTAATTTTTTGTGAAGCGACCGAATTTTGGTTAAGCGTTTTTTTATAAAACGGCTTATCCGTCCGATACCTACGCCATCGCTTTTTATTATTATTTATTCTTTTTCAAAGGGACAACCACCGACCATCCATTTGTCCTCCCTTGAATTTATTTCCCCCCCAACACGCCCCCGGAAACGACGGCAGTGGGAAGAGAGCGGGGGTGGGAGGAGAGCGGGGGTGGGAGGAGAGTGGGGATGGTAGGAGAGCGGGGGTGGAAGGAGAGCGGGGGTGGGAGGAGAGCGGGGGTGGGAGGAGAGCGGGGGTGGGAAGGATGGGCGAGGGGCAGAAAGGGTCAGCTATAAGGTCACAGGACCTGTTCGACCGCCGAGGTCACCGTTAGAAAAAATCCTACATCAATGGAGGAAATGAGGTGAGAGAGAGAGAGTTAGGTGATTAGGCGAGAAAAGAGAGGCGGGGAGAGAAAGTGGGAAGTGAAAAAGGGAAGCAGAGTAGGAGAATTGCGCGGGGAAGGGGTTATAGAGAGAGAGAGAGGTTGGGAAGGAAGGAGAGGCGAGGAGGGAGAGATAGAGGGGGAGAGATAGAGAGGGAGAGATGGGGAGGGAGGCGAGCAAAAGGGCGGAAAGGCCCAAAGGATGCGGCAGGGCGTCGAGACGGAAAGAATACGGGGGCAGAGAGAAAAGGAGCGGTTGTTTGCGCGCGCGTGTTTGTGTGTTGGGGCAGGGTGTTCGAGTCCCAAAGCGCGATTCAAAGGTTCGCGAAGAGGTCACTGCGGAGGACGATTTTACAGACCAAGAGGCGCGTAAACCTCTAAAAAGAAAAATATATCTTGTGTAGAAGAATGAGTGGAGAATATTCTTTTGAATACGAAGCATATGCGACAATAAACTGGAGTCGCTCATAGGTGATTGCTTTAGTTATTTGCTAACCCTTTATGTGGAGGAGAGAATGTCGATATTTCGAATAGAAGGCGTATGAAGTAGTAATAGTATAGAAGTAGTTTTGTTATAAGATAAGGATGTGATATTGAATGACAAACAGGCTGGGAAGTCTTTCCAGAAATTTTTTTTACCGAAGCTGCCTTGTTCAGTCCAATTAAAAATAACTCGATTATAATCCAACACAATGTTCTCAACAGAATATGGTCTCTTTCTTACAATCATGTTTTTTATGTTAAATAAAGAAGAGACATACTAAAATACATCATATAATTTGGAGTAACTTTTGAGATAAAATATGGACCATTTACAATATTTGTATGATGCCAGAATTTTGGTCAAATGTTTTCAAATATGTTGTGTTAATATACTAACATAGTAAATATTAATCCACATTTGACTGATAAGTACATATTTTTTGTTTTCACGCATGTTAAATTAACGTAGCAGCGATTAAAATTTGCATAGTTTATACTGAATAAAGTATATTTGTTGAACAAAGGATTTCAGCTGTTACCCTATAGCCACCAAATGTAAGTAATATTATTGGTTAAGCTGCCAAAATGGCGAAAGATGACGTAATGTTTACGGAATTAGCATAAATAAGCATCATTTAAATCAGTGGTCGGCAACCTTTATGGGTAGTGGGTCACGGAATGTTTTTTGGAGAATGCGATGGGTCGGTTAATATATAAGAATGAAAAGAAAAATAAAATCTAGATGTTTATACAAACTATGTTTACTAGTCGATTCATTCTTTTATTTTCTAAACGGAAACCCTTCCAAACATGTTTATCTTTGTGGGTCACCCAAGTCGTGATGGCGGGTCACTCATTGACCCTCGGGTCATGGGTTGCCGACCGCTGATTTAAATCAACCAATGCGGAGGCAATGCGGGAAATAGTCACGGGGATTTAATTATGTACTCTCATCACTTTTGGAGATTTAAAATCTTTCGTTTTATTCGGATTCATTACAAATTTTTAAGTTTTTTCTAAACAAATTTAAATCATTTTCGCGATAAATTACGCTCTTTTTTCATTCAAATGCCGAGTTCGAGTCCCGATTCCAGCTATTTTGAAAATACAAATAAAAAATACTTGTACTCGCTTCCACGCCAAGTAGAAGGGGGAATGAACAATCCCAGAATCGAATCGATTCCCGATGTATTATCCATTATGATATGCTGTTCGTTCGTAAAATTTCAGCTTTGGACTCCGTGAAGAAGTGTCAGAAAAAAAGCATGGCGGATGGAAAACTGTGAATTATAACATATAGTATCGATTTCTTATGTTACACATCTCCGAACAAATTTCAACGGGTGTGTATCAACATTTCAAGTTGTAAAAGTTATGAAAACCGCAACTTAAATTTTGACACGAAGCTTCCCAAGTACCAAATAATACTACCGGACGAATTACACTGGGCCCTTGGATCGTGTATCGCCTAACTTGATAACCAGATGGAGTGCTTCAACGTCGCATCCCAGCGTAGAATCCGACTCCCTGCGACGATATCTGTTTCCCATCACTCAACGTCGCCGGCCCGCCCCTTCAATCCCATCTACCCCGGCCGAAAAGGACGAAAGGCAAATCATCCAATCCATATTTGCATCGCAGTTATACTTTGAAAAAATCTTCCATCTCAATCACTGTAGAAGGAGTCGCTCTTTGCAAGGGGAAGATGGCGGACGAGGATATATTCTGGAAACGGACCAAGATTATTCATCTCTCTTCGGCATTAAAAGATATGACGCAAGAACGCACACGCATTAAATTTAAAAACGCACCACCTGCTATCTTCCTCCTCGCGAATCCTCTCATCCCTCCCACCTCCCCAACCCACCTATCTCTTCCGCCTCCCCTCTCCCCTTCCTCCCCCTCATACCGCTTCCCCGGCATACGCCCTTCCTCCTCCCTCCCTCAGACCAGCCCAACGCCCGTTTTGTCAATTCCGTCCGCTAACGCAGTGAGTTTCAATCTCTCTTGGAAGTTATGCGCAAAGCAATCTCCTTAAACGTCAGCGAGGGCCGTCCTCTGGGTCGACCGAGACCACCCATGACGGCCTCTCCCCCCCCCCCCTTCCCCCTCCTCCTCACCCTCCTCCCCCTTCCCACACCACCCCCCATTCAGAACGGGACGGCCGGTCCAAAACGCTAGCCTATCGCAAGGGTTACGCTGACGGGACATATCCTCCCTATATTGACATTTCTGGCAGCGGGCTACCCAAGGCGTCATGAAATATTAATGTTGAATTTCTTCCACCCCCTCCCACCGAGACGGCTCCTGTCCTCCGCTCCCTCTAACCCCTCTCACCAATCCCCTTCTAACCCCTACCCCTTCTTAACCCTACCCCTTCATACCCCTACCCCTTCCGAATTCTATGCGGCTGCGGTCTTGGATAACTGCTCACCCGTATTCCCGAAGACTACGCATCATCGTAACTCATTTTTTTATTTCGACCCTGGAATCATCATGTGGGGGCGGATGATGGCGGTATCGACCGCGCCCAAACCGGAGATGAAAAGCGGACGAGTCGAGAATTAATAAAAACGGACATTATATTGTTAGCGATGTCGAGAGCCTCGAGCGATGGCCTACCCGGCATCCTACGCGCGCTTCTTCAACAGCCCCTCTCTTTCGAACAACAAGGAAAGAAGAGATTGATGCGCATCATGTTCAGTGACGTCATAACCGATTCATCCCCCCTCCCCACGTGCCGCCCCCGCGATCGGGTGAAATCACATTTGACACCTGTGGAGGGAGAGCGAAAGGCATTTTGAGTGTTGCCTAGTGTAGCCGTTATCCGCCGGAGGGTCGACTTTTTTCAAGTTTCAAAGCACGGCCTCGTTATGAGTTAGGCAGCTCGAAAAAGGCAATATCTTTAAGAAAATAACATCCGATGACGGGAAACCTCCATTGTTCTCCGTTGTTTATGTGCGCGCTCGAGATCCTTTGGGTGCCAAAGAGGGATGAGAGGCTGATCGTCCATGCGCAGGGTGCGTCCAACCATCCAACGGTACGGCCGCCGTCCGTCAGTTTCCGCGCCAACGAGACGCAAGATCGCATACCTCCGAGATCATGCCTTTGAGACGAAAACAGCCTCTTTCTGGCTTAGGCGGCGAAAATGTACTCTATCGGAATTATAAAACAGTAAAGGAAAGCAATCACGATAACCCGATACGAAGTGATAACAACCGAAATTCGATTTCAAGACTAAAAGTATATATCGCTTCTTTGTTAGATGATCTGCGTCCGATTCAGTTCGCGGAATTAAAAATATTCTTAATAATTTACATGATTAGCATGCGCTGTTTTAAATCCACATATATTGTAACTACGTCATTAGTACATTTCCGAGAGATGAGAAGGAAACTTTGAGACTGTACAGCAGCGTTGTTGCTTGCAGTCTGTAAGCATTTCATCTGACCTTAAAAAATTAATTATTTTTCAATAAAGATATTTCATTATTAGAAATATTTTTTAATGTCAAAGATTTCATCTCTGCACCAATTTCCGTTCTTTCCTTATGGAAAAATATTTTATTAAAACAATACCTAAAATTTGAAATTTTAAGAATATTATAATTTTTTCATTATGATGCACTAATGCCACACATTTCTACTAAATTTTAAAGTTATAGCACATCTAGAAATGAAATTATATTTTTCTAATTTTATTAATTTTAAATATTTTTAACGGCCGGTGGTTATCAAATGTTTATTTGTGCATATCGACGAAGCTCCCTAGCTCGCCCCGTAGTACCTAAACATTTACCTATTTGGGAATAATTTGAAACGAGAAAAAAGTCTGCTATGACAAGGAATCGAACCCGGGGCTTCCACTTGCCAGACGGATATTCTACCACTGAACTATCGCAGCAGATCAATTTTCTCGTTTCTGAACGCGGATGTTTTCTAGGTTATCCATCAATTTACCTATTTGTTTAAAATTGGAGAATTTTTAACAGCCAAACAAATTAAAATATCAAATTTTCTATAACCCCTATTTAGTTTTTTTTTACAAATTCTACCTTTAAAAACATTTTCAGTTTCGTAGCACATTCGGAAATACATAAACCTTTAAAATATGTTTAAACAATTGCGAATTTTTAGCGGTTGCATTGTTGAACTTTTTCAAAATTTACTTTTTTCTATATATAATTTTATGCAAAATGTTTGCAAAAACTTGTATCCTACGACTTATAGTTTCCAAGGTAAAAATTATTAAACTTTAATGTACAAATGGGGTTAAAACTAACTCTAAAAATTAACAATATTATAAAGTTATTTAGAGGTTAGTGCAAATACACAAATAAACATTTCAGTATTTCCTTAAAATTGTTATTGCGGCCGTTATAAAGTTTTCAAAATTTAAACAATTAGCTAATATTATTTCACTTTATATGAGCTCCAACGTTATAATTTGGCAGAAAGGTGTGGCATTAGTGCATCACTACGAAAAATAAACTGATGTGGGCAACACATCACTTTCTCCATATTTACATGGCAAATTACATGTTGTTAGCTCTGGGATCGTTGTCAATATTTACTTCCGGTTGACAATTAAGAAAAGAAAAAGGAACGTTACTAAGACGTAACTAAGCGTCAATTGTTTACAATAGTCTTCGGTAGGTGGCGTGGCGTGGTGGTGGCAGCTAAAAATATAAGATATCTCTTAAACAATGCATTATATGGAATAATGTATCAAACAAAGGTTGTAGAAAATAAAATTTCCTACAACTTTTATTCCAGTATATTTTTATATTTATCAAATATTAAAGCAAATATTTCAAAATAACGGATAAGTTACAAGAGTAAACACCCACTTTCGGTCGACCGATTTTTACCAAAAACTAATCAGATCTTCTAACTTTTATAAAAATGTTAAATGTAGAATTTTGCGTTGACCTGATTAATAGTTTTTGAGTTAGAGCGCCCACAAAAATCTATCACATACAGACCGACAGACAGACACACAGACATCATCGCGAAACTAGTCAGAACGTGTTCAGGGAACCTTAAAACATGTATTACCGTTGAAATCTCGAGTTCGATTTTTTTCATGAAAACAATACTTTCTCTATACTTCGTATACGGAGAAAGTAATAATAATATTGTTAAAATTGCAAATTTTAGGTATTTTTTTAATAAAATATTTTTCCATGAGGAAAGAACGAAAATTGGTGCAGATGTGAAAACTTTTGAATTAAAAAGTATCTCTCTGAAAAATTAATATGTTTATCAGGGTGAGATGAAATGCTTGCAGATTGCAAGCACCAACTACTTGTAAATCATATATGTGTGCGTGTATATATATATATATATATATATATATATCCTCCTCTGTAAGAAGCGTCTATATATAATAGATACACTGCCCCTACGCGCGTCAACCCCTAATTCGTCTGCTGTCCGTTTGCAGCCCTGACCCTCCTCCTTTCGGCATATATTTAAGGTAGAAATTTATATTTAGCAGTATTTCTGTATTTTCGGGCTTCTCTCTCTCTTTTCCTCCCATTACCTCCCTCCCTCTACTTCCCTATATGCCCCTCACTCCCTCCCATCAAACCTCCCGCTTTCCTAAATTTCCACTTTCCCTCATTCTCTACCTCCCCCTTTCCCTCTCTTTTTCTTCTCTCTCTCTCTCTTCTTCCTTCTCTCTTTCACACTTTCTTTTATCCGTACTCCCGTCTTCTTCCGTTTTCCCAACACGCTCCTGTATAATTTTATGAGTACGGCAACAATGCTGGTTCTTCTTGCCAACGAAATATTTTATTCGTAAATTACTTAAAATTTTCGTCTACAAAACAATTTTATGAGTCAATTCGAATACCATTTGAAAATCTACGGCAGCTAAATAAATTAGCGTCCTTTAGTAAGTACAACGGTTCAAATTTCAAATTTCTAGGACAATTATAATTAATTTTAATAAGTAAATGAATGAAGAATGGAAACTTTACTGGCATCGAACCCATCTACCTAGATTAGATAACTGCATATTTGTCACATGCAGAACCTCACGCCGAGTATTGTAATTAACGTTTCGTCGAAATTGGACTGACCTATCGCGACTTATTTGCCCCGAGATCTACCGCGTACATACCGATTTTGAACGCCAAATTGCATCCGAAAGTCCTCTTTAGAAGCGTGCTTGTCAGCAACAATTCTCCAATGTTAGTCTTATGGAAAATTTTCGAATTTTTAAAATTTTTTTGGGGCACTTAAAACTTAAAAACTTCCCGTTTTCGCAATTTTTCCTTTCCTTATAAGTCAGTCTGAATATTTTCAGCATTCTAGCTCATACGTATGCAAGAAATAGTTTCTGTAACACACTGTGCGGTTATAATATAGAGAGATATATCAAGGTCACTGCATTAAATTATTAAATTGCTCGTTGTGATGAGGTAAAAAATCACTGAAACCAAAAATTAATTACAAAACTTTAACTATTTGATGGTTGAGGGAGGATATAATAAATAATGTCAAAAATTACCGAAGCAAAAAATTAAAACTTAACTAAAAACATTTTTTTGTTCCAGATACACAGGGACTTTTTGAACATCTTGTAATTATATATAGGCAGGAGAAATTCTATATTGTTTACTAAAAGTTGCGTTATTTTTTTAAATTTTCATTTGCCATTTATTAAGCTTGCTTTTAAAAAAAAAATGCATTCGTCATACTTATGCAGCAGTTTTAAAAATATTCTTAGCCGATTTAATTTTTTTACAAAACTAAAACACTGCTCCAAGGAACGCTTTCGCAAGACGATGGATAGCTAGCTGGCATCATGTTAGTATTGCACCAGTTTCACGGAACTGGAGTGACAGAAGACATCCCAGAAAATTAAATAAAAATAACTTGGGCCTCCTATTTAAAGTCTATAAGACCAAAACTTAATCAAAGTAAAATACCTACGCAAAGAAACGTGAGCAGTAGTTTTGAGAAATATTTAAACGCTAAATTAAATTATAACTAAGTGGCAAGAATCTAGTGAACACAAAATACTATTTTGGTATTACGTTAAGTGTAGAGTTGAGCAAACGAGTTCTTAGATAGTGGATGGCAAATATTAACTTTTCTTCTTCTTCGCAATTAAAAACGTGCTGACGGCTGTAGGAATGTAAATATATTTCGTGTTACTACCAATATACGATGCAAAAACCACAAAATTTCATAATGCATTGAAAACATCACAGCATCTTGAATTTGTCATTTATTGGACCCATCCGTGATATTTAGAAGGATTACTTTTTGCTATCGCCTTACCGTTCTCTCATATCGCCAAGTGACTAATAAATGAAAAATTCAATTGACTTTTTTCGTGTAACATTGGCCAATTTAGAAAATAAAATCATAAACGTTCCATAAATAGTTTCTCGTGACTGTTCGATTTTAAGCACGGAAAGTGAAATTACCCTGCAAAGACAGCATTTTTAGCGAAAATAATTATGAGCAGTAATTTCATCGTCTTGACAAATTATGTCATTTGATAGTGATGTTTATTCTTCGCGTATGAATTATAATGGAAAATGTTTTTTTCCAAATAATAGCTTATTGCTGTATATTTCCAAACGAATAGTGGAATCAAAACAGGCAATCGATGTAAGCAATAACAGACAATCCTACTACAAAATGTAGCTTCTAGTTTTTTCCCGACGTAAGAAATTGAAATGATCAATATCGTTCCATACGGTGATTATTAAGACCATGTTAGGTCTCGCGACGATAAAAATATCCATCCAAGTTCAACATTGAAGGATTACACGTGATAACTCGGATGATGCATTTCTCCACGAACTAAAGAATGAAACACACTAAACACCCGAAGGAAGCTGGCTCCGTCGTTAGAGCATCCTTAATGAAGTGTTTGGTATAACTTCAGAACGAAGCAGACGAGCGGTCGGAAAAATGAAGACGGGATTTGCCGACCGCTGTGATAGTCATGGGAAACAGAGTTCCATAACCGAAAAGGGACCTAATAGAGAAGAGGCCCTTTTCATACCGAGAACGAGACGAGAGAGAGAGGGCGAGTCCGACCAAAAACGAATTCTGTAAGGTCGGAACGAGACAGCTCCAATAATGATTAGTCACAACGGCCTCTTGGTTTTCCAGAGAGGAATCCGGCAAAAGGGAGAGAGAGGAGGGGAGAGAGAGAGGAGGGGAGAGAGAGAAGAGGGGAGAGGGAGAGAGAGAGGAGGGGAGAGAGAGAAGAGGGGAGAGGGAGGGAGAGAGGGGGAGGGAGAGAGTTCCCCGAGGCGAAAATGAGGAAAGACTGGGAGGCGGCGATGGGCGGTGAGAGGAAGATTTTTAGAATGTCGGCTCTGTTAAAAGAGGTCCAATTGTCGTGGGAGATGAATTATATGCGGCGGAGGAATGAGGTCTGGGATGGGAAGGGACGAAAAAGGGAAAATCAGCAGAAAGCGAGAAAAAAATGTTTCACGACTTTTTCGGAAATTTTGTCAACACATCCTCATACATACACAAGCTCACCCTAATAAGGGATGATAATGGCAATAAAAGAAATGTCGCGGATTATCATTTTAGCCTTTAAAGATATGTTTTGGAAATGGAAAGAAAATTACTATTAGGATGAAAAATTTCGTATTGATTATGAAAGCGTATTTTCTGAAAACGATCATTTTAATGACATATAAAGGCCATACATTATTCAGACTCGGAACGAAGCGATAAATGAATGAATCGAACGCGGTAATGACGAATAGAAATTAAAATTTAATCGCTTTGCGTATTAATGAACGAAACACATTCATGGATTTTGTTGATCATAAATGAAGTTTTCACTCTCAAATAATTATGCAGAGCATTCAAGGATAAGAATTGTATATATTGTGTGCTCTGGAAATCTTACGTCCATAAATGCATTCATGAACCTCTGCGTTAAAATGCAACACACGAAACAACAAAAAGCTAAAATAAATAATAAATCGTTTTCAAAATTATCAAAATGAATAGGATTTGAGGAAATGTTACGTGAACAAAATCTAGGCGAATGCGGGCAAAGAATTGTTATCCGCAAATACAGATATGCTTTATTATTAGCCCATTATTTGGCATAAGTTGATGTTTCGGGGTGATTACGATACTGCGAGATTGGAAGAGAAATTCAAAGTAAAATTCGTAAGGCAAACGATGCGAGGTCATCTGCCGCTGTTCCACAGACATAGACCGTTCGAGGACGCGGCTGTCTCTTCCTCCTGTTTCACTCCCTCATATCCCTTTCCCACCATGCAACTTACCCGTTTTCATATTCAAACCGATCCCACATCACCCTCTCTACTCCTCCCGCGGTCGGTGCCTTAAGAAGTCTCAAAGGAAAAACAGAAAGAAACCATTTCCCATTTCCATCCAGAGACACTGAAACCAACAAATCCACCTCAAATATCTCCTCCCTCTTTCGTTTTTTAACCAAATCACTTCCATCCCTCCCTTATTCTTTCCCTTCCTCCCTCATTCTCTCCCTTACTCCGTCATTCTCTCCCTTCCTCCCTCATTCTCTCCCTTCCTCCCTCATTCTCTCCCTTCCTTCCTCCCTTATTCTCTCTCTTCCTCCCTCATTCTCTCCCTTCCTCCCTCATTCTCTCCCTTCCTCCCTCTCTTATTCTCTCCCTCCCTCCCTCATTCTTTTCCTTTCTCCCTCCCCTATTCTCTTCCTCCCTCTCTCCCTCCCTTCTTTCTTCCCTCACTCCCTTCCTTCCTTCCTCCCTCTCTCCCTCCCTTATTATCTCCCTTACTCCTTCCCTCCCTCTCTTATTCTCTCTCTCCCTCCCACCAATCCTTATCCTCCACGAACTTAAAAGAATTCTCTCTCATCGCGAGACAAAAGGAACAATCGGTTTGTGTTCCAGACGCTCTATTATTTATTTCGGACGCTTTTGGGAAACGCAAATACATGGAGGAGGATATCTATTGCTTCTCACTCGCTCTCGCCTTATTTCCCGGCCATCTTCCACTTGTCCTTTCCCTTTAATCCTTATTCCACTCCAGTTGCTTTTCTTCTTTCCCGTCCTTTCTCTCTTTCCTATCGTTCCACCATTTCTCTCAATTTTCCCCTCTTTGTCCTCATTCTCATTTCCTCCTCATCCGTGAGTCTTCCTTTCTCTCTCTCTCCACGATGGCGTGGACCGATATGGACAGAAGTTTTTGAATAACTTAAAGAGCTCCGAGATGCGCCGAGGAAGAAGATGGAATTACGAAAAAGGACGATTCCTTTGAAAACCCTGATTTTCTCTCGTTACGAACAAAAAATTATCCTTCGTTTCCGAGTAATTATGCGGAAGTCTTTTCTCCAGAATAAAGCTACGCTCCCATTCCTCTTTTTGCTTCCTCAGATGCGAGGAGCACTCGAGGGAGCGGCGGCTCCTGTGATTCGCTTAAAAGGAAACTTCTGAAAAAGCGGAAATTCATATTGCGATAACGCATTAGTAATGGGTTTTCGAGATACACGACCTCTTAGTTGTCCGTCGCCGAAAATATTTTCTGATTGATAGTTTTGGCTTTCATCTGATATAATTTGACGGCATTAATGCGACATCTTTAAGAAATTAGACGTCTCAGGATTATTTGGATAATTTTTTGGCTACATAGATAAATGAGAAAAGTGACCAAGGGATAGCGGTCACTAACTTACCCTTCAACCGATTTCACAGTGTTCAACGAAGGTGGATGTGAATGAGACTCCTTACCTAAACGGGAAGAGAACAAGTGAATTAGTGTATAATCTCACTGAAAATATAAATCGTAATTTAATCATTCATTTACTACTTACAAATCTGTTGGGAATAGTTTGTTTTGTTTTTCTAAATTACTAAACAAACCTCAGCGTTGCACAAAGCTTGAAATACTCATATTCAGTGGTTAGCAAAATGACGCAATTCGTCAAATCTCATAAAAATTAGTCATTTTGAAAAAAGACGAAATACTTCTGCTTTGAAAAGAAATATTACTCAAGAAATAAACGTAACTAAAACATTGAAATGCAAAATTTTTGTGCAAAACACCTCGCACAATTAAACAAAATCGCGGATACAATGATAAAAATTCAAAATTTTATATTCAAAGACGATTTAGCTGTGTCTCACTTCTTGCGCACACGTTTAATTGGTGTCACTTTAAAAAATGGCACTAATTAAATTAATGCTGAATGTGTCCTCCTATTTTCCAGTTAGACGTTTGTATTTTTCTCTTTCCTGAAATACTGATAATATTTTTCAATCCATTCATATTCAATTATTTTTCTTAATGCTTTTTATTAATCTACTAACAGTAGCAGTAGTAGGTATAGAAGGACCTTTTTGTTTAATACAATAAATGAATTAGATTTTTTCATTATAGTACTGATGTTATTGGCGTGTTTTCTTAAGTTCCTATTGAAACATTCCCTTTTAAACGCCAATTCTAGCGAAATATACCTTTTCATCGGGCAACGTTCTAATTCAGGGACATTACACTCTTGAAACACAACGAAGTGAAAGATATGGTTCTGTAATGACTTAATGGAAACAAATTCTTACTAAAAATAAAATGGATAAGTATGCCTTACACCGATATTATTTTCGCTAATAATTTAATAGCTTTTGTTTAGAACTGCGGCTATTTCGGGAAGATAAACATCAATCCTCTATTTCTTCATCGATTTTTTGTCTATCTATCTATTCTTCCGATGGCGGCGGTCACATAGAAGCATTAAGGTACGAATAGGCTTAAGTCATTGACGAGACAAACATCGCTACAGATACCGCCTCCACCTAGGTTTTCCCCAGTCCACCTACCCCTTCCCCTTACCCACCTGCCCCTTTTCCTCCACCCCACCCAGCCACCTTTCCCTGCCCAACCAGCCACCTTTCCCCTCCACCCCACCCAGCCACCTTTCTCCTCCACCCCACCCAGGCACCTTTCCCCTCCACCCCACCCAGCTACCTTTCTCCCCCCACCCAGTCACCTTTCTCCTCCACCCCACCCAGCCACCTTTCCCCTGCCCAGCTACCACTCCCCCCACCCTCCTACCTTTCCCCGCCCACCTATCCTACCTTTGGCGGCGCAATGTTGTTTAGACTGGCTCGAATCGGGAGATAGCTTGTTCCACCTGGTCAGTTATATTATTAAAATGGCACCAATTAAAAGGCTGTGTGTAGAATTTCGGACCCCAAATTGCCTTTTATTTATAAATATTATAAAATTTTCAGATTACATTACGATAATAGCATAATAGACAATCAGAAATGACTGGTAGGATGTCTTAAGCAGGTAATTAAAAATATAAAATCATCGGAATGGTACATATTTTATTATACTTCCGGTAACGATTTACTTCATATTATAAAGTTACATCTGCAATGATTTTAGAATGAAATTATTTTAATTTTTCGATTGCAAATAGTATTCATTTAACAATGTTAATTTACAGACTGAAGGAGAAGTTAAGAAGAAGCTATAGAAAGAAAAAACAATAATCTCTAGATCCCCGTTCATTTAGGTTTGACTTCTTAAAGTTTAAATAAAACATTTTGTGCTTTTTTCATTGAAATAAATAAGGAAAGACACTTCAGTAGGCAAACCTGTGCCACTAAAATTGATTGAGAACAGACCGACTGTTGCTGAGTTATTTTCCCAATAATAATGAAACAGATTCAACTGCTTTCTTTAGAAATTGATACTGCGAATATTCAAATATATGTATGTTGTCTATTAACGATGAGAGAGAGAGAGAGAGACTGAAAAAAATCGTTTGTTTGAACGGCAACACCTTCGATCCCCGAGTTCGAAAATATATCCAACACTCATTCACAAGTTAATAGAGAAGGGAAACTCTTCTAGGATTGAACCTATGTCCTTATTATAGACTATAAATCGTTTGAAATCTGCAAGCCGAGTATTTGGCGAAATATTCAATGAAATTGAACAGACCGTTACTAAGTTATTTGTATTAATTCATAACACCTTTTACACAACGAAAGAATAAGACTGGCTTTTATTATGACCAAAATTTATATTTTATATACAAGTAAACCTCACCGTTTTCGACTTTTTATTCTCGGTGACCCGAGTAGCTACCATATTTACTGTTTCTCTATATCATTTTTCGCTCTTTCACATTATAAATACCGGAGAATGCCTTTGTATGTCTATCAGTTCTATAGAATAGATCAGAAAAACATTGCGGAAGTATATGAAAAATAGTCCTTCCGTTTGAACATATTGTTATGTAATTATTAAGAGAGCGGAGCAGAATTTGGACGGATATCTTCCGAGAGAATATTTTGCCGACGACTGCGCGAAGTTGAATATATGTTGCCCGGGAAAGCGCAATTAACGCCGAAGGCGTTATCGGAAATAAATGAGATGCAAACGAACTGAAAGTGAAAGTAATGGAGGTTTGCCCGATCACGGAAACGAAAAAAAAAAAAATCAAAGGGAAGGCATCTTCAGATTACAACATTCCTGAAGCCAGCCTCTTCTTGTTCCACCTCTGTAACTCTTCAAAAACATCTTTTTCTGCAAAATCTTAGATTTCCGAGCTGCTTCATATATGATTAGTTGAATAAAATTTTATTTCTTCATCTTATATCTACATCTTTATCTTAAGCTTCCTCTTTTCTATCTTTCTTTATGAAACGTGTATTTCTATGTCCTTCGGCCATCAGTAATGGCTCGAGATTGCAAATTTACTGACTTATTCATTTACCGGTAATTCGGTAAATGTTTTCCTAATTACCGGTAAACCGGTAATCTATCGGTAATTTTCGACATTTTCAGAACAATGGTAATGTTTATTATAAAACGATAAATATATGTTATGAGCAATGTGCGTAGTTCGGGAAATGTACACATTTACCTATTTCAACTTTTACCGTAACATATACATATTAAAAATAAAACTAATGATAATAATTAAAACAAAAGTTATTGTCTCTGATTCTCTTTTATTTATTGTCTCTTTGGTTGTTAAAATAGGCTCGCAGAAAACATAATTTATCCAGACTTTTGTTTCCTAACCGTGACCTGATATTTGTGCATATCAACCCTGCCGTTGAAAACGCTCTTTCTGAATCGACACTCGTTGGTGGAACGGAAATCAAAAGCCATTTAAAAATATTTTCCACTTATTTTTTTTTCTTGAAAATACATCATTTCCTTTTTCATGACATGTTTTAGGTCTTTCGTGTTTTTTTGTTTTTGAGTTAGATCTTCATAGGATACATCAGTTTTTTCTTTAAGGCCAATTGAAGTTTTCCCTTCATCGACAATGCAGCCGATGTCGACGGAACTGAATTTGCAACATTCACGGAATCGGAATCAATGACTTCAGTTGACTCCTTTGTAATATCTGTTTCCTTTTTATTAGAAACGCGTTCAAGCAGCTCCCCGAATATCTTCATTATTGTGGATGTGCTGGTTTTATTAAAAATTCCGTAATCTTCATCATTCGAGTTCGTGGGATCATAGAGGTACTGTAGAACATCAGAATCATTGCTTAAAAGTGTGTTTTGGTTTGTTAGTTCATCGAGCATAAATTTTAACGTAACATCAGCGATATGCAGATTTACATTTTTGTTACATAGTGCCTCTACTGACACTTTTATCGGTTGCAATGCTAATATTGTATTAGTGACCAATTCAAGTTCATTTTCTGTCAAATTGACTTCTGATTTTGTATCTATGAGACTCTTTTTAATACAATTTTTAACCATTGTGAAGCGCTCCAACATGACTAGCAAACTATTCCATCCAGTTTTAGATTCCAATATCAATAAAAGTTCCTTGCCAAATTCCTCCTTTGCATGTTTTTGGAGTACATCATCGTTTTTTGTTGGTGACTTGCGGAAAATTTTAACCACTTTTCGTATCCTTGCTATCGCAGAAGTCAGCTGCACGTTTTGTATAGCATTTAAGTGAATATCAATTGATTCGTCATACAGTACCTCTAAAGCATCAAGACCATAATATCTATTCTATCTCTTTATTGAATATAATGAATTATTATTCATATATACCTATTTAAAAATATATTTTACAAAGATAATCAACAAGTAAAATTATTAAAATGTACATTAAATACGTTCTTCTTTTACCGAATTACCGGTAAATTTAGTAAAGGATTTCGGGCCATTTTACCGGTATTGCAATGCCTAGTAATGGCTAATAAAATTCTCACCGCGGTCCATTCTCGCATATGTTGGAACCAAACTCCACTTTCCCCATCAGTATAATTATTTGCAGTTCGCGAGATTCTCGAGGGAAGTAACCACAGAGAGCGACGGGATTAATCTTTGTAGGTTTGAGATGGCGCCTGAGGTGATTATTTCGGCGTACAATATTTTATTTGTTAATTTTTGAGCAATAGTAGAGTTTATAAGAAATCTTTTTCGACGTTTCTCAAAATGATTGCTGTCTACAATATTTAAAATTAGCCTTGCGTGGAAGGTATACAAACGACGATAGTATTCCACGTGAGTTAGATGGTACAGATATCATTTCATTCTCATATAAACATTTGTCATCGATTACTTTTCACACGAATTTGATTCAGAATATCTCCACTTATTCTCGACTTAACTTTAATAGAAACCCGATTTCCTTCAACTTAAATTCACTTTCAATTTGTTTTCAGGCGAAGAGAGTTAAATTCTGAAAGCGCGTTAGAAAAAACCACTCCTGAATAATTCCAAGAAAAAAGGGAGAAATTTTGAAAGTGACATACACATACTGCTCGCAGTGCGTTTTCGTGGACGTAAAATAAAGAGATTCTGCACGACTCGTGCACCTCTTGTTCGCTTCCAAAGCACGTTCGCTAATCGTCAAATAAAAACGCTTTCCGCGAAGTCGGAGTGGTTTTCTCCTCTCTCTCACCATTTCTCCCTTCTCTCCCTTCCTCACTGCTCTCCCTTCCTCCCTTCTCACCTTTCTCTCCCTTCCTCCATTATCTCCCTTCCTCCCATTTCTACCTCCCTTCCCCCCTTCTCTACCTCCCTTCTCTCCCTACCTCCCTTCTCTCCCTTCTCTACCTCCCTTCTCTCCCTTCCCCCTTCTCTCCCTTCCTCCCTTCTCTCCCTTCTCTACCTACCTTCTCTCCCTTCCTCCCTTCTCACCTTTCTCTCCCTTCCTCCATTATCTCCCTTCCTCCCATTTCTACCTCCCTTCCCCCCTTCTCTACCTCCCTTCTCTCCCTACCTCCCTTCTCTCCCTTCTCTACCTCCCTTCCCCCTTCTCTCCCTTCCTCCCTTCTCTCCCTTCTCTACCTACCTTCTCTCCCTTCCTCCATTCTCTCCCTTCTCTCTTCCTCCTTTCTCTCCCTTTTCTCCCTTCCTCCTTTCTCTCCCTTCCTCCCTTCTCTACCTTCCTTCTCTCCCTACCTCCCTTCTCTCCCTTCCCCCCTCTCTCCCTTCCTCCCTTGTCTCACTTCTCTACCTCCCTTCTCTCTTCCTCCCTTCTCTCTTCCTCCTTTCTCTCCCTTTTCTCCCTACCTCCCTTCTCTTCCTACCTCCCTTCTCTCCCTTCCTTTTCCCTTCCTACCCTGACGTCCGCGCGACGGCGCGAGAGGTTACCTTCAAAGAACCTCAGCGGGTGAAAGGAGGGGAGGGCGGAGTGAGGGGAGGGAGGAGGGGTGGGGAGAAATGCGGAGGAATTCCCTTCCTCTCATCTAACACCCTCCACGAATGCCCTTACGTAGTTCTTTCCCAAATCAGAGGGGGCGTGAATTCCTCCGTAAGTTTTTTGGAGAGGGGGATGATTTATTTTTTGCTCGATCGAGCTAGCGGGACGTCCAGATCGCCGTATTGGGGTGGAACTGGAGTAGGGTTGGGGCGAGGGGAAAAGGGAAGGAGAGGGAAAGAGATATTTCGGGGAAATTTGCGGCGTTTTTTCCTTATGGAAATGCAGTTGGCCATAACTTGATAAGAAACCCTACGGTACGTTCTCAAAAAGGAGAATTAGTCTGCTACGGTAGTTCAATGGTAGAATATCCGGCCGGCAAGTTCGATTCCCAATCATAGCAAATTTTTTCCTTCCGTTTCCAAATTTCCCAAACCTCAACGTAACTTTTACTATGTAACCTACCATTAAAAAGAACTCGTTTATATTTCTGTAAAATCAATGAAGTGGCAATGAATGCATTTTCCATAAACTGTAAAAAATTTATGTTATCCCTTGTTATTTAATCCGTTTTAACATGCAAGGACTAGGCATAGGTTTTTTATGGATTATTATTATACGTGTTAGTGATTGTCACACTCTCTTTATCAGTAAGAATGACAATGAAATGAACGTAAATGTATAAATATCTGAAACGCTTTTAAATCTTATTGAAAGAATCCCGAAATCGTTTATAAAAATGGCGGCCGTTGAAATCTCTCGCGTTGCTTAACAACTCACCTCATCACTCCGCTCCAACTGCATTGAAAAGAAACCAACGTAAACAACTCTCTCTCTCTCTTGATCTTTCCGCGTCAGTAAAAAAGCTCACACACATTCGCAGGAAGCGCACATGGACCTATAATAACGCGAAACCGTTCCGAACGTCGAGCGTCATTTTAACTCTATAAAAAGCCTCCACATTAATGGGATAACCGTGCATTTAACGCTAAAAGATCTGAGGCTGAAAGTTTAATAAGAGAATCACCGCGGAACTTTTGGATGGTATGGAGAGAGAGGCAAGCGGAGACAGTTGGAATGGAGGTAAATAGAGATAGAGGGCGACGGGAGATGAGTGTGAGGAAGAAGAACTGGGAGAGAAGAACAGCGAGAGAGAGAGAGAAAAGGAAGAGGAGGAGGATGTGAAAGAACGGCGAGGGAATGCAGAGAGGAGAAAGGCATCGGATATTACGGATCCGAGAGCGATGGACGCACACACGCACGCACGGAGGCGGCGGCGATTGGACGGAGAGGCGGGAGTCATCTGGGGAGACATGCGAGGGCTACCGGGAGACGATGCGGACGATAGGGAACCACCCTTGCGGTAGAAAACAGCGGCCTCCCAGCTTTTCTCCATCCGCTGTAACATTTACTAGGGAATCCCCACTCTTGGACACTCGCATTACATTCGTTTTCTTCTTATAATTTTCATCCCGAATGCCTTGGCCTTTTCATTTAAGGAATTAACTAGCATTTGTAGACCATTTTCGGAATTACTCACCAATGCTTTGTCACCTGCATATCAAGCTGATTTTAACCTCCTTTTACACCTATTTCTACCTCTTCTCATTTCATCTGCAAAATATTAAACAATATTGGTGATAGTGTCTCACGCCTCTTCCTAGCGAATTGCATTCTGATTCTCTCTCCGCTACCTTTATTGCGCAGTCTGGTTCATATACAGATTCCTGATTAAACGCCTATCTCTCCAGTCCACCCCTATTTCCCTCAACACATCCATTAACTTATGCAATATAACTATCAAGGGCCTTTTCGAAATCTACAAAGGACGCGAATACACCCTGCTTGTATTCAGCGTTTCTTCTTCCATGTCTTCATCACCCTATGGTAGACATGGGCAACCCGTGGCCCGCGGGCCAGATCTGGCTATTTTCAAGTGGCCCGCGGGCTATTTCCAAGTTGTTTGAGAATTTCCCCTCGCAAATACATAATACTTTTTTACAGTCTTTACTTGAACTAATTCTTGGAATAAGAATACCTTTTTGTGGAAGTATAATATTTATTATCAAACTAATATACTCGTATTTTAACAACGTATTCTGAGATACAAGATTTGGCGCATTCTGGGTAAATACACCTCGATATATTGAATAGTTAAAGTTCAACTATCGCCCATCCCTACTGTGAGCAACTAAATGCGCATTCTCCTTATGGATTCAACACCACTTCGTAACTTCGACACCACTGGGAGGATTGAGAGGATTTCAACATCCGGTGAACTGTTCTCAACATCTGGTGACGTTTTTTCAACTTGAATAGTTACGTGACCACTCGCGCCGGTGTTGAAGTTGCCCGATTCAATACCTATCGCGAATTCAATATTGAATTGGAGATACATGAACGGCCCCCAGAAGAGGCGTTGTGTTTTATTTTTATCAAGTTTGATGGAATGATAGAAACTATGCAGAAAGGCATAAGCTGTAATTTTTGGGAATAACTTTGAAACAGAAAAAAATCTGCTATGACCGGGAATCGAACCCGGGTCTTCCACTTGCCGGGCGGATATCCGCCCGGCAAGTGGAAGACCCGGGTTCGATTCCCGGTCATAGCAGAATTTTTTCTGTTTCAAAGTTATTCCCAAAAAAAAATTATCAAGTTTGGTAAGCATAATTGAACAATATTCATTTTTAAAACGCAAGGAATAACAAATAATAATGTGAATTTTAGGGGTGAAAATTTAAAGGAAAGTTAAGGTCAATAACTTATTGGATCTTTATAATAAGAATGTCATCTTAAAGCTGATTTCTTTTCGCGTTATATGATGGTGATGTCAATAATTTTTGGACAGTTTCAAGTTTGTTTTTCTAGTGAGAACGATGAAAGACCCCTGTTTTTGGGCTCCGCGACGAAAGGCGTGACTTTGCCTGCTTATGTTATACAAATGGCGCGAAAAAGCCTGATCCACTCTAATAAAATTGTTATCGTTAATAACTGGTGCTTTAACGTTACAGCACCCACAAAATTTTGGACTGCGAGCAGCCACTGCTACCTACCGTCCGTCCCTGAGCCTTGGTTGTTTTAGAATGGTGCAACGCGCTGGCGCTGTACGGTTGCTATGAACGAACTTTGCTGCGCGCTGTGCCAGTCTCCTTCAATCGTTCATGACTGCAAGACGTGCTCTTTGCGTAGGCGTGCCAATCTCGTTCAAACGTTCGTGAGAGCAAATAAATGTTTAATTTAAAAAACATTTATACCCCAAAATAAAAAGATTTTATAATCTGAGGAGTGAAATTCTCACGTTTATGGAAATGAAAGGAAAGCCTATTTCAGAGCTTAGCAACGACGGATGGATACGCGATCTTGCTTTTCTTGTTGATATGACTTCTCATCTTAATGATGTAAATTTGAAATTGCAAGGGGAAGGTCAGTTCATTCATAATTTGTTCTAGTATATAAAATCTTTTCAATCAAAATTATAGTTATGGGCAACGCAGATAAAAAATGAAAATTCATTTCATTTTCCTACATTTGCTACTCACAGTGGACCTTGTTTGGCTTACACTGAAGAAATTAAATCGATCAGTATGGAGTTCAATGAAAGATTAGCATATTTCAGTTCACAAGAACATATTTTAAGCATCTTTGCTTCTCCATTTGACGTTGGCGTGGAAAATGTTCATGAAGAATTACAGATGGAATTAATTGATCTTCAAAGTAATGATGAGCTAAAATCCAAGATGACAAATTTTTCGTTTCTTGACTTTTATGAAAAATTGCCTAGAGAAACTTTTCCTCGTTTATTGAATTTTGCGAAGATTAATGTCTTTAATTGGCAGTACTAAAAGTGTGAGAAATTGTTCTTAGAAATTAAGTTTATTAAATGAAAGACATATTCGAGGTTGACTGATAGTCATCTGCAAAATAATTTAAGAATTGCGACGACAAAAATCTTACCAAATATTGATAAACTTGTCAAAAATACGCAAGCACGAAAGTCACATTGATAATATTAACGTGACGTATGTATGTAACTGTTGTGTATAAATTAATATAAAACATTATTTATAATTCTAACAATTTATCATTTTCTTAGTTTATCAAATATATGTATTTTGCTTTATTACTACTCTTATTTTAAATTGCATTTTTTATGCCTCCCTCAATAAGTAAATATATATATATATATATATATATATATATATATATATATATATATATATATATATAGGGAATAATTTTTAAAAGAGAAAAAAGTCTGCTATGACCGGGAATCGAACCCGGGTCTTCCACTTGCCGGGCGGATATTCTACCGCTGAACTATCGTAGCAAATCAATTTTCTCGTTTCTTAACGCGGATGTTTTCTTTGTACATATACATGTATATTCAGAGAAGAATAGTGTTTTATTCCAAACAAATTTATTTGGCCCGCGGCAATCTTAAAGTACAAAATCTGGCCCGCTGACCAAAAAAGGTTGCCCATGCCTGCCATATGGCATCCCTAGTGCAACGACCTTCCCGAAATCGCAATTGGTCTACATCTTTATAGTTATTTAGCTTCTGCGTCTAGTTTCCCATTCAAACTCTTGAAAATAACTTAAGCTGCATGTTAAATTACACTGATTGTTCTTATAATCTTGACATTCATTTGATTTTTGCTTTTTCTTCAAGGGAATTAGAATTAATCTAGATGACGTACATCGTCATTTTCGTCTTTAATTGCGGCCAGCATACTATTTCCTTTCTTTTTTTCCCGTTTACACCTTCACTTTTCCATATAATAATAAATCTATTTTGCCTCGCCTCTGCAGTTCTTGCACATTGTTCTTTCCACCGCATTTCTCTCGCTTTTGTATTTCCTTCCGAATCTCATTCTGTAATTCTCTATTCATTCTTCTTCCATATTCTCCTCCTCCTCTTCCATCTTTTTAATCGTCTCTTCTGTAGCAATTACGAGTGGGTCTTAATAGGTCTTTTAAATGCGATTTGTTGAGTTACCGAAGATTTAGTGACTCGAGCACGAAATTCTATTTTCGATCGGTTACATTCCATTACACGCATTAAACGCCGATTGAACGCTAAATATCAGTTTCTTGATCCGTCAGTCGTTGTTTGTTAATTAGGAAAGAGACTTGAAAGAAAGTCACGAGATAGCAGCAGCGCATACTTGGTGGAAATCCGTCAGAATCTTTCGGAAGTGACAGCCGAACAGATAAAAGCCTTACTTCTGCTTCAAATCGCGCTTTATATCAGTTACGCGCGATCACGGCCAAATCGCACTTTTCACCAATCTTTATTTCTCATCGAGTGCTTTGCAGCTAAATCCTCCTGAAAATGTTGCAACCGAGAGTGCAAACAAAGAAAATCTCGCGGTCAGATGCTTTGATAAATGCCTTCATAAAAATTTGAAGTTACCTTTATTCCAAAATTGGTAATCCAAATTTTTGAAACTGACCAGCTATTCATTGCACTACCTCTAAGTTACCCATTGCGCGTAGACAAGAGGGAATAAGCAGGTCGTACAAAAATGCCTTCATCTCGCGGTATTGTATCGAGTTTTAGGAGCGGGAGTTCAATAGCATCTCTCAAATTCGTTGGAGAGGGATAAAGGCGGTTTGGTTATTTGCTAAAAGAGATAGACATAAAAAAGAAAATAGAGAAAGAAATATTCGGAGGTAGGAGCGGTGGAAGGAGAGAATGGCGAAAGGGAGGGAGCTGGTGGAAGGGAGGGAGTGGTGGAAGGGAGGGAGTGGTGGAAGGGAGGGAGCGATGAGAGGGAAGAGGGGAACCTCGTTCGGAGGATGTATCGAGTGTCTCATTAGATGCGAAGGCAATGTGGTCGCGCCCCGCTCTTCAATAGTTCGGCGAAAGAGAAGTGGAGTGAGGAGAGGGTGGGGTGAGGGAGGGTGGAGGGGGAGGGGATTGAGAGGGAGGGAATGCAGTGAGGAGAGGGTGGGGAGGGAGGGGATTAAGGAGGATGAGACGGGATGGAGAGGAGAATAGAGGAAGATGATGAGTTGCGAAGAGATGAGGAAAGATGAGTGCAAAAGATGTTGCGGATACCAGAATTCCTTTGATGGGAGTTTCTCTCCGAAGGAAGCCATGGATGAGGTAGAAAGAACTCCAGGGAGAGAGAGAGAGAGAGAGGAGGTGGTGAGGGGGGTAGAGATAAAAAAGCTGTAAGTTGGGGGAAGAGCGAGAGGAGAATGGGAAGGAAGGATTTTGGGAGGTAGGGTCGGTGGGAGGTTTTGAAGAACCCGAAAATATTACAGGCACTCGACGTTAAACAGACCTCTGTCTCGGAAAACCCTCGGCACGCATTTACAGAGCCGACAACTAACTTCCCTTCCCCACTCTTCCGACACCGACGCCCCTTCGCTTAAACACCTTCCTTCTCCTATTCACCTCCATCCCCTCTCTATCCTGTCTCTCTCTCTCTCTCTCTCGCTTTTTCTACTCTCCATCGCCATTCCTCTATCCATTTTTCTCGATCATTTCGCTTCCCATTAGTTCGCTCCTCACTCATGCATCCCTCTGCCTCCTCCCCTCCTCCTCCCCTCTCTTCCTCCTCCTCCCTTCTCATCCACCTCCTCTCCTTCTCATCCTCCTCCTCCCTTCTCTTCCTCCTCCTTCCTTCTCTTCCTCCACCTCCCCTTCTCTTCCTCCTTTCTCTTCCTCCTCCTCCCCTCTCATCCCTTCTCATCCTCCTCCTCCTCCCTTCTCATCTTCCTCATCCGCTTCTCATCCTCCTCCTCCTCCCTTTCTCTTCATCCTCCTCCCTTCTCATCCTCTTTCCTCCCTTCTCATCTTCCTCCTCCTCCCTTCTCTTCCTCCTTCTCCCTTCTCTTCCTCCACCTCCCTTCTCATCCTCCTCCTCCTCCTCTCCTCTCATCCTCCTCCCTTCTCTCCCTCCACCTCCCTTATCTTCCTCCTCCTCCCAGATCTTCCTCCTCCCTTCTCTTCCTCCTCCTCCCAGATCTTCCTCCTCCCTTCTCATCCTCCTACCTTCTCATCCTCCTCCCTTCTCATCCTCCTCCCTTCTCATCCTCCTCCCCTCTTCTCACGCACTCCTCTCTTACTCCCTCCCTCACCACCGTGTCTTCGCAAGCATCTCCCTCAAGCTCTTCGAAGGCCTTTTTCCTCTCTTTTTCTCTCTCTCTCTCTCTCCTTACCTCTAGCTCGTCAAAGTCGTCTTATCCCGAGACCCCGCCCTCTGCAACCGCCCTCTCATCAGTCACCCTCTCCTCCTTCCTTTCCCTGTCCTCCTTCCTTTCCCTATCCTCCTTCCCCTAACTCTCTTCCATTCCTCCCTTAACTACCTCCTCTCGCTTCCCCTCTACTCTTCCCTCCTCTTTGGAGAACCTCCCTCTAACCACTTACTACTTTATCTCTCCTTACATGGTGACTTCCTCAAAAGACCTCTCTCCGCGCCATTCTCTCTCTCTCCTTCTCGTTCTTACTCGACTTCGCTCGCTCTCTGTACTTTCCACTCCCTCTCTAATTCTACTCCGCCCTCTTCAATCCCTTCGCTACTCACTCTCTCCCCATCTGATCCATATTCAAGGATTCTCCATTCCACTTTATCCTTTCTTTCAAAAAGTATTAAGTCCTATCTTTACGGACCTGGCTTTCTAGGTCCGGCCCATACAAATTCGGACCTGGCCCGGCCCGTACGTTGTCGAAGAAATTCTAGGCCCGGCAGGTGGCCCGTTTAAATCCCCTAGGCTCGAAAAATGTAATTATTGTATTCCAAATTTTCTACCAACATCTGTGGGCTGTTCAATGATTTAAAAAGGATTTTTTTAAATCCACATATTTGTATGCCTTGGAAAACAACAAACAAAATAAATTAATATACAAAATACACAAATATAATGTTATAGGTTAAAATATATTAACCAATTCAGTACGGAGGACGAGTCACACTCGTTCATCACAAACTCTGTGTTAGTTTACTTAAAAAATCCCATGCCACTTTTTTTGCTTGAACCCATTCACTACGGAGAACTAGTGTGACTCGTCCTCCCTGCTGAATGGGTTAAATAAAAACTTATGCAAATCGTTTACGTAAATTTCCGACTGATAAAAATATTTCGGCCCGTCAAAGCTCGAAAATATTTACAACAAACTTTAAATATCCAGCAATTTTTAGAGCCCTGCCCGTACAGGGCCCGTAATGAATTCCAAAGGATCGGCCCGTGCAGGAGTCTAATCCCTACTCTGATTGCGATTTCACTCTATCTATCGAAGAGGCATACAATAGGATTGAGATGTTCGCCGCGATTGCGGTGAACAGATTACTATGATCACCACATCTGTGTGTATGCGGTATTTCACAATGAGTTTGCGATTGTATCAACCATTATAAACTGTTATATAATCTTATATTTATTCGGACATTCATTATCATTATTTATTTTAATAAATTTACTATTATTCTTTCAGGAAAAAGAGCATCGGCAGTGGTGTTTATACAACAATTAACGTTCTATAATATTTAATGCTTCTTTAGTAGCAAATTTAAACCTTCAGAGAGACTAGAGATTATTTTTACCTTCTCCATACGAAGTAGAGGAGAAAATATTGTTTTCGCGAAAAAAACTCGAATTTGACATTACAGCGGAAATACACGTTTTAAAGTTCCCTATGGAGAAAGCCATGTGCTCGACAATACTGCTGAAACGGGCAGGAAAGTGGAAGAAAATATAAAACTGATCTTCTTGCCTGTGTTATATCCGCCACATGTGGCAATCGACGACCGCATTGTAGACACTCGATCACGTTGCATTTCTCCTCATTTTCAATCCAAAAGGTTTCACTTCTCATCGAGAGAGGCGCTCCCTCACATTTCCATTTCTAAATCTGTATTTTTGAAAACTTTTCATTTAGAAAATGCTCTATTTATAGATGATTGTGTGTGTGTTAGTATTTAAGTAGTGAACCACAGTAGGAGGGCGTGAGTGAATGTGGGGAGCAGTTGGAGTCGAAAGGAGAGTGGGAGTTGAAAAACGGCGAAGGAAATGTTTCTTTTTTTATCAGACCGGAACGAACGAGAGCGTTGGCGAATCTCTTAAGAAATCGTCAGTCACTTCCTCTTGGCCCCGCTTTCTCCCAACGGAACAACGCGTGGGCGACGACTGCCGCGGGCACGGGACAACGACAGGGAAGAGCCAATGACGAGCCAACCATTATCTCCGAAGAGTTTGAGTATGGTCAGCCTTACCCTAGGGGTTCGCGAGAAAAATTTAATAATGACCTCTTTTTCATTTTCTCGGTTCTACAATTCTTGCCAGTATTTTAGTTTCTTTCAAATTAGTTGCATGGTTTTACTTTCAATTTTTTCTTACGCTTCAAGAATTACATTTAAATTTTACAGGTCACTAACTAGAAACTGATTACAATATCAAAGATTCTGATTTTATTGTAAACGTTTGCATACTATGCGCTATATAAACTTTTTATTTTTCATGAATTAAGCCCGCTCAAAAACACGCGCCACGCATTAAAAATCGAATCACACGCTGGAAAATGCCTGGATAAACGCGGAGCGTTCCATAATAGTCTTCCACATGTTGCCGTGGTAGCATCGACAATACAAAGTGGCAGTGGAACGGCTAAGAAGCGTTTGTCGACCCAGAGCCGCACGATGGGGCTTTTTCAAAAAAACATGGCCAAAATCCAATTAACATTTTTATTCGATACCAATTGCTATATTATACTTCCTCATTAGGCAAAAAAGAAAATGAAACCATGAAAACATCGATTAGTTTGTCCAAACTAAAGTTTTATGTCCTTCCTGAAATGGAAAAAACAAATTTAGATTTATAATATTTTTACTTGAAGTACATCTTAAAATGAATATTTAAATATAATACACATACGTTACTCCTAACTTAAAAGATTAAAACAGACGTTTTCAACATAAATAAATTTTTTAAATAATTACTCTGAGCAAGAGCTTTCTTCATAATCCGTGGATGACCACACATCTAAGTCCTCCGATTGTGCCGAAAGATACCTTTGTATCTGGAGGCTTTAGCATGGCAATAACTTCAGGAGGGAAGGATTTTTTCTGTTTCGGAAGCTCCCGGGTGCTTGATACAACAGGGTCTGAAGATATTAGAAGACTGTTGAATACGTCTTCTAAATTCCTTTCTCAGGAAAATTTTCTTGAAAACCGTTCACGATACACTTTGACATCTTTGTTGCGTACTTCTTGCGCCTCCTCCGAAAGCATTCCAATTGGTAATATTGCTGACGAAATAACTATAGGACCATGCAACAATATTTTATGTACAGTGGTTGGCATATGATACCACGGATACTTCTTCACAAATAATTTAGCTGAGTCCAAAGCATACCCTTCGAATTTGTCAACGTTTATTGCATGGCCACTCGAAATTGTCAAAAGAATAATCCTGAATCTTAAGATGAGCTCTTCATCTATCCCTGTTATGTTAGACGAATGTGCAGCATTTTCAAAAAAATCTCCGAGCTGTGTTGCCATCGTTAGTGCTACCATAACCGGGTTTAGGGCGATCAACCAAAAGACCCATTCCTAATTGAAAATTTTCTTGTATTTGTTTCTTATTTTCCCTGATCATTTCCTTGTCAATGTCACTTAGAGCTTACCATTTTCTAATTTTTAATTTATAAGAAACGTGTAAAAGGCATTCGAAGAAGCGAATCCACGCATGGAGTGTGGAAAGGCCAAATCTTAAGGTTGAAGTGTCAATTTTCTTTTGTTTCATCGCCTCCATATTGTTAAAATCTTTTGCCGTGGCGCCACAAATGTAACATTTTTGTGTCGATGAATTTGATGACACGGCATTGCAAACTTGACTGTCTACCACGGTAAATTGTAAGTTATGTCTGATTAAGAGATGCTGTTCGTCGCACATCACCAAAGTTGTATTCAGACAATTTATTTGGTGTTCTATGTACTTAACTTCCCCAACAGTAACATCGACAATTTCATGCAGAAATTGGAATCAGATTGGCCGACATAATTGAGTCAAAGAAAGCCAGGGATTCTGCCAAACAATAATTTTGTTTGGAGAATCAGCATCACCAACTACTAATTGAAGCGGTACAAATGAACAGAGAAAAATATTTGCGTCCGAACCAATACCACTCTCAAATTTTTGTTTATATTGGCTATGTCCAGAACTACCGTCGTGTGGAAAAATCGTCATTTCCACAACGCGGTTCTTCAAATGCACACATTTATCACTATATTTTTTTAAATCTGAAGAACACATTATTTCAAATATTGCCTTCCTACTCATAGAAATATGTTCGTCACATGAACCTGTAAGAAAAAAAGACGTTGTAACGCAACGAGAGTAGAAAAAGATCGACCATTTTACCAACCACAATATAGAAAATCACTACTGTGTGACGAAACAAGTACATTATTTCCAAAGATGTGGTAATATATGGAAAACTTTCTTACAGTTTCTGATAGCTAAGAGACTGTATTATTAGACCCAATAAAAATTTCTGCTCGATAAATCTCGATAGATAACTAAGACTCTATTTGAATTATTCTTCATGTTGAATATTTTTCGCATAATTAACAACAAAGAAAAAGAAATTCGAATACAGATAAATAGATTTGAAGTATGGAATATTATTTTACATACCTCCAGGTATTGGATCCATGTTAACAAAACATTTTACAATTACTACCACACAGAAAAAATGAAATTTCGAAGGAGAAAATATTGGAAAAAATTTGCAGCACGTCCTACTCGCTCGGTAGTCAACTTTGTACTGAAATAAGGAAGAGATCGTTAGCATAGGGGCTTGGCAATTTGCTGTATAAAATGCGTAGGTAGTCTCTCCTAAAGACTAAGTAGTCACAAAAGTGATATCTGCAACTTTGTATTTCACATTTTGGCCAGGTTTTACGTAAAATGCCCCATAGTGGGCCGGTCCGAGCTATGGGCAAGCTGAGCGGTTGCCCGGGGCGGCAAAGTATTGGAGGCACTAACCAGATTATACATTACTTACGAATGAATAAGAGTTAGATACAATTTTTTTAGCAGAAC
Organism: Tanypteryx hageni; assembly: GCA_028673005.1. Classification (NCBI taxonomy): domain Eukaryota; kingdom Metazoa; phylum Arthropoda; class Insecta; order Odonata; family Petaluridae; genus Tanypteryx; species Tanypteryx hageni. The sequence continues at coordinate 8,690,327 of CM054117.1, forward strand.
TGGCAGGAATCTAGATGAAATTAATTCTCCTTTTCATTACCAATTACTTCACGGAACAATGAATAAGTTCTTTTAAAAATATTTTAACAATTTAGCGGTTTATCGTCCGGGGCGCCAAAATACCTCGGGCCGCCCCTGCGCCGACCTACGTTGACGGAATCTTTTAGCTTCAATTTGACCTGAATTTACACTGGAAACATATTTCTGAAACACTCTGCATGTACGTGTGTGTGTATACTATACACAATTTTTGAACGTCTATCGACTTGGAAAGAATTCTCTATTTTATAAGTGGCCGATATTTTCACACCGACCATTTCCTTCCATCGCAATATCATTCGTAACGCCTCCGATGAAATTATCTCTCCCTGTCCACTGCCTCCCCTCTTTTCTCCCTTCTTTCCTCCCCTCTTTTCTCCCTTCTTTCCTCCCTTCTTCCCTCCCTCCTCCCCTTTCTGCTCCCCTCCCTCCACCCCTTCCTCCTCCTCGCGTTCCACTTCTCTCTTCAGATGGAAAATAAAAGCTAAATCTCATCGGTTACACTTTCAGCCTTCCTCACGCACCTCTCTCCTCGGCAAGGTCTTTACCTCGCGTCAATTTCGCCTCTTCCTCTTTTGCCCTCCATCCCTAACGGCATTTCTTCCTCTTCTTCTCCCTCGACATCTTTCCAGTCGAAGCTGTCAGCCCACTGCCCCTTCCTCCTCTTTGCCCGCTGCTTCCCTCTCTCTCTCTTCCTCCCCACTCCCTTCCAGCTACACCATCGGCCAGAGTCGCTGCTTCTTTAATGGGATGTGAAGGCGGATGCCTTCAAGATTGCCTGAGAAAACCCAGCCAGCCATTCTTTGGTGAGTAAGGAGGTATGAATGGGGGAGGGGGAGGAAGGGAGTGGGATATGGGTCCGTGGGCGAAAAAAACACCTCCCAGCTGTTTTAACCGAGGGGATGGATGGGATTAATCAGCATCGTCTTTCTCGGAAAAAAGGGCAGCGACTGAATGCGCCAACTTGAGGGGAGTAGTAGTTAGAGATAAATTTATTCTTCAATGTTGCAGTACTCGATAGCAGGGGAATTTGGTCATCTAATTATTTCAAAAGTGGAGATGAATGTTCCTAAAAGATTGAGAAAGAAATGCGAAAAAAATAAATCCAAACAGTTGATGATTTTAGTTTCGAAAATATAAGAGTAAACCTTTATCATTTTGGTTGAAGCAGTTGGAACAAGATTTACGGTGCGCTTCGGATTTTTGTGTCATGAGAATTACATCGACGAGACAACAAATAATACGGCGGAAAAGTAAATCGGAAAGGAAGCCCTCAATAAAACTCCATATTATAATGAGTGAAATGAAGAATTAATATTTTAGATGATCAACATATATTAGTTATATACAGTTGTTAAATCCAACAAACGACACACAAGATGAAAGAAACCTCAACATAAACGTAACAAATAAATAGAAAATGACGCGAGGGATGATTTAAAAGTGACTAGCGCAAAAATAAAACGATCCCCTTTCCCCCCGCGCACCGCTTTTGAGCCCGCTGAGAAAGGTGGGCGGCGTCCACTAATTGGTCGCTCGCCCACAGCCATTTGTGCGCCCGAAGTTTCGATTCAATCATCCTTTTGAATGTCAACACGGAATGTTCTTAGACGCAGCAGAAGGTTAATCACGCAAGAAGCTCTCATTTAGAAAAGACTCCGTATTGGAGGCACGTCTGTTCCGCGAAAACCACTCCGAATGGTCTGGAGTATTTATATATGTAGTACCAGCGTAATTGCCCGTCAAATATGACGAGCATACGTGGATTAAGTATTAAAATTACCCCATTATCCCTCGCTTTCTCCAAAATAAATTCATTAGCTTTATTTTTCTATTTTAGTCAAAGATTAAATACTCATTCAGCTTTCGTAGAAAATGTGTCCAAAATCTTTTTAAAAATTTAGCAATTTAAATATCTATAACTTAATATAAATCCACATTAACATAATATCAGTGAATAATGGAATATTAATTTACGTTCGTTATTGTCGCATTGTTTATCGTAACCAAAGTATTGTTTAAACTTCCAAATAACTTAGACATATCGTGAATATGCGGACAGATGCGAGACGTAATTATAATCCCAGTTAATCACACGCAATTTCGCTAAACCGGCCACAACGCAAATCACCTAAACAACGAAAGATTTTCACGTAAAAATACTTCAAATTTTCTCGCTAAAAACTAATTTGTGGACCAATTCGACAGGTGTTCGAAGATCGATGGCAAAAAAACTAAATTTCATTATTTCGGCGTTCACTTTTTTGTTTCGTATTCCTACGATGATTCTAAGTAATTTTAATCCGACTGACAAATGTGCTACACTCATCCCTGTGTTAATCAAAAGGAGTAAATGAACGCTCATAGAATCGAACCCATGAATTCAATGCTGACGCCAAGAAGCTTTAAATATAAATGTTTGCGCTGACAAGTAATTCCTGAAAGTATGGTTATAGTAAAATGAAAGGTTTTCGAGTTATTAGCGGTTTTATCATTTTCTTATTAAGGGTTAGTCACAAAACTACATACAAATATACAGAGCTAGGTTTTAATATAGAGTGATATATATGAATTAAATTAAAGGAATTTTGACTGCCAAATAATTAGATGATAATGCTTTCTAAGAGCTCAAAAGACAGTCGCAACTGATCAATGAGACATGTCCGCAAGTTAAATGAATTGAAACGAAAATACGCCGGAGTGGGAAGGGAGGAGGGAGAATGGGAAGGGAGGAGGGAGTGTGGGAAGGGAGTGTGGGAAGGGAGCGTGGGAAGGGAGAGTGGGAAGGGAGAGTGGGAAGGGAGAGTGGGAAGGGAGCGTGGGAAGGGAGAGTGGGAAGGGAGAGTGGGAAGGGAGAGTGGGAAGGGAGCGTGGGAAGGGAGTGTGGGAAGAGAGCGTGGGAAGGGAGAGTGGGAAGGGAGAGTGGGAAGGGAGAGTGGGAAGGGAGAGTGGGAAGGGAGAGTGGGAAGGGAGAGTGGGAAGGGAGCTTGGGAAGGGAGTGTGGGAAGGGAGTGTGGGAAGAGGGAGGACTGGAGGGAGAAAGGAAGAGCGAAGAAGAATGCGGAGGGAAAAAGAACATGAGACAGTTGAGAAAGATGAAATACGTAGCACAGACTGAGTGGGAAGGGGCTTGGCTCTTTGGGCCCCAACTCAACACCTCCGACGCCTCCCACGGAAAGACAAGAGGAGGGGGCGGAGCGGTGCGATGGGGCGTGGGGGGTATTGGGGCATGGGTGGGATGGGGTCGTGGGTGGGATGGGAGCGTGGGTGGGATGGGGGCGTGGGGGGTATTGGGGCGTGGGTGGGATGGGGACGTGGGTGGGATGGGGTCGTGGGTGGGATGGGGACGTGGGTGGGATGGGGCGTGGGTGTGATGGGGGTGTTGGTGGGATGAAGGCGTTGGTGGGATGGGGGCGTGGGAGGGATGGGAGCGTGGGGGGTATTGGGGCATGGGTGGGATGGGGTCGTGGGTGGGATGGGGGCGTGGGTGGGATGGGGTGGAGTGTAAGGATCAAGGGCATGGAGAGAACAGTCGAGGCGCGAGGCCGATATCGCACGCACCGAAATCCTTGCTTCCGGTTTAAATTTGGGCGCCCTTTTCGACCTTTGAGTCAAATAGTTAGCTAAAGGAATATCTCTACTTTCGACGTTTTCATGTTTTTGCCAAAATCGCGCTCTCAATCGCTCCCTCCGACGGAGTTTTTACTCCTGAACGTTAAGGAAAATTTGAGGAAAAGTAAAATTTTAAACTTTGCATAAAATGTACAAATCCATTTGCGTCATTGTAATCAATTTTATTCCATGTTTGTTTTATAGGCAATCATTAATGGAACCGCGTAGTCGCCCAGTTCAATTGATCCGCCGCTGATAATTTACGTCTCGTAATTAGGACGGGTTTTCAATAATTATAACTCGGCGTCGTTGAGTTAGCGCATTAAAGGTCAAAGCCCACGCGAAATCTTTGCATCCTGACGTCCGCCGCATCCTTTCAATTTTCTTAAAGGGTGTTATTTATCACCAATTACGGGTCCTTTGACACCGGGAGACAGCTTCAAACCGATCGCAATTTTCGAAGTTGTCGCGTGCCAAAAATTATAATTGGACGAGAGGATAAAACGGACAGAGAAAGATGGAACCTTTTTAGATGGAATAAAAGGAGCCGCGGGGAAGGAGAGGAGGGCATAGGGAGTCGGCGCTCTCTGAATACGGGGTGCCAAGTCGGGCGTCATGGTGACACAATCTCAAAGCAATGGCCGTCGTCGTGTGTGTATGTGCGTGTGTGACGGAGGCGAAGGGCGGAACCAGAATGAGAACGCGCTTTATTGTTGGCCATAAAGGTCCGCGGGGAGATAACCAATTTGGATGAGGGACGGTGGGAATTTTGCAGAAAAGAAGAAACTGTTTCTCTCGGCGAATTAAAACTTAAAAGGATATATTCATCAATCGAAAAAATGACAAAATAAATTTATTGGACGGGCTGATACCAGATATGAGATAAATATACGAATTCAAGTTTCAACTCAACTGCCTTTACGGCTCAAAATGTCTAGCATTTTCTAAAACGGGAACCACATGGAACCGAAGCGTATCAATTGATAAAGTGAGATCTTATTAGGCGTCCATTATTTGCTTATGGGATAGAGATACACGGGAGAGTAGTATAAAGACGATCGAAGAAAAAGAAGCGAATGTTGATGGGCCACGAGCCTCCTCATCGTACAATTCGTGCATGTACCACACACACACACACACACACATATAGCCAAGTGAGGCAGATGTGGAACACCAAGTGTTACCTTCCTCACGCTTTTTCATCGCTTTTTAACTGTCTAGAGAAACAGCTCCCTCTCTCTCTTGGCAGTCGAAAGCTAAGAGTAAAACTTAAAGATTGTTACAGTTCGGCTAAAATGCCAAGGCGAAAGGGAAAGATGGGGAGGGGAGAAAATGGAAGGAAATGGGAAGAGGAGAAAACAGAGAGGAGAATGGTGAAAGCTTCGGAGACGTCTCGATGAAATCGTCGGAAGGAAAATAAATCCATTATAGCATTCTAGGCCATCGCGGATCGGAGAAATCATAACCAACTTTTGTGAAAGAAATTAGTCAAAAATTAATATCTTCTCAGTTTTTTCGATAAAAAAACAAGTCAATTTTTTCTCTAAGAATGGAGAGAGAGGGATTAATATTTCAATCTTCATAGATTATCAAACGAAAAATCAAAGAAGATAGGGACTGACATTCTGGAACAGGTTCATTAGCGTCTTAAAAATTAGTATACTCTAAATCGAACTCATAAAAATATATTTGTTTTAATATAACTATCAACGTCTATTGAATCATTGTCATTAGGAAAGATGTGGAAAGGCATAGTAAATTCAATTCGGTAAAGTAATATTTTTCGTGAAATATATTTTGAAAACTTAAGTCACGCACATGTTTTATACTGAAAAGGGTTTTGACATTTACATTTTAACGCGCCTAAATATACGAAGAGAGCAGCTATAATAGTACCGAGTAGACCAGTCAAACACTTTTTTGACGGTTAGGGGAAATAATTCATCAAGTTTTGAAACTTGGCACATTTGTCCGTTAGGGTAACCTAACTAACATATCATGCCTGTCGTGTACGCGTCGGCCGTTTTGGCGCCAAAATGGCCGCTGGAGCAAGACCCGCGACTGGCCATTCGCGAATAACTCGGAAGCGGTCAAATCTACAACGAAACTGTATGAAAAAAAAACTTGTAGAGAATAAAATTTTCTACAAGAAAGGTTCTGCTATTTTTTGCTACTGCGATGGTATAGCAGAAAATGAGCGTTTTTTGCGGAGCGCAGTCCGCGCGCTGTCTTAAATTCAATTGCTGTGGGCTCGTTTCCACACCACCACCTGTGGTAGAGCTCCAGACGCGTTTTTTATAGTGGTATCCCCTTTAGGCACTAATCCACTGCTTATTTCAATTACTTAACATAAGTAATAACGAGCTCACAAAACAATTTTAAGACAGCGGGCGGTCTGCGTTCCGCAAAAAACGCTCGTTTTATGCTATACTCTCGCAGTAGCAAAAAAAGCAAAGATTATTTCTTGTAGAAAATTGTATTCTCTACAAGTTTGTCAAAGCACATTTTCGCCGTATATTGGACCGTTTCCAAGTTATTCGAGAAAGACCAATCGCGTGTCTTGCTCCAGCGGCCATTTTGGCGACACAACGGCCGACGCGTACACGTCAGGCATGTCAACTTTTGATATGTTAGTTAGGTTGCCCTAACGGACAAATGTGCCAAGTTTCAAAAGTTTATGAATTAATTCCCCTAAAATGTCTAATTTGACTGGTCTAGAGGGGGAAACGGCACAGACGGAAACCAAGGGACGGCGATGCAGAGGAAGCATCGGCGGAGACACGCTCATGCGTTTTCAGTTTCGAAGACCTAAAGAAACGCCACCGCGCACCGACATTAAATGCGAGCCTCCGCGTTATTCATTCCGCGTGATTAAGTTGGCATCCCACTAGGCATCGTGAGCTCACCTCAAACTTCACCTTCCGTGACTCGAGCACATCAATCCCCATCGCCATTTCAATTAAAGGAGCGGCGTCCAAGGAAGCCATATAAATGACGCGCCGCAGGGATAAATGGGAGAGAGATGGGGTCAAAGGGCGGATTTGTTTTTTTATAAACGCTTAAGCAGCGATTTTGTAGGGAGCCTTGGAAAATCGTTACGACGAAACGAATCAAAAGGCGAGTGGGGGAGAAGTGGGTTCGAGCGAAGAAAGGATAAAGGTTAAGTACGCCATAATCATCGGAGGGAAAGGGGTGGAGGAGGGGACGCTACCGGAGTCTTTGGGGTTTCGAAATGGGGCAACGGGAAAGCGCGCCATATGCGAGAGGTTGCTGCATAACAAAGGAGATGTTTTATTTTAATGTGCATTTCCTTGATTCGCTAATATATGGGCTCATACTATCATAAACAGAAAACATTAATTTTCTAAAGCAGCGTGGAGCGAGTGATAGCTATTGCCTCTTAGGTTTTTCAGTTAACGAGTAAAAATATGTATTATTAAAGTTTAGAAAACTTTTGCCCATATAAATTTAGGCAGAATAAAAAACTGTAACTTGATGAGTCGAGATTATGACAATTTTAAGTAGCAGTCGTTTCGGCGCACAAGATACGTCCTAATGATCTCACAGAGTCGGAAGACCGGGAGGCCCTCGGGGGAATAATAAACCCATTCCGCAGTTGGACACAATACGACTCCATATCTTCGCCCAGGCTCGGAGAGGGCTGGCTCCGAGGGCGGGGGCAGCATCTAATGCCCCCGGGGTGGCGACACAGGGGCCTTCGTGCTCCGCTCTCCCCGAAAACCTCCTCCCGCAGCCCAAACCTCCTGATTTATGGAATTACATTTTATCTTTTTCGCCTCGCATCCCATAATGTCCTCTTGGCTGAACACGGGCTCTTTTTATGTCCCTTGCGTGCGCGTCGCACGGGTGCCGTGTTGGTGTCTCCGGGACGAGATTTCTTTGGCACGGGCGCGAAGGATTGGCGGAGGAGTTGTCGGAGCAAAGGGGGAGGCGGGGAGAGCGAAGGGGGGAGGCGGGGGCTTTATGGGCCTCACGCTAAGTCGTTCCAGGGGGCTGGGGGATGTAGAACGCGGGAGGGGATGTCGGAGGGGAGGAGGGGGGGGGGACGGGATGTGGGAGGGAGGCCGGGGGGGGGGGGAGAGATGAGAGGCCTCTTGGCGTGCGGGACATCTGTTGGAAGCGGCGGAATTGAACCTCGAGATTTTCTCTCGGGATTAGCCTTTCCTTGACGACTCCATTGCCGCCCCCTCTAAGTAAGCGACGCAGAGGCCAAAACCTCACTTCGCGCCACCGCTATTCCCATTCCATTGCTCTTCATAACCGTCTCCTCTTCCATGGCAGCGAAATGTTCTTCAGATCAGTTACCACGCAGATGGAATTAATGGCTTACACCACAAATCGCTTGATTCACTCTAACTAAATCCCATAATAGATAAAAACGTCTTTGTTAAAGCTCTGTTGTGAAACATGACGAAATATAGTCTCCACATTCACGCAGATACTATAAAAGTCTATAATTGGAAACAATTTTCGGTTTGAACTCATCACAAAGCTAATTCATAAGTTGCCTTTTGCGCCTTACGCTATCTGTCGCAGCATTTCAAAGAATACGCCATTTCGCTTGAGCTAGCTTGCCGCGGCGAAAGAGGAAGCATATATATATATATATATATATATATATATATATATATATATATATATCGACCTCGCAGGTTTTTACGACTCCATTAATGCCGATGCTAACGATTTTAAAAACACATTCGTTAAAACATTGTATTCGCCGGCGATTAAGCGAAACCCCCTTCCAAATCAAAACGAATCAACAATCACGACTCGATCGCTCGGATAATTAGACGAAGGGCTTCCATTTTCTCAGAACGCGTCATCTTCTCCGTCCTTCCCTCCGACCGGTGCTGAGACCAAAACGAGTCCAAAGCACGTCGTTTGGAATAAGAGAAACATTCGTCAAAACGCACGCGAACGAAAAATCGACGCTAATAGCAAAAGCCGAAAATAGGCTGCTCGGAGATAAAGCTTGTTGGTAGAAATGTATATTATGTCTCCCTTTCGCTGTTTTCGCCTTTCTCTAATTTCTCCAAAATATTCTGACCGAACGGCCTCCCTACTCAACACGATATTTGGCTTACTACCCCACTCATCCATGCGTGGAGGCGACCCGAGTTTCCCGACAACCCTTCCGTCTCCCTCCGAAATATCTCTCTTTCTGTTTCTCTCTCTTACTCTATCTCCTTTTCCCTAATTCGCTCCGAAGCCATTTGTCGACAACGCAACCGCAGCCCCGGGTGCGCCTCAATTTGCTGTTCTCGATACGTCGGCGCCGCCCCAAGCAGCCGCAATCTGCTCACTCGTAGGGGTGAGGACGGCAGCGGGAAAACAGTTAAAGAGAGAAGAAGAGAGGCAGGGATAGATAGATAGATATATTTATTATCCTAGGCCAGTGGCCTTTAAGGACATACAGCAGTTAAAAAAAATTACATACTGACAAAAATAAAGTTAACATATTGAATAGAGGTATATAAAGTATATAAGTACCCTTAAGTTGGTACAATGATTACCTGATTTTATATAAAATGTTCACATAATCAAATAAATATTACATAAATAGTACATGAATCACATATCACATGACAGCGGTATAATTATATATTTCCATAACGCGCAAAGGCGAAGAGCAAAATTTAAAACGTAGAAAGTTATAAATGCATCTATACATAAATTTAACTAATGATGTTGCACATTACTTTATGATGAATAGCTCGTGGTTGCAATTATTCAATAAATAGTTATAGAGTTTATTTTTAAACCTACCCAAGGAAGCAGCACAACGTATAGACCCTGAGATGGAGTTCCAGAGATTTACAGATTTTGTTACAAATGAGTTGTGGAATGTAGTAGTGCGATGGTTGGGAGTGTACAGATGGTCTCTGGGAATACGTGTGGCTCTGTTCTGCATATCTGTAAAGTAGGTAAACCGTTGGTAAAGATAGCTTGGTGTCTTAGTGTTCAAGATCTTATAAACAAGATTTCCCAGAAAGTATGTCCTTCTTTTATCTGTTTTAAGAAATTTCGATTTAATGTAAAAGCCACTAATGTGGTCATATTTTGGGACATCGTTAACAAAACGCATACAAGAGTTTAATGCCCTCTGAAGCTTACTATTAAGTTCCCCGCTGATGTCATTACATACAAGGCAGCAATAATCAAAATGCGGAAGGATCAATGAGGAGACGAGGGTAAGCCTCAGATTAGTGGATAATTTCTTTATATGTCTTTATAATTGATGAAGAGTCCTGAACACTTTATTAGAAACACTGGTGATATGTTCTTTCCAGGAAAGTGTCTGGTCTATTATTAACCCTAGATCAAGGATCGATGATGAATAGTCAACGTAACAATTTTCTAAGACAATTTTAGGAATATCTACAGCAAGATTTTTAACAAAGTAGGAGCTGCCCACAATAATCGCTTTAGTTTTTGAGGGGTTAATGGTTAATTTATTTAAAGTCACTCATGAACATATTCTGTCTACATCCTCATTTACTTTTCCAATCGCATGGAGAGAGGGAGAAAGATAGGGAAGGAGATAGATAGGAAAGGGAGAAAGATAGGGAGGGAGAAAGATAGGGAGAGAGAAAGATAGGGAGTGAGAATCTGTGCAGAACGACTGCGAAGATTTAAGTGCCACAAAGGAAAAGATGACGTGTAATGAGAAAAGGCCGTGGATAAAATGAGGATGGAGGACAATTATCTCGATGAAAACGGACTGCTTTTTGTGTTGGCACACGTTACGAGGCTTCTCCAGAATACTATGCGTTAAAACGAATTAAAATTCAAATAGAGCGAGTTTCTCATTATGGTTTATTACAATATCATTTCATCAAAAATCAACAACTTTTTTGTGTTACATCAAGGAAAATTTAATATTAACGCATATTTTTCCTCCAAATTCAATTTAAAAAATGACTCAACCAGGAGAAGATGATTTTATTAAAGAAAACCGATTGACCCGATGCAGGTTTTCTCCAAAATGGATGGGAAGAATAATAAAATGGCCAAAAGACTGTTACATGATCATCAAAAGCTTATTGGTGAAATAAAACTATTACGGAGGCAGATTTTATAATAAAAATTGTCATTAATTAAAGACTCGTTATTATGGAATTCCATTCTCAGTACGAACTATGTACCAATTTTGCGATCTGCATTTAAGATTGAACGCTATCGAGAATATTGACGAATAACTCATCAAGGTCTTCGACGAAGAAATGGGAGAGGATGACGTAGATGTCTACAAGGCGTCAATGGAAACATATCGCATAAAGATGTCCCGATTTATAATTTTCGTGTGAGAGAAAAAGGAACCAGAGAATTCCAGAAACATCATTTTTAAATACATATTAAATACATGAACATTGGACAAAAACATCCGTTAATATGATATTATTTAGTACTTTCTCTTTATTTAAAACAAAATTACACATGAGTAACGTCAGAAAATTAAGTTGAACTGAATGAAAATAACGGAATGAATTAATGTTATAGATATGATTATTTCAACTTTGAAGAAATGCATCATATTTTTATTTGATTTTAAATTTAAACACGTCATTACCCGCAAAATAAAATTTTACTGCAAATAGACTTCTTGGGTGAAAATGCTAACAAATATTAGCTGAAGCACCAAAAATAGCCCATTCCGGCGAAAACGCAGTGAATTGCCATTATATACGAAATAGTCACAGGTCTCTCCGTCCGTCCAGTTTGAATCAATTGATGAAATTTATATAAACATTAGTGCTAATTATAATGTTTCGTTTTTAGGAGGAAATTAATTAATGATTCTAAACATGTTTTCACGCAAAGTCGACAACTATTCGAATTTTCTTTTTTTTCTGAAAAAATGTTCCTTCAGAAATAAGAAGCCCTAAATTCTTCGCTCGATTTCAGACAATTTGAAAATTGAATAAAAGTGAACGTCACTCGGGATGAGACATAGGAAAAGGACCCATCTTGATTTTAATGGGTCTATATTAAAAGGACATGTTGCATTTTGTTTGTTCGTGAATATGAAAATCTATCTCCGGCGCTCTTGCCCTGGACGGATTTTGGTACTTAGGTCTTATTTCAAAGTAGAAAACAACAGAAACATGAGTCATATTACTTATTATTACTCAGTCAAGGCTGAAGTGGACAAAAATAATTTATAATTTAACTCGTACAATATTCAACCTAGAAAATGATTTAATTTCAGACGTTATAGAATCAAAACAAACACCACTTATCACACGTGATAGTTTTTGACAAAACAGCTATCAAAAATTTTCTTTTGCACATGTGCATCGCATTATCTCATCCATTTTCCCTTTTAGAACTCGCTTTTATTGGACCAAAAAAAGAAATGACATGTGTAGGTCCTATCTCTTAATCAATTCCATCATTTAACCAGAAATAAAATTTAAAATTACAAATCCTTAACCACAGGACAGAACTTCATTAAATTAAGTCTTTCGATACGCTTAAAAATTCAAAGAGGTATCCGAATCATATCGCTCAGTCAGGAGTACCAACTAACTTTCTAATTCTAAATCTTCTTAGAGTGTGTGTGTGTGTGTGTATTTTTGGCTAATCAACCTCTTGGATTATTATAGTAAATCTTCTTAGAGATACGTGCCTAATGTACGACACACTTCTAGAAGTGAATCACTCCTACATGCTTGTATGTGTACATAAAAAGCTACACACGCGCGCACACACACACACACACACACACACACATATTCATGCACGTACTTTATTTAGCAAAGTATTCCGTAAAAAGGGAACAAATTACATTTAAGCAGAAATCACAAGTAACAATAGTTACCCGTTTGTCTTTCCCCCGATGTGTATGTATGCATGTGTATGTGTATATATATATATATATATATATATATATATATATATATATATATTTACTTAACTTAAGGAAAAGGAAAGGTTGTGATGTGGGTGGCAAAAAGTTGTTGAAGGAAGCCCAGCGGACACTTACCAAGTTGAGGACCAAGTTGGCAGACTGCTGGGGGCGTATGTGTGTGTGTGTATCATAAAAAGAGTGAAGTGGAACCGTTTCCCTAAGAACCTGCAATAAGAAAAGCATAACGAATATGTGGATGGGTGGATGGAGCATTTTGGATGAGAGCCAACTTTCACACGTATCGAAAGTGACCTTTCCAAGCCTTCTGGATAAAGGATTGTTTTGTTCCCGGATGAAAGGAGGGAAAGTGGAGGATAAAAAAGGATAGGGGGGTTGGGGGAGAATTTGATAGTTGAAGCGATGAAATCGCGCGCTTCAATTGCATGGAGAAGACTATAGGCGATAAAGATGGAGAGAGAAAGAGAGGAGGTATAATTTGCTACAGTTGTTGACCATAAACTTTAGAAATCACCTAACGAAACAACTGAATCACGTGCGCGGTCGGAATCAAAACGTCTCGCGTACTAACACAAATCATGTGAAATAATAAGCAATTGGTCGTTTTGGAGCGGTGCGTTTTCCATAAGATGACAAGATAAATGGACAATGTGACAACTCAAATTACAAATTCAATTACATCATAATTTAATCAGATCTCTTAATTAGCGCCGTAACTAGCTATTTTAACACCCGGGGAAAACTACCAAATATGCGACCCCTACATAAAAAAATCTCTAATACCTATTTTTTATTATATGGATTTTGGTGAACAATTAATAAATAAAAATAAACTATAAAAGATATAATTTCTCACTATAAATGTACATTATTTAAATACATAATTATAAATATAATTGCACACATACATAATTTAAACACATGAGGTATAAATATTTTAATATTAAAGAATTCTACGTGATTTTAATGCAACAAACTCATCGATAACGTCATCGAAATTTATAGTTTCTGCTATACGTAATGTCTGGAACATGTATAGTAGTGAAATCGCTCTTGTACTTGTGCCATGCAACCTCTCACAATTTACTATTAACAATTTTTGCGCCCCTTCTTGAGCTGCGCCCGGGGCAGATGCCCCGCTCTAGTTACGGCACTGCTCCTAATCTATTGTCTCAAGACACCGATGTTATTGAAACTCAAAATGGGACCACTAGGAGATCGGCTGGCGGTAAAGATTTAATCTACTCACGGACATGAATACCCACGTACTTGCTAAAGTTCGGTAAAGTAGCAGTCTTGCGCAACCCAGACAGCGGGGAAGAATTTATCGAGGTTCTCCCTTAGAACTAAGCATTCTCCGAGCGAACTGCAAGAGGAGAATAAAAGCAATCTAAAAATAAATCCGGTCCATCGCGAGAACTCTTTGCGCCGTGACTCGCGAATAAAAAAACGCCGTCACAAATGGTTCCATCGCGGTCCACTTTCCGCTGACTCCTTCCTCGGAGTGGGAACCGGACCAAAACGACGAGCAGCTTGGCAGGGAATTCTGGACACTGCCCGCGCAGAGCAGAATCTCACCCTTCCTCTACGGACGGAAGATACCCTTTCCAAGAGATCCTCACGAGTAGTTCCATCACATCCAAAGCCCTGACGCGCGCCCCCCATTCCCACCCACCCCTTTCCCAGTCTCTTAGAAGGCTCTCTCTCATCCCATTCTCCGTCTACGTTCGATCGCAGCCCACCAAAGCGCCTCGCCTTACGCCAAAAACCCGCCTCAGATCTCAATCCGTATCTCATATCCCCTTCGCTATCACTTCGCAGGCGCACTCTTACGGTTACTTCCCGAAACCATCTTCCGACGCGCACACTTCCTTTCCTCTAACACCCCTGGTGAAGTCATCTCTCTTCTCCTCGCCATCTCTTCCATGGGAATGGAGTCCGTCCTCTCCCCCGTTCTCTCCATTCCCATTTATCTTCTTCCCGCATCCCCTCCCCACCAACAATCCTCCTCTTTGCGGCTGACTTGTGTACAAGCATCCCCGCTATTATTGTCCCGTCTCCGGGGCGCTCTAACTCAACCGTTTACCCGTTGACGTAAAATTAGGGACCTCGGCTCCTCTACGCTCCACATTCTACCTCTTCTACTCATTTATATTTTTGGGTTCTGGCTGAAATGCGCGCCATAGCTCTGGGCGGTGGTTTTCGGTCGCGCAAGCGAAGATTCTCGCGCAGCTCGTAAAGTGCGAGGGATCTCTCACGACTGCAGTCTGAGTCGATTTATTGAAATGAAGGAACGCACTATGCCAAGCAAGGAATAAATAAACGGAGACTCATATTCATTTCCATAGAGTTATCGAAGCGAAAGAAAGGTTTAATGGCTGTTTTAGAATATGCCGCAATTCGCATCAAAACTGTCGATAAATTTCAAGCTAATGAAATGGACCATGGAAACATATTACGCATTCGTAATCGGTGAAAGATTAATCGGAGAATATTTACGACGGACTGGCCGATGTTATGCCAGACACGTCTGGCAATATGATATCTTTTATGATGCCGTGAATTACAATATCTGCTCGGTAGATGTAAAAAAGTCATACAGAAAGATACGCCGCTATGGTAATTTATCGTCGATTTTCTCATACGACTCCAGAAAAAAAAGCTGTTTTTCGCGCAGCATTAATAATATCATTCATGACATCTCGCTTAATGGTCGAGGATGTCAGATAAAATCCGAGCGTGGATAATGGGATAGGCGCGAGAGACATTTGCCCAGTGACATACGCGTCGCGGACGTCTGAGAGATGGGGGAAGAACCTCTCCACCCTCCCATCCCTCCTTTCGTCCTCCCCTCCCCTCCTTTCGTCCTCCCCTCCCTCCCTCTGCTCTCCCGTCTCTCCATCCTTCCGCTCTCCCCTCCCTCTCTCGCCCACTCGCATACCTAAGCATTCCACCCTATTTAATCTCCCCCAGTTCCACTCCTTCATTTTGCAGCCATCATCCTTCAGTTATCCTAACAAGAATTTACACTAGCCACCTACTTCTGCTGCGCATTACTTTCCTGACAACTATGTCGTTTTCATCTCCGTTCGCTCCCACATCCCGCGCGCACTTTGAGTCGAGAGACAGGTGGGATTACTACTCCGCCTCCGTCTCGAATCTCGTCGCATCGCTACATTCTCTCAGAACGTTACCCTTGTCTCTCCGAAGGAAAAGGGAGCACCCGGTTCGAATCTCACCTACAAAGGAATTGTTGGCTTCGGTCTAATTAACTATGAAAGTGAACGGAAAATTGTATCAAGGTGGCGTTCCGAAATGTCGAGATAAGATCTCAAAATTTATGAAATTCCTACTTGAGAATATGTATCGAGACACGGCTGAAAATGAAAATAGGCATTTATGCTTACCACAATTACTAGCAGTATCATACTATATAAGGTATAGATTTTGACATTTTATGCTCTCTCCGAAAGAATTTATCTGGATTATTTCCCTAAATTTATTTTTTAATATAGCTATTAATTCGACACCCCATAATGACATGGAATCGAAATCGCAAAGCGTTATTATGCGAAACGTCGAATTCCTCGCACCTCATCGCGAGAAGTCGAAACGAACTCCGTTCTCGAACGGCGCTGGACCTTTTTCGCCCGCTTTCTGTTTTTACGACTTTCGACCGAGACGAAAAGTAATCCACGCGACGAAGTAACTGTCGCTTAACTCGAAAGTGACGTCGATGACCAATAAAGAAGAGCAGACGACAAGAGAAATAAATATCCGAAGAAACGGTGCAAGTTTCACAAAATGCGTAACCTTTGAAAGACACCTCCACGCCATTGCGTCCAAACCGCAGATAACCACCTCCTCCTCGCCATTTCTCACCCCCACGCCCTCTCGCAGCATAATACTCCTCACGATCCTCGTAAGAACCTATATGGCGTGCGCGGAAGATTGCTCCCCTTTACTCGCGACCCCTTTCGAATTCCTCGGCTCCCTCTTCACCCTCCCCACACCCCCTCCTCCACCTGTTCCCTCTCTCTCTCTTCCTCCATCTCCTCTCCCCTCACACTCCGTCGACCCCAGACTACGTCGCGAGCGGCAGATGGATTAGGTGGCGGCGAGCACAGAGCTTCCTTTTTGCGCCCCCTTCCCCTCGTCCCCCCTCTCACTCCCCTCTCTTTCCCTCTTATCTATCCTCCATCCGACTCTCTCCGCCTGCTTAGCGAGAGTTTATCCCCCTCCTCCTCTTTCCCCTTGTAACTCTAATGTGTCACATCTCTTCTGAAGCGGCGAACCCTAGCATTCCGTCCCCTGCGGCATTCCAGAGAGAGAGAGAGGTGAGGGGAGGGAGGTGGAGAGAGGGAGGTGGAGAGAGGGAGGTGGAGAGAGGGAGGTGGAGAGAGGGAGGTGGAGAGAGGGAGGTGGAGAGAGGGAGGAGGAGAGAGGGAGGTGGAGAGAGGGAGGAGGAGAGAGGGAGGAGGAGAGAGGGAGGAGGAGAGAGGGAGGTGGAGAGAGGTAGGAGGAGAGAGGGAGGAGGAGAGAGGGAGGAGAGAGGGAGGTGGAGAGAGGGAGGTGGGGAGAGGGAGGAGGAGAGAGGGAGGAGGAGAGAGGGAGGAGGAGAGAGGGAGGTGGAGAGAGGGAGGAGGAGAGAGGGAGGAGGAGAGAGGGAGGAGGAGAGAGGGAGGTGGAGAGAGGGAGGAGGAGAGAGGGAGGAGGAGAGAGGGAGGAGGAGAGAGGGAGGAGGAGAGAGGGAGGTGGAGAGAGGGAGGTGGAGAGAGGGAGGAGGAGAGAGGGAGGAGGAGAGAGGGAGGTGGAGAGAGGGAGGAGGAGAGAGGGAGGAGGAGAGAGGGAGGAGGAGAGAGGGAGGTGGAGAGAGGGAGGAGGAGAGAGGGAGGTGGAGAGAGGGAGGTGGAGAGAGGGAGGAGGAGAGAGGGAGGAGGAGAGAGGGAGGTGGAGAGAGGGGAGGAGGAGAGAGGGAGGAGGAGAGAGGGAGGAGGAGAGAGGGAGGTGGAGAGAGGGAGGAGGAGAGAGGGAGGTGGAGAGAGGGAGCAGAAAAGAGAGAGGGGAAAGGAGGTAGGAGGGAGAGAGATAAAAGTGGACGAGAGGGCGATTAAGTAGTCTCCATTACGAGGATCCTATCGTCGCGTCTTGAGTGGCGGTTGAATAAGCGCGCGGAAATCGAGAGCCACTTTTTAACGTCCGCGCTTCTCCTCTCCCCTTCCTCCTCCCTTCCCTTCCCCCCTTCCTCCTCCTTTCTCTTCTCCCCTTCCTCCTCCTTTCCCTTCTCCCCTTCCTCCTTCCTCCCTCTCTTTGGTGTGTGTTCCATTAGGCCGTGACATGAAATGGGACGTAATTTAAGTGAGAAGCCAAGAGGAGGGGAATTTCGCACGAAATTTAATTTACGCCAAATACATAGTCATTGTTTTGGAAATTTGTTTATAGAATAAAATTTTATTGTTTCAAGTAATAGGAGAGCGCTGCTTTGCTGAAGTCAAGGGAAAAAAATCGCATCTGTATCCAATATCTTATAAAGCTATTGTAAAATTGTTGACAGGGAAGATCATCTCCACTGAACCATATAATTTCACATGGAACTGATCACAAGAAGGGGCAGGATTCCTTTACATACATACGTTTCATTCAAACACCACAATGAGTTTGACGGTAAAATTATTTTAAATCTGCAGCGGTAGTAAGATATTAAAAAACCAGATAGTTCCGCAAAATAATCATATGGAGATAAAGCGACAATAACATTATTGAGATGAGAATTTCTTAAAGTGTACACGTTGGGGCACTTAACAGTAAATTCACATAAAAAAATCGATTTTAGCGATAGCCGCCTCTGAGCGCAGAACAAAGGGAACGCGGCGCAATCCATATGGCGCTATAGAAACGTGTCACAGTGAGACGGCGCAGAAAATAGACCGTGAATCAAAACGAAAACTCTGTGAGAGGAGAGAAAGGGGGAAAGAGAGAGGGAAAGAGAGAGGGAATGGGGAGGGATGGGTAGCCGAAATTCCTTTTCCAACTTCACAAAGTGTGAGACAGAGAGAAAGGGACAAGCGCCCTAAGCAACGCCTCTCCTCCAATCCAGAGGTCTGCCCCCTTGCCCTCCCCGACTGCTTTATTCCCATTTCCACCCAACGCCCTCTCACGGGCATTCATCCCCTACACTCTTCCAATCTTTCTCTATCCACCGCTCATTCTCTTATCCGAAAGAGAGAGATCTTTCCCTCCCAATCCCTTCTCCTCTCTCCCAATCCCTTCTCCTCTCTCCCAATCTCTTCTCTCCACTCTCTCAATGCCTCCTATCTCTCCCAATCCTTCCTCTCTCTCGCAATCCCTCTTCCCTTCTCCTTATCCCTTCTTCTTTCGCAATCCCTTCTCCTCTCCCCCAATCCCTCATCCTCTATTTCCATCTCTCCTCCCATCTCTCAATCCATCTTCTCTCGCAATCTCTCCTCTCTCTCTCTTTCACTCTCTCCTCCCATCTTCCAATTCCTCCTCTTTCTCTCTCGCAAACCCTCCTCTCTCTCTCTCGCAAACCCTCCTCTCTTCCAATCCCTCCTCTCTCTCAATCCCTCCTCTTTTTCAATCCCTCCTCTCTCTCTCAATCCCTCCTCTTTTTCAATCCCTCCTCTCTCAATCCCTCCACCTATCTCTTCCTATCTCCCCCTCCAACCTCTTATTTGCTAGCCTTAATGCGGCATCTGACGGCACGTGGGGTGTGGGCGACTTCCGACTTGAGTTATGTGACGGAAAATCCGCGACTGTTCTCGCTAAGTGCGACACAAGGGCGAGAAAAAGGGGTCGAGGGGGAGGAGGGGAGGAGAGGGAGGGAGTGATGGAGGGAGTCGGTCTGTGGAAAAGGATGCGTAGAGGGAGAGAAGGTCACAAAGAACTTTCCTCTGATTTATGCGAGGCCTGAGATGGTCGCGAGAGAGACCATGGGGGAG
Organism: Tanypteryx hageni; assembly: GCA_028673005.1. Classification (NCBI taxonomy): domain Eukaryota; kingdom Metazoa; phylum Arthropoda; class Insecta; order Odonata; family Petaluridae; genus Tanypteryx; species Tanypteryx hageni. The sequence goes on from CM054117.1 coordinate 8,709,830, forward strand.
GGAGAGATGGGGAAGGAAGAGATGGGGAAGGAGAGACGGAATGAGGGAGAAATGGCGGAGGGAGAGATAGAGAGAGAAAACGGGAGACAGACAGACAAACGACTTTATTTAGGGCGAAATTGAGACTATATAGTCCCTTCTTACATTTAACCTTTTTGTCACAGAGTTACAATATTTACAAATTAAAAATAAATAAATTACATACGAATTACAATAAAATACATATTAATCACAAGTTAATGTTAATAGATCATAGAGCATTACCAAAGAATATTGTGAGTTTTGTAGGAAAAAAAAACTGTGTATCAGCTGTTTTAACACAGAGAGGGAGAAATGGGAGAGGGAGGGATGAGGAGGGAGAGACGGAGGGGATTTTTATAAAGAGTGCGAGATGACTTCCTGGTTTGTGTGACGGAAGATATCAAGTGAGATCGGGGATAAGTCATAGGTGGGCGGATTTAAGGGGGCGGCGAGAAAGAGGAAACGATTTTATATACGTACTTTTATCCGGAATAGGATTCTATTGGGCGTAAAATATTCGTCTGTTGCTTATTGAGCGACTTTAAACATGATCAAATTTTGAAATGGGTTACAGATATCTGGTCGCGTAAGAAGAAATATATCATCTCCAGATTTGTATAAATCGACTGACAATGAAATCACAAGTTTATTGACGTACTTATATTTATTTTGAATCAATAACTGTACGTTATTTTACAAGTTGGTTATTTAGATGGTGTCTTATTCATCCTAGAACACACACGCACGAATGTTTTGATGGAATTAATTAAATCCTAATAAAAATGTAAAGATTAACTCGAAATACATATTAACAAATATATACCAACTCAGTAATACGTATATTTAATAGCTTTTATTCTTCATTATCAATATCAAATAATAACCTTGTCACAGTAAAGCGGCCAGTACGTCGAACAAAGGTAAGTTCAATAGCACGGCTTGCTCATATACCGAGGCATTCGAAGTGAGCGCACACACGCACGGCACTCATCGGGCGCGCGAACATAGCCTTCGCTTTAAATGGCTCAGACCGTAATTCATGGCGGACTGGCGACGGCAAAAGAGAGGAGACGAAACCTTTACCGCGTTTCGCAAAGAGGAATTACAAATTATGCGATTGCTCGCATTTCCCCAGATCAGACGGATAACAAAACATCGCAGCGTTGAATGAAACAAGGGAAATTCATACCTTTGACAGAAAGGTACGTCTCTCCATCCACGAGAGTAGATGAAATGAAACCGTAGACTTGGCTCGAGGAGAGCAAAAAGGGAGTATGACGTTTAACCGGGAATTGGAGGACGTGAGTAACATAAACGCCAGGTGATGATGATGGAGAGGAGATCTCGCGGGATGCGCGAGAGTCGGAAAACAGCGCTTATGACGAGTCTTTGGTATCCGGTTCAAAGCTTAATAGAAGAAATCCTCCCATACTAAAGCTTATATATACGAGGGGAGGTCCAAAAGTTCTCGTTCTAACCATGAAGGGGTGGTGGTAAAAATATAAATCCTATATTATTTTTCTATGTATTCTCCCTTAACATCAATACACTTTTTAAATCTTTGTTCCAGCAACTCAATCCCTTTCAAAAAAACAGTTCTCCTCCTTGTCTGCAAAATGGGCATTCACAGCTGCTTAGAGGGCTTCATCGTCCGAAAAATGCCTCCCTCTCAAGTCTTTCTTCAGATTTGGGAACAGATAATAACCACTGGGAGCCAGGTACGGGCTGTAGGGGGGAGGGGATGAGGGGGGAAGGGGGGGTTGCCTGACAACCTCGAACCCGCAGGACGCCAGGGCAGACACAGCTTTTTGGGTCCTGTGCGCCGGCGCATTGTCGTGGAGCAGCAGCAGCACCCCTTTGGTCAGCAAACCCCACCTTTTCTCCTTGATTGCCTCTCTCAGACGCCTCAGGATGTCCGCGTAGTATTCTCCAGTGATGTTGACGCTCTTCTCCTTGAAGTCCATCAGAAGGATTCCCCTGGAATCCCAGAATGGTCGCCAGGACCTTTCCTGCTAGCGCCATGACCTTGAACTTTTTTTTGGATGCTCTGAGCCTTTGCGATGCCACTATTTGATTGTTCCTTGGATTCAGGATCATAATGATGGACCCATGTCTCATCTCCAGTAACAATTCGATTGAAAACAGCCGTCGGGTCGTCGCTGCAAAGATTGAAAAACTCCCGACAGGATTTATTTAACTCGCTCCCTCTTCTGGATAGCTGACAGGTTCCTCGGTACCCACCGAGCAGAGACCTTTGACATGCCGAGATGGTCATGTAGTACCCGAAGTACTGTTGTTTCGGACACTCACACAATTGCTGATATCTGTTTCTTCTTCAATCTTCCATCCATCATCACCAACTCCTCGATTTTTTTCGCAATGTCGTCGGATGTTGCTTCCATTGGCCGACCTGGGCGAGGGTCATCCTCCAATGACTCCCTACCCCACTTAAACAACTTGGACCATTTGTTTATAGTGGTTTTTGAAGGCGACGCTATCCCATACACAGCCCGACCATGAATTTCGGACGGAGATTGTCCCTCCTTGGTGAGAAACTTTATGACTGCTCGGTGCTCGATGTTTGTCATTATCCCAAAAATCAACAACTGCACCTAATGAAATTCCAACCGTGACGAAACAATAGTACACTCGATAATGATACCTAGCATTGTTGTTATTGAAGGATGCGACTACAAGATGGCGGCCGATAGCAGTGCTGCCATCTTTGTAACCAAGTTAGAACAAGAACTTTTGGATCTCACATCATATATACCAGCATAATTGCCCATCAAATATGACGGGATTATCATAAAAGTATAAATATATATGATTTCGATATCAAAAATCAGTAAGATATGCTATGATCTGGATTGGCTTTAATGCACAATAAAATGAGTGTTTGTGAAAGTTATCATTGTTTTAATTATAGTGTTGAAGTAATTAATATGCTTCTTTGCAAGAAGTGCACGAAGTGAACGCATATAGGGGAGGTCGATTCCGTCCGTCCGTCCGCATATTAGAACTCGGAAACCGTTGGACGTATTATGATGAAATTTGGTATTGGGGAGTTTGCTAAAATTTATCAACCGATTTCAATTTTGGTCAAAATCGGACAACAATGATGACCACTTCACATGAAGACCTACAATGTTCCTTTGTTTCAACTCGGGAACCGCTTGATGTATTTTGATGAAATTTGGTATTGGGGAGTTTTGCGAAAATCGGTAGACTGATTCCAATTCTGGTTAAAATCGGACTAAAATGACGAGCACTTTACATGAAGACACATGTCGTTTACAATGTTCCTTTGTTTCAACTCGGGAACCACATGACATATTGTGATGAGATTTGGTATTGGGGAGTTTTGTTAAAACGAATTGATCGATTCCAACTTTGGTTAAAATAGGACAATAATTACAACTACTTTACATGAAGACCTACATGTATTTTACAACTTACCTGGCTTGCTTCTCGTTAAATGTAGTTATAGGGACAGAATCCTGGTTATAAAACGATATAAACTCGAATGAGATTTTTCCATCTGGTTTCACGGTATTTAGAAGAGATCGCGATCGGTTCGCGGCGTTGTCGGAGGACGACACTTCGGCCGATGCTCTCGCATCCGCTCCCGTCTCTTTGGCGGAGGCTGGATCTATGGGAAGTCGGGGTGGGAAGGGAGGGCTCTTAGTAATAGGTAGTTCTAATGTCCGGCGTGTTATGGCTCCCTTGCTAACTCGGGCCCGCCGGGAGGGAGTGGCTGAGCGGGTGTTCTCCAGGTGTATACCAGGAGGAACGGTCCCCCAAGTGACGAGGGCGGTACGGGAGTCGGTGGAGTCAACGGGTTGCTCTAGGCTGCGGATGGTGGTCCATGTTGGGACTAATGACGCCTCGAAGCGCGGGTCCGAGGAGATTCAAAGTTCTTTTGAGGACTTGGTCGCCGAGGTCACTCGTGTCCGAGAGGAGTCGGGTTTTGGTGTGCGGCTCACCATTTGTAGTATTGTCCCGCGGATTGACTGTGGTTCGGAGGTTTGGAGCCGCGTGGCGGGGCTAAACCAAAGGCTATGGAATTTCTGTGTGGGCATGGGAGTCGACTTCGTTGATCTCCGGCCGGTTCTCGGATCGTGTAGGGTACCCCTAAACGGCTCTGGAGTCCATTATACGACCGAGGCTTCGCAGAGTGTAGCGTGTAGGATCTTCGACCATGGTAGGTCTTTTTTAGATTAGAGAGTAGGGTAGGGTGTAGGCGTAATAGGGGATTTCATAGAGGCATCGAGTGTAATACAGTTTCTGGTCGCAAAGTGAGAGAGTCCTCCTGCGAAAGCCGTAATAGAGCAGTTAATGCTTCGGGCGATAACGAGAAATTAAATATTGTAGTAAACTGCCGCAGCATTCGTAGGAAGTCTGCCGAACTCGAACACGTAATTCGCACGTTGCATGCTGATGTAGTTATAGGTACGGAAAGTTGGCTCACCGAAGATATCGCTAGCCAAGAAATTTTTCCGAAAAGCTAAAGAGTGTACAGAAAAGACCGTGCCAATAGAATAGGTGGCGGAGTATTTTTGGCAATAAGTGAAAAGTACGATAGTTGTCAGATCCCTATTATCAATGAAACGACCGAGAGCGTGTGGTACCGCCTAGGTAAGGATAATTCGAAAAAGATATATTTATGCTCATTTTACAGACCACCTAATGCCAAAGTTGATTATATATTAAGTTTAGAGAGGCAATTAGCCGAGCTTAGATCTATTATGAACGACAGTTATGTGATAATTGGATGCGATTTTAACTTACCGTCAATCGCTTGGGAAAACCTATGTTTCGTTACGGGAGGTAAAGAACGCGAATCGTGTGAAGCCTTAATTGACACGTTTCATGAATATTCCTTAATCCAGATGGTATGAAAAGCCACGCGTTCGGGCAATGTTCTCGACTTCCTTGCTTCTAACATCCCGCATAGGATAACTAAGGTATCCACAGAGCAGGGACTTAGCGACCATCGAGCTGTGTATGCGGAGCGCGAATTAAAGCTCAAAAGACATCCTAAGCCTCTTCGGAATGTATACGCTTTCGCCAAGGCCGACTTTAAAAGTTTCAGCTTACATCTCAGAAGTACCTTTGTCAGTTATCGTGAAAAGACAGAACGATTAGGTATGGAGTCATCATGGTTATTATTTAAGGATATACTAGAAAAGGTATCAATAGATTTATCCCCAGTAAGTTAAAATCTGATAAGAAAGAACCTCGTTGGTTTAATAAGGAAGTCAGTATTGCCTTAAGACGACAGAGGCGTAGCCACGCAAAATTGAAAAACATACCTACCACCGCTTCCGATGAGCATCGCACAGCTATAGTCCATGAGTATAACAGTGCCCGCGTATTAGCGAGAAAAACCATGCGTAACGCATTTAACACCTTCCGGAATGAGGTATTAAATACAAAATTGAAGGAGGATCCAAAAGCGTTCCGGTCCTATGTAAGAGAAGTCAAGGAAGGGGGTCCTTAAATACCCTCCCTGCGAAGTGATTCCGGAGACATCCTTCACGATGGGGAGGATAAAGCTAATCTACTAAACGTTTACTTCGCGAAGGCGTTCACGGCAGGTGGAGATAGACTTGAAGATAATCTTATTCCCGATGGATGTACTCGGATGGATAATATTAAAATCTCTGAGGCAGGAATAGCGAAGCAACTGAGTGCGATAAAGCCCAACAAAAACCCAGGACCAGAAGGATTTCCCGCGCGTGTATTAAAAGAACTAGCAGAAGAAATAGCTCCCTTCCTTCGGATAGTATTTGAGAAATCCCTTACACTCTGTGAGGTTCCTGACGATTGGAGACTAGCACACGTCACACCCATTCATAAGGGAGGTGACAAAGAAAATTATAGGCCGATTTCTCTAACATCATTATCATGTAAGATTTTGGAGCACATTATTGTTAGCAACACTATGCGTTATCTCGAGAGTAGATCGCTGTTAGTCAGCTGTCAACACGGCTTCAGAAAAGGTAGATCCTGTGACACCCAACTCGGTCTGTTTGTGAATGATGTTTTATCATGCGGCGAAAATAATAAACAGGTAGATGCAGTGTTCCTTGATTTTAGAAAAGCTTTTGACAAGGTTCCCCACCGTAGGTTGTTATTAAAATTGGGAACTCTTGGCGTTAATGTTAAAGTCATTAACTGGGTTCGCGCTTTCCTTTGTAATAAAAAACAAAAAGTAGTCATCGATGGTAAGTCCTCGAGTGTGGCAGATGTAGTCTCTGGAGTGCCGCAGGGTAGTGTGATCGGACCTATGCTTTTCTTGCTTTATATAAACGACATCAGCTCAGTTGTGAAAAGTAATATCAGGCTTTTTGCGGATGACACCCTAGTCTATAGAGAAATTAGTGGTCCTAGCGACCATCGTCAGCTTCAGGATGATCTGGATGCGTTATCTGTTTGGTGCAAGGAATGGCAGCTAGAAATCAATCAGAAAAAGAGTAACGTTCTAAACTTTTGGAAATCTAGAAGCCCATCGTCCGTGTTTACCTACTCGATAGATGGTGAGAGCATTCCTGTTTCGGAATCCGTGAAATACCTCGGGGTAACCTTGAATCGTGACCTGTCTTGGGACACCCACATAAGACGAGTGATAGGTGCGGCAAATAAGAAGTTGGCTTTTGTGCGTAGGATAGTCAGGAAAAGCACGGAAAAGGTGAGAGAATCCTGTTATTTATCCTTGGTTAGACCTCAAATGGAATACGCAGCAGCGGTTTTGGATCCATATCAGAGGGGATTCAAAGGATTTAGAAAAAATACAGCGGCGAGCAGCTAGATTCTTGAAAAAGAATTACGATAAAAAACAGAGTGTTACGTTACTCATTGAAGAGTTGAGTTGGCCATCGTTGAAAGATCGTAGATTACAGGCGAGACTTAAACTTCTAGATAAATATAGGTCGGAGATATTCGTAAATGAAATGAAGGATATTATTCGACAACCAACGTATATCGGACGGAGGGATAATGAGGACAAGATTCGCGAAATAGATAGCAGGACGGAGAGGTATAAGGAGTCCTTTTTCCCTAGGACAATACGTGACCACAATAGATAAGTGAATAATAATTAGTTAGGAACTTGGTGCGCGGCACCCCCTGCCATCCACCGTCAAGATGACTTGCAGGGTAATATGTAGATGTAGAGGAGAGGGGATTTTCCTTTGTGTCAAGGAATGCTTCGAATGCACACTCGAATGGGTAAGAAAGGATTGCGAGGCAATGTGTATAAAACTACGAAATCCTTTAAAAAGGCAAAGCAGCATATAGGAATTCGGGAGAGGATTATTGCTTGTTGGAGATGTCAGCGAACTTATACATCGAAAAGCCGTTAACTCAGGAAATACTAATTGCAGGAGACCTAAATTTAACTTCGGTTAAGTGGGAAGGGTCATCAGCAGGGGGTGGGAAGGCTCAGGAATTGGTAAACAGTCTTATCTACGAAGGGGGATTCGAGCAGGTAGTAAGAAGGTCTACCAGGGGGGATAATATTCTCGATGTCTTTCTTTTAAGGCCATATCAGTCACTTATTTGTTCCTCGGACGGACTGCGGTTCTATGGTTTGGAGCCGAGTGGTCGGGCTGAACCGTAGGCTGTGGGACTTCTGTAGGGGCAATGGAGTGGACTTCGTTGACCTGAGGCCGGTCCTGGACTCATGTAGGGCATCCCTAAACGGTTCTGGTGTGCACTACACTGCCGAGGCTGCGGAGGCGGTAGCGCGTAGGGTGTTTGAGCATTCTAGGGCTTTTTTAGGTTAGATTTAAGCAATTGCAATTTTTTAGCAAGCGTTGAGATGCACGCCAATAGTAGATCAGATGGTAGGTTAGGATGTAGGCAGCTTGCCGGTACGGGATTAATTGAGAGCACAATAGGGGAAAATGTAAGAAATCCGTGCGGTAACAGAATTATCGAAGGCATGGGGATAAACGATTTTCCATGCAACAATTCCGTAGATAATGCGTGCGACCTTAACAACGCTATAAACCCGACGTTAAGTAACAGTAGAATACATTCCAAGCGTAGAAATAGTCGACAAAGTAGGAAGGATAAGGAGGCAGTAAATAATAATAATTATAATCTTAATAATAATAACAGTAATAATAGCTCAGTAGAGCGCGAGGAACCGTTACGTAGTCATAGCGAGAAATTAAAAATCATTACGGTTAATTGTCGCAGCATTCGCAGGAAGGAGGCCGAATTTGAACATCTTATTCGTAGTCTGCGTGCTGATGTAGTTATAGGCACTGAAAGTTGGCTTACGGCAGACATAGCCAGTCAGGAGATCTTTCCTCGTGACTATAGCGTATTCAGAAAAGATCGATGTATCCGGTCGGGAGGTGGAGTCTTTATAGCAGTTAGCAATAAATACGAAAGTTACCCAATACAGATTAACGACGACGAAGTCGAAAGTGTTTGGTGTCGTGTGAAAGGAAGCGACTCAAAAACTATAAATATATGCGCTTTTTATAGACCCCCAAATGCGAGCGTGGAAACTATTCATTCTCTAGAGAAACAAGTGGCGACGCTAAATTCGTCTAATAAAGATAAAGCCATTATAATCGGGGGCGATTTCAATCTTCCGTCAATAGATTGGAGGCATAATTGCTTTTATCCCGGAGGTAGAGAGCGTGAATCGTGCGAGGCGCTATTAGAAACTTTCGGTAAGCACTCATTGTATCAATTAGTGAGATTTCCCACGAGATTTAATAATATATTAGATTTATTTGTTACTAATCTTCCTGAGCGTATGAATAGAGTATCTGACGCTGAGGGAATAAGCGATCACAAGGCAGTTTACGTGGAATTTCAGTTAATTATTGAGAAACAGGTTAAGGCCAAAAGAAAACTTTATGTATTCGCCAAAGCCGATTTCACAAGATTTAGGTCTTTTCTGCGAAATAAATATACTAATTTCTGCAATTTAACCGATAGTGCAGACGTGGAGGAATCCTGGTGCATGTTCAGAGATATGATGCGAGAGTGTACAGATAAATTTATTCCGAGCAAACAGAAGCGTGATAGTGCAGAACCTAGATGGTACAATCAGGAAGTAAGAAGCGCTCTCCGACGTCAAAGAAAACTCCACTCTCGCGTAAATAACACATCCTCAACAGCTACGGTCGAACAGAATGCAATAATAAGGCATCAATACAAGGAGGCGCGCTCCATAGCCAGAGTAGCAATGCGTAATGCGTTTAACAATTATAAAAATAAGGTTTTACAGGAAAACTTGAAAGAGAACCCAAAAGCATTTTGGTCTTACGTCAGGGAAGTTCAAGGTAGGGGCCCCACTATTGCGTCGCTGCGGTCGGAAACGGGAAACGTAGTTCACGATAGTATGGATAAAGCAAACCTATTAAATCATCACTTTCAGAAAGCTTTTACTCGTGATGACGATGAATGTGAAACCCCTATTCCTATGCGTCAGGGCGATTCGATGGAAGATTTGGTATTTTCGGAAAATGGCATCGCGCTCCAACTTCATTCAATTAAGCCAAATAAATCTCCTGGACCGGAGGAAATTCCCGCGCGTGTAATGAAAGAATTAGCTGCTGAAACCGCGCCGTATTTGAAAATTATATTCGAGAAATCCATTAGAGAAGGAGTAGTTCCTAAAGATTGGAAGGTGGCACATGTTACGCCCATCCATAAGAGTGGCGACAGAGAGAACCCCGAAAATTATAGGCCGATATCCTTAACTTCATTATCGTGCAAGATACTTGAGCACATAGTCTTTAGCTCTGTAATGCGCTATTTAGATAGTCATTCATTGCTTAGCGGATGCCAACACGGATTCCGGAGAGGTAGATCATGCGAAACGCAGCTCGGCCTGTTCGTGGACGATTTGTTGCGATGCGGAGAGAAAAATACTCAGGTCAATGCCATATTCATTGATTTCAGGAAGGCGTTCGATAAAGTATCTCATAGGAAATTAATTGCGAAGTTAGGACAATGTGGTATCAATTCGAAAGTTGTCGGTTGGGTGAGAGACTTCCTCTCGAATAGGGAACAGATAGTTGTCATCGATGGGAAATACTCGTCCCCCGTTAAAGTTGCTTCGGGTGTTCCTCAGGGAAGTGTATTGGGCCCTCTGCTCTTCTTAATCTATGTAAATGATATGTGCTCGGTTGTTCGTAGTAAAATTAGGCTTTTCGCCGATGACACCGTTCTATATAATGAAATAAAAAATCAGGAGGACCATCAGTCTCTGTGTGAAGACTTAAGAGCCATTTCAGCGTGGTGCAAAGAATGGCAAATCGAAATTAATTATACTAAATGTGCCGCAGTCACGTTCTGGAAAAGTAAGAACAAAGATTTAGGTTTCGAATATAAAATAGATGAAATGAGTATTCGACAAGCTGAGTATGTAAAATATTTAGGAGTAACCATTTGTCGAGATCTTTCGTGGGACATGCACATTCGTCGAGTTATAGGCGCGGCCAACAAGAAACTGGCATTCATAGGTAGAATAGTACGGAACACTACAGAGAAAGTACGCGAAACATGCTACTTATCACTGGTAAGACCACAAGTGGAATACGCAGCGAGCATATGGGATCCGTACGAGAAGGGACACATAATTCAACTAGAAAGAGTACAGCGCAGAGCAGCCAGATTTGTAAAACAAAAGTACGAACATAAGGAAAGCGTCACCTCTTTATTGAGCGATTTGAACTGGGTATCACTGGAGGAGCGTAGATTGCACTCAAGGTTGAAACTTCTAGAGAAATATAGGTCAGAATGTCTAAAAGAGGAGGTAGTGGGAATAATTGTGGCACCGACGTATATAGGTAGAAATGATCGAGACGATAAAATACGTGAGATCGATTGTAGGACGGAACGTTATCTAGGCTCGTTCTTTCCGAGGACAATAAGAGATCACAATAGGAAATTTCGAATTGCGTTAGACAATCTTTAGGTAGGATTGGTGCATTGCACCCCCTGCCACCCACCAACTTGGTGAATTGCAGGGTAACTTGTAGATGTAGATGTAGATGTATTTGCTCGGGGTCAATGGCAGGTATTAGTGACCATGGCGCTGTTTATTTCTACATCTACATCTACAAGTTACCCTGCAATTCACCAAGTTGGTGGGTGGCAGGGGGTGCAATGCACCAAATCATACCTAAAGATTGTCTAACGCAATTCGAAATTTCCTATTGTGATCTCGTATTGTCCTCGGAAAGAACAAGCCTAGATAACGCTCCGTCCTACAATCGATCTCACGTATTTTATCGTCTCGATCATTTCTACCTATATACGTTGGTGCCACAATTATTCCCACTACCTCCTCTTTTAGACTTTCCGACCTATATTTCTCTAGAAGTTTCAACCTTGAGTCCAATCTACGGTCCTCCAGTGATACCCAGTTCAAATAGCTCAATAAAGAGGTGACGCTTTCCTTATGCTCGTACTTTTGTTTTACAAATCTGGCTGCTCTACGCTGTACTCTTTCTAGTTGAATTATGTGTCCCTTCTCGTACGGATCCCATATGCTCGCTGCGTATTCCACTTGCGGTCTTACCAATGATAAGTAGCATGTTTCACGTACTTTCTCTGTAGTGTTTCGTACTATTCTACCTATGAATGCCAGTTTCTTGTTGGCCGCGCCTATAACTCGACGAATGTGCATGTCCCACGAAAGATCTCGACAAATGGTTACTCCTAAATATTTTACATACTCAGCTTTTCGAATGCTCATTTCATCTATTTTATATTCGAAATCTAAATCTTTGTTCTTAGTTTTCCAAAACGTGACTGCGGCACATTTAGTATAATTAATTTCAATTTGCCATTCTTTGCACCACGCTGAAATGGCTCTTAAGTCTTCACACAGAGACTGATGGTCCTCCTGATTTTTTATTTCATTATATAGAACGGTGTCATCGGCGAAAAGCCTAATTTTACTACGAACAACCGAGCACATATCATTTACATAGATTAAGAAGAGCAGAGGGCCCAATACACTTCCCTGAGGAACACCCGAAGCAACTTTAACGGGGGTCGAGTATTTCCCATCGATGACAACTATCTGTTCCCTATTCGAGAGGAAGTCTCTCACCCAACCGACAACTTTCGGATTGATATCACATTATCCTAACTTTGCAATTAATTTCCTATGAGATACTTTATCGAACGCCTTCCTGAAATCAATGAATATGGCATCGACCTGAGTATTTTTCTCACCGCGTCGTCCACAAACAGGCCGAGCTGCGTTTTGCATGATCGACCTCTCCGTATTTAGAAATGGACTGAGATATAACGACCCCAATGAAGATGCATAAAACTAAGGTATGGCAATATAGCAGAGGTGATAGCACTGGATTTAGGCAATATTTAAGGGAAAGCTTTCCAAAGTGGGCAAGTGAAGGGGGAAGCGTAGAAGATATGTGGGTAGCATTTAAGGATTTAGTGTTGTTGGGACTACGAAAGTATGTGCCCATAAAGATTCTGAAGGACAATCGTGATCCTGAGTAATATAATAAAACTATTAGAGTACTGAAAAGAAAAGTTAGAAAATCGCATAAAATGAAACATTTAGGAACTTTCTATTCAAGTAAATATATTAAATTTACGAACAATCTGAACAAAGAAAAAAGGAGGGCTAAAGAAAAATATCTTCTAATATTTTAGATAAAAGTAACGGTAGCGATTTCTACAAATATCTTAGAAGGCGTAGAGAAAACACAAAGAAATTAGCTACGATAAAGAATGCAGACGGTGAGATACACGTAAGAGACGAAGATAAAGCAAATGAGTTCAATAGGTGGTATGCTAGCGTGTTTAGGATATCCGAAAATGTTGACACTTTAATGCAGAGAGCTATAAATGGTATAGCGATGGAAACAGAGTTAAACAAAGACACGGTATCGACGGATGGGCCAAAAGACATTATTATTCGGGATGCGGAAATTATAAAAAAGTGGCAAAGTTAAAAGATCGCAAATCTAGGGGACCAGATGATATTGCGGGAGAGGCATTGAAGTTGGGCTCAAGGGAAATAGTACCGTATTTGCGAGTATTATTTACTGTCACTTTAAATAACTATAGTATACCGGCGGACTGGAAAAAGGCGATAGTAATACCTATTCACAAGGGAGGGAACAAAACCAACGTCGAAAGTTACAGTTCGGTTAGTATAACATCAGTAGTCTGCAAGCTCATTGAAAAAAAATAGCAGATTACTTGAGCAATTTTTGTGAGGTAAGCAATTGGCTATGTAAAAATCAGCATGGATTTAGAAAAGGATACTCGTGTGATACACAGTTACTGGGACTCGTCCAAGATATCGTAGACACGATTGATAAAGGGGAATAAGTGGATGGGATTGTAATAAATTTTGCAAAAGCATTTGACACAGTTTCTCACGACATTCTTTTAGCTAAGTTATATAACTTAAACACTGATAAGAGAGTGATCTCATGGATTAAAAATTTCCTTATTGGCAGGTGGGGTGGGGACGAGTCTGTCGGATTTTGTAAATATCACATCAGGGGTGCTCCAATGAAGTATCATAGGCCCGTTACTATTTCTTATTTGTGTCAATGATTTGCCGAATAACATTAATTCAAGAATACGTTTATTCGCGGATGACTGTATAATATACAGGCAAATAAAAAGTGAGGAAGACCGAGAAACTCTACAAGAGGATATCGACACTTTAGAATCTTGGATTAGAACAAATAAAATGAGCGTAAATATAAATAAAAGCAAGTACGTCACGTTCTCAAACAAAAGATTAATAAGCGAGCGCAGATACAAGCTACATGGCGAAATTATACCAAAATTTCATTGCTGCAAGTACTTAGGCGTCCATGTAGCAAAAGACCTATGGTGGGATTGGCATATTGATAATATCATCGGAAAAGCATATAAAAGCTTACATTACGTGATGCGTAATCTTAAAGGATGTAGTAGGGCTGCGAAGGAAAAGGCGTACAAAGCAATAGTCAGACCAATATTAGAGTACGCGACGAATGTATGGGATCCGCATGAGATAGGGCAAAAAAGGAAAATAGAGAAAGTTCAGAGGAAAGCTGCGAGATATGTACTAGGTAGGTTTAAAAAGGAAGACAGAGTAACAGAAATGTTAAAAATTCTAGATTGGGAATCGTTAGAAAGTAGGAGAATAATTAACAGATTAGGCGGGATTTACCAGGCATATACTAATAACAAAGCTTGGGAAGACTTACTAAGTAGAATGCAGGTTCCGAATTTTTTAGGTACGAATTTAAAATTAAACTTAGGCCGCAGAAAACTAATACAGCAAAGTATTATTTTCTAAACAGAGGAATCAGTGAGTGGAACAGTTTACCTGAAGTGCTCTTCAAACCATTACCTAAGGACGCAAAAAATTTCAAGAGTAGAATTAATGCATGTATGCAGGGTAAAAGTTAGACGAACTTGGAAGAGGAATAATAGTAATCTATATATTCATGACTGTAATAGTGCCTAAGTGCTGGAAAAGTAGGGGATTGCTTGGAAGGGTGAAGTACGGTGGGGACTTGGTGGGCCCCATGACCGCTACGGTAGCCGCAAAAGCCTTCCAAGAACTCCGAAAATCCGCACTTCAGGTGCAAAATTGAATTTTAATATTAAAGATATTGAAGAAAGTGTATTTTTTTTAAATTGTGATTTTAAATATCATTATTTTTATAGATATATTATGTTTCTTTGCCACCTGGCCGGATGGCCTAATTGCAATGTATTTTTTAATAAATAAATAAATTCTCATCTGAGCGAAAAATATTGAGAACATTGTAAAATTTTAAAGAATGCATTTGGAAACACTGTGTACTCAGACATGGAGTGCACCTTTCCAATCCTGTTTAAAATGTATAGAATTTAAATTAATAAATGAATTATTTTACTCTTATTAACTCGTAAAAACAGGATAAAATGTGAACGAACTGTAAATTTACCATCAAAGGTAAAATGACTAGCAACATACTTACTATTAACTAAATACTTACATGAACTGCAATGGGTTTTCAATATATTTTAAGATCGCACTTTTTTTAACTATATTTATTAGTTTTGAAAATTTTCCAGAAAAATCACTTTAGTAAAGAAATTTAAATAAATGTCATAAAATGTTATATTTTCACTCCTATTTGAAATTCGGTTCGAAATATTTGCTGTATTATCAGTTGAAGAAATCCATTGAAAATTACGTGACCTATGTTTGGTTTTATGAATTCCCATCATTTGACAATGGCGCATGATTCAATAGTATAACATTTTTATAATCAATTATAATTTATTATTGTTATTTCTGTACTGCAGCTCCTTTTAATTCTACGTCCTCTTCCTCTTTCTCAATTTCTGCTCATTCCCATTGTCTTTTCCTTCCTCCCTCTAATTACTTAATAGATTCAATAAATAAGTTATACCCATGTATAAAAGTCTGACCCGTGTTAAAGCACTAAATTGGTGCATTTATTATGAGGCCAAGAATAGAATTCAACAATTAGGACAACAGTCGCCTAATATAAATAAAATGCGTGAAAACGTGAAAAATCATATTAAAACGTAATTTTTGGAGATTTACGAATGAGATTTAAATTCTTCTGCTCGGATAACTAACATAAGTTAAATACTTCATCCTTGAAATATTTTAAAATGTAAAGGAAAAAGGTCTGCATGTCAAGGAATGGCTTTTTGCGTGATTCATATATGCGATGTGAATTTATAACTCCGAATAATTATAAGATGCACTACAAAAAAGCTATGAAAATAACTATAAAAATAGTTAATTACCAAAAATTTGAATGTGATGTTAACTGAAAAGAAATTAATGAAAAACACGATTTTAATTATGAATAATTCGGACGCCTTCTCTCACTCGTACTAAAGCATTCAAAGCACACCTTCCTTACGCATATACATAGTATAAGGACGACAAAACAACCTCGAGGTTTAACAATGACACGGTCAGCAAGACAACATATTTTTAAAATGCTTAAAATTTTCCAATAAATGTGATTTAAACGTATGACTTGAGCGATTTCGAACCGAAGACAAAAGTCGATTATAAGAATAATAATCTATGCTTATTTTTTTTAAATGGTCCAGGTCCAAAGATCGTAGGTCAAGTACTTTTAATTTAATTGTGCAAAAGAAAAAAGCTTGCAAGTTAAAAAAGGTAATTTTGAGTGTTCTCTTATGAGGATTTCTATAGAGCGTTCCGGCGGACCAACGGACGGACCACCGTACAGAATAAGGATATTATGTATATAATATATATAATGCTGAAGATAAAACGGAGATAGGATGAAAAACGATGAAGTGCTACGAAGAATAGGAGAGAAGCGAATGAATAGAAATAGGAAGGCAAACTGGGTTAGGCATTACCTGAGGAGAGAGAGTATGATTAAAGATGTGTTAGAAAGAAAATTCGATGGAAAAGGGGAAAGAGGTAGGAATAGGTTTCAGCTGATCGACGATTTCAAAGGGAAAGAGAGTTATCAAGATATGAAGAGGACAGCGGAAAATAGGAGTATATGGAGAACCAGGTTTAACCATGAATAACCACGGACCTATGTACAGACTACCTATGATAGATATATATATACACACGGATGATCAAGTACTTATAGCAAGAAAGGAAGAGAAGCTCCAGAAAATGATTAATAGACTAATAATAAGAGGTAGAAAATACAGTATGTAAATAAATACAGAAAAATCCAAGGTCATTCGAATATCGGGCAAATAAGTGAATCTGAACATAAGTATTGGAGGTTAGAAAAAGTTTCAAACTATAAATACCTGGGAAGCATCATAAAAAGAGAAGCAAAATGTACGGATGAGATCAGGACTAGAATAGGAAAAGCAAAAGCGACTTTCAGAAGAAAGAAACACCTACTTACGGGGAATATAAGGGAAGATATCCGCAACAAGTTCATAAAATGCTATGTATGGAGTATAGCTTTGTACGGGGCAGAAACATGGACGCTAAGGAAAAATGACATAAAACACCTACTTGAAAGGCTTTCAAATGTGGACTTGGAGGAGAATGCTGAAGATAAAATGGACGGATAGGATAAAAAACGACGAAATGCTACGAAGAGTAGGAGAGAAGCGAATGATTATACCGACTTTTACAAAGAGGCAGGCAAACTGGGTTGGGCATTGCCCGAGGAGAGAGAGTATGATTAAAGACGTGTTAGAAGGAAAACTAGATGGAAAAGGGGAAAGAGGCAGGAAAAGGTTTCAGCTGATAGACGATTTGAAAGGGAAAGAGAGTTATCAAGACATGAAGAGGACAGCGGGAAATAGGAGTATATGGAGAACAATGTTTAACCATGAATACTACTTACGGACCTGTCTACGGTCAGACTAACTATTATATATATATGGACACCCCCAGCAGCTCGCCTTGAAGGGTGTCCCGCCAATTCGTCGCACGGCAATTCGTCGCGTGCCAAATTCGTCGCAGTACAAATTCGTCGAATGGCAATTTCGTCGCAAGACAAATTCGTCGCATGGAAAATTAGTCGCTTGGAAAATTCGTCGCAAATTGAGGAATCGTTGAGGAAATAGGAAATCCTTTTCTTCATTAATCCTGCGATACACCATATTTAGTGTTTGGGAAGGGTTGACGATGCCTCATAATTTCTGAATAAATTATAGAACTCCTGGGCAAATTACTCACAACAATTATCCTAATAAAATTTCTGAAAATTTAATTGATGAAATATTCGTATCTTATCTGATCAGGACATTATTCCTCTTGTCACTTTATGTATGACGCTTTTTATACGTGTTTTAACAAACTTCCGGTCTATGTAGATGATTGAGATTTCGCAGGAATCCAGCGCATGCCCTCTGCAACTACCCCTCTAAACCAATTAAAGGAAAAAGTTTAATCAGATTTAGCATAAAATTTATTATAAAATAACGTTATAATTTGAATCTGTCCCACATAAAGATTTTTTTGCCATGGAGGAGGGGATGACGTAAAGTGACTTCTAAGTAAAATGTGGAAAAGTCAACGTGCGATTCCATGCACGCGTTACGCTACCCAATAAAAGGCCTTGCTTGAGACGTTGCGCGCGTTGGCCTTGACGACGCGTTGTAGAGATGGGGGAGAGCGGACATGAATATAGGGGAATGGGAAGGGAACAGGCGTTCGTTAACTAAAAAAAGTTGGATTTTGGTTTTGGTGAAATGAAACACTTTCATTTGTATTTTATTTGGTGTTTATACATGTTTATCCCTGCTGCAATACTGTAAGAGTAGTCATAGAAAGCTATGTTATAAGGGAAAGAATGGAAATGGAAAAAACTAACATATGTTTGAGTGAAAAGAATATTTACCAAGAAAGTATTGCCAGATATTTTTATAGCATACGAAAAACCAATTCGGACGAAAATCTATCTGCATCTTGGACGGCGGGACATGACTTTCTCCATACCTGTACGTAATATTTCTAAAAATTCCAAATAGGCTAAATGATAATAAATATTTTAAGGAACTGCGAGAAAAATGTAGACTTTACAAAGATCAGAAATAAACTAATTCTGATATTGGATATAGGCCCGAAGCTCCAACAATTAAGAAAAATAAAAAGGAGCGCCAAGTGTTTACAATAGTCGCCGGTAGATGGTGCGGTTGCGGCAGCTGAAAATTTTGGTTTTTAAAATATCTCTTTAACAATATCTTATATGGGAAAATATTTCGAACAAAGGTTGTAGAAAACTAAATTTCCTACGAGTTTTATTCCAGTTCTGTTTTACATTAATAAAATATTAAAGCAAATATTAAATAAATAGAATACCTCCTTAACAATGCGTTCTACAAAAAATGTTTAAAATAAAAGTTATGGAGAATAATATTATCTACGAAGTTTATAATAAACAACATTTACCTTTATGAATATTTGAAAGAGTTATTAGTCAAAAACCAAAACATGAGTAGAATAAACATCCACTTTCGATTAAGCGATTATTGCCAAAAATCTAATCAGCTCTTTATTATATAATACTCTTTCTAAATATAAAATTTGGTATTGATAAGAGAGTAAGTGTTTGAGTTAGAGCGCCCCTAAATCCTATCCCATACAGACATACAGACCGACAGACATCATCGAGAAAATAGTCAAAACGTGTCAGTGAACCTTAGTGGACCTCAAAACATGCATTTCCGTTAAAATCTCGAATTCGATTTTTTTCATGAAAACAATGCTTTATACTTCGTATATGGAGAAAGTAAAAATATGAAAACAACTCTTTTGGAAAGTTTTTGGACTCTCAACTTTCCTAGTTTAATTTTTTACATCAATCACTTTTGACGTAGAGCAGTAACGTCGGCCTCCATTTTCTCCACTCCTTCCAAAATTTATCTTCCTTCGATTCCTTCCAAATCAATTTTCTTTCTTCCTATGTTCTCTTCGCTCCATTAATCCATCTCTTCCGTGGACTTCTCCTAGCTCCCAAATGTTTTTTTAGAAAATAAACAGAACCCCAACCTTGAAACAAAGTTTTTATATTACAACATCCATCCGCACGCATTTGCTGGTGCTACCCCATAATTAATTTATTTGGTCTATTAACACATCTAAATCGTTGATTTATTTACTAAAGAAAGATTTTCGCGGCACCTCTAAAAATCTACTGCGGCGCTCAGTTTGGAAGCCACTGCTCTTTTGATTCAATCCATCGTTTTCTTGATATTCTCCCGTAAACATTCTCATGATGTGCCCATACAAACATCCCTCTAACTTCCTCATTTCTTATTCCATCCAATCTCACCTTCCCCTCTACGTTTCTTGATATATTCATCTCCACAGCCTGTAGTCTGCTTTCATCTTTCGCTCCTAATGGCCATATTCCAGCTCCGCGATTTGTTTAAAATTTACTAAATAAATGGCCATTTTACATCTCTTCGGCAGATTCCGTAAAATCCCCTCATCTCATCCATTGCGGCTTATTTTCCTTCGCCACTATATTCGTCATTTTTGTGTCCATCTTCTCTTCATTCTCTCGTGATTCCTAAGCATTTAAATCCTACTGCTCAGCATGATTCTTTGATCATTTTAATCTTCCTCGTTCCTTCTTATTCTTAACACCTCGTATTTTTCAGTACATAATTATTTTCGAAGCTTCGCGTCCCACAGACGACCTTCGCGTCCCACCGGTCGAGAAACATACATGCGAAGGCGGTGCGCTGCCCGTCTGCTCTCGAATAAATGGAATTTATACAAAATAACTGATAAATTCAACTTCCTCGTTGTAAATAAAGATATGATTAATTTTAAAGTAAAATGTTACAGATATTATATGTTATATTTTTTCGTTATAGTCAAAGGTAGTCATTCAAGTAAATAACCAAATTTTGCCAAAGGGCTGGAAAATCACCCTGCGACTCTTTAAATGCTCTAAAGGATGCAGATAAACGAAAGCCACTGCGCTCTTTTTAATTTTTAGGCTCATTACGTAAAGAAAAACTACCCGAACCGCCAACAACTTCTTTCAAATAAAACAGAAAAACGTGCAAAAAATAAATCTCGGAGATAATTCCTTTGAGCAGATCGTATCAAGGCGAGCAAGGTATATTTTAACTCACGGTGAGAAAGGAAAGAGACAAAATGGAGGGGAGGGGGATTGTCGGTACGTGGGAAATGGCAAAGGCGAAGAGAGATGAAACTGGGAGAAGATGGGAGAGGGCGAGGAGCGGAGAGGAGGAGAGGGAGGAAGAGATGAGGAGCGAGAGGTCGAAAAGGGAGCGGACGTGGATGCACGTAAAGCATTCAACCCCCCAACTTCCGACGCAACCAACTCGCAGGTTTGACTGAGATTGACTAACAAAAATAGAGCATTCTGTAATCTTATACGCAGCGTCAGTTACGACGAGACACGGTTTTCCGCGTGATTTTTATGTTTATATGATCAGCCTATAACGAATATGTGATTAGCCTAAAACGACAATGTATTCTACTCGATAAAACGCTGTCTTATCATGACTAAGAGCGTCTCGTATCGACTTACCGGTGTGAAAGCAACCTAAAACAGCCGAATAGCTCTTAACTTTTCATCGATGCAATTATCTTCCCCTAGTGTCAGAGAAGTAACGTGCCGCTACTCCGCGAGACTAACTTCCGGGTATAGACCAAAAGAGGATGGAGGAGGGGGAATAGGGGAGAAAGAGGGGGAGGGGCGATAGGGGAGACATGGGAGCGGGAAAGAGGAGAAATGGAGGAGGGGGGATAGTGGAAATGGAGGAGGGGATTGCGGATTGAGATGACTTCCTCAGGCGTTTTGGAGGTCTCTTCGCGTGTGAGGGGAATGCTTTATCTCTCGGGGGCTCACGGGAATCCCACATCGCGACTCCGTGGGAAGAGAGATAGCGCGTTGGGAGACTCAGTCGCTGCAGGCGTCGAAATCTCTCCCCCCTTCTCCTCTTTCTCTCCCCCCTCTCTGCCTCCCCTATCTCTCCCCTCTCTCTTCCCTGCGACCCTTAACCTCAGCGCCGTGCGAATGTAAGAAGCACCGAGACATGCAGTTTGTAAAGGGAAAATTACTTCGCTACCTCTCACAATCAGCGTTCTTCCATAGGTCACCGGTCTTAAAATCGCAGTCCCCATTCTGCAGTTCAAAAAGTCTTCTCATCGCGTAATTTCTAAGTGGCATGAAGAGACCGCGTGTACTAGAGAATTAAGGAATATCACAAAATTTACAAATTTAAAATATTTAGGAAATATATGGGTCTTTTTATTATATGCAGGGAGCTTTTGATTATCGTCCAAATGATTATACTCATTATTATGACATTTACTCGCCAAATATTTTGAATTTATCATATGTGTATATATATATATATATATATATATATATATATATATATATATATATATATATATATATTTTTTTTTTTGAAATCATCTCTTTACTTGGAATGTGAAATCTCTGGCCTAGATCAAAGCGCCATCACTCTTCGTAGCCTTTCTTCGAACCGTGCGACCGCTTTTTGTCGAATGAGGGATCGATGGAATGCAGCGACCGTCGGTCGATCCTGTTTTTTTAGAAAACGCAACAAAAGCGGCAATCATTACTCATCGTAAGCACAGTGATGCGCGATTCATTCACGACGGCAAGTTGATTGCTACAGATTGAGTGGCCGAACGATAAAAGTTAAACGCGCGCTGTAATCTCTCCAATAAAGGTAGCATTAAATATTAAAAATTATATCCCACGCGCTTCAAAAAATCAAAGTTGAAAGCGTTTTTACATCCTATTCAGTCCGACGAGGCTTTAACAATGAAAGAGGACCCAACCCATCGCATGCACATCCGACGCCTAGACGCCTCGATTCCAGCCACGCCCAATATTTATTATTTTTTACACGAATGCGGCTAACATCACGCTAATGTTCCTTCTCGTTCGCCCTACCCCTTCACATCCGTCAGTAGAGCGCACGCACGCCCAACAACGCTCTTTAACTCTCCGCCCCGACAAGATCCCAAAGCTCCTCGTCTGGCTAAGCTACCTCGCCTCGCCTCAAAGTGTCAGTCAACCTTTGGAGAGAGAGAGAGAGAGAGAGAGGGATAAATACGCGATGACGTCACGAGCAGCACGTTTTCGCGAGTGTAGCTCACGACCTTCGTTTTAAGAGTGAGCCGGCCGACACCTCGACCGCCCTTCCTCTAAGACCCGACCGCTCACCAATTAACATTCCACGCCGAGGTTTGCACTGTTGAAAGTCCGGCACGTGATCGAAAACTCCCGGCGCCCTTTCTACACGGTCACAATACAAAAGAGCTTTCCTACAAGTTATAATAGTGGGGATGAGTCACGTTTCATTTTAATTACGGGCGAAACGTCTGCTTGTAGGAGGAAAGAGATATAAAATAATAGAATATCATATGCCTTGGATGACATTTGGATAAAACAACTGAAAATACGACAGATTTATCTGTAGCTCAGGTGTCCCCAAACTACAGCCCGCGAAAGGGTTTTATCCGGCCCACGGAAATTTTATTAAACATCATAAAATCGGTGTTTCCAATTTAAAAACAGGCGCATTGTTCGTATTAGAATTTTTTCTTGCATTTATTCACGTTTACTTATAGTATATATATATATATATATATATATATATATATATATATATATAACAACTTACGGAAAAGGAAAGGTAAAATGAATATATGGATGTCAACAAGGTGTTGGGATGAGGAAACCCAGTGAGCACTCACCAATCAGACGACTTCAGGTTGGCGAGGCTCCGGGGATGTCGAAGCGACACACGTAAAATAACACAAAAACACAGAAACATCACAAACGTAAAGCTTTCGGAACTACTCCTTCTTCAGCTACAGAGAGAGAACTAGGTTTCCTCATCCCAACACCTTGTTGACATATATATATATATATGCATGTATGATTAGTTATTTATAGAATAAATATTTTTAATTTTGAAACGTTTTGTTCGATCCAGCCCGCCTAGCACTTTCAATATTCCTATGTGGCCCTCCTCTCAAAAAGTTTTGGGACACCTGCTGTAACTGATAACTGTTTCAGATTTTTCATTTTCAGCTTGGTATTTGGTGACAACTCTTTGTGGCTATAAATCAAGTGATCTGTGGGTAATGTATATTTCATGCATAATCTTGAATTATATTTCTGAGCTCGTTATGGTTTCTGAAGCAGGAAAACGTTCTTCTTCTTGATGTAGAGTTTTTATGACTCGTGTGGATATGATTTGCGTGGTAGAATGACAATGAGGCGAAAAGAAGGTTCAAATTGTCTCGAAATAAAATGCTAAGTTATAATAACGTATCATGTTCTTTACGTTCGAGTATATAAAATCTAGAGTAGACATTCGGTATGCCTTTCTTTATCATTGATGCCATTTTGATTATTAAAATGCTAAGCAAAGTAAAGTATATACCCCAAACTTTCGAGTATATTCCTAATGTTAATTTCATCTTGTCAAAAGGATTGCTACACGAGGCCTACCATAAACAAAGATTTGTGGAACCTTCCTCGCACTTCCTTTCGGGAGAATATGATGTACGTATTTGCTCATCAATCAATGCCACAGTTACATTTCCTAGAGTCGCTATGCAAATATTTTTGAAGGTCATTAGCCATAATATAATCAAAACAAGCACAATTCGATTGGAGCAGAGCTTTCATACCTTCCCTCCCATAACTTTCTCCCTTCTAAACAGCGTCATTCGCATTCCCTATCACGCCCATACCTACCTTCACCACGACCACCTCCCTCCCTTGATCCCGCTATATGACAAACAGGCCGCCGCCGCCGCCTCTATGCCCACATTCCTCCACGCACGCAATATG
The DNA here is from genome assembly GCA_028673005.1 of Tanypteryx hageni. NCBI lineage: Eukaryota > Metazoa > Arthropoda > Insecta > Odonata > Petaluridae > Tanypteryx > Tanypteryx hageni. The sequence continues at coordinate 8,734,186 of CM054117.1, forward strand.
CACCGCGAAAGAAAGGGGTTTTAAGATTCCTTCATCGCCGGGACGGAGGAGAGGGGAGGATTGGGGAGAGGGTTGGGTTGGGTTGGGGGAGGTGGTGGAACTTTCTCGTAGGGAAGTGGCAGCGGGAGCAAGAAGTAGGGGAAAGTGATCGGCAGTAAAGGAGACTGAAGCCAAACAAAAGGGGAGGCGTGTGGCTGGGTGGGTGTCACAGACAAACCAACCCCTCCCTTTGATCAGGGAGGCCGCGAGGCGGAGGGAAGGAGAAGCAGCAGGAAGAATAACTCCTTGGCGTCAATTCAAAACAGCGACACATGGGGAGCGTGAGGGAGGTTGGGGAGGAAGAAAAAGGGGGAGGTGGAAAGGGAGAGGTAAGATATTGATGGCGGCGATAAAGATTTAGAAGGGAAAGAGAGATAGAAAATGAATAAAAGAGGGAGGAAATAAAGAGAGGAAGAGAGAGCGTGAGGGATGTGCGTCGTGTGATTGTCGTAACAATGGGGCTGCCAAGGGAATTCCTGGAAACTCATCGGTTAGTCGATGACGAATTGTCGAAAGGGACAGTCGTCAATCAATTGTTCCAAGCAGACAGGATGGCTTTTTAAGGATGGACTCACGATTTATGCAGTCTCGCAAGTTTTGAACTACCTATCCATTTTAAATACGAGATATTAGTCAACAATTTCTTAAGAATTTTTACATCAAAGTTGTTTACTGACATAAGATTATCCCAAATATAGTAATGGAATGATTATTTCCTATGCACATAATTCGAAAAGCAGCTATAAACATTCCTTCACTCATGGTGGCCAATTTTAAATCAGCTATCAATGAGATGATTAATAATCGAAATATTTAAATCTAGATCAAGCTCCAACCATCATCCTTACCGGTCATAAGACGAAAGGTGGCGCAGGGAAAGTAAACATTGAAAGAATATTTACAATACTTGATATATCCAATTTTCTAACGGATGCTGAGACAAATTACAGATAATCCCCGAATATTGAAGCATATCCCTGCGGAGAAAAACATCGGCAAAGCACAATTTCAAAAGAACGAGAGAACGAGGAGGGAATTTTGAAAGGCACGGACCTACTGAAGGATAAGAAGAAGAAAGGAGGTCTTAAACCTTTCGGATCAGAGGGCGGGCAAAATGCCCGATAATCTCGAAGGAGATGTGAGCACAGCAAGAGGAGAGGAGGTGGAGAGATGGGGGAGAGAGATGGGGGAGAGATATGGGGGAGAGAGGGTGGGAGAAGGGCGGGAGGGGGAGGGAGAAGGGCGGGAGAAGGAGGGAGAAGGGCGGGAGAGGGCGGTGGAGTGGGAAAGGGGAGATATTCCGGCGAGATATTGTATTAAAGGAATCAGTACGAGAACAGAAAAGAAACATGCTTAATATAGGTATCTTATGTGCAGAGGTAGAAATGCCTGTCTCCAGTGTCCCGCAATCATTTTGAGCTCACATCCTTGACCTAATGCAAGCATAACACCACGTGTATCATGTGGATTAATTTAATCAGGCGAGAAAAGTTCAAAATTGCACGAAGCGAAAACACAGACGAAGTCGAATGAGAGTGATATTCGCAAATTCGCTCAAGAGACGACATAATAGTAAAGGGATATGTTATAGGAAAGGAAGGAAATTATAAGAATAAAAGCATGAAAATAAAACAAATGAAAACAGAAAACGAATTTATCCATCGGAACATTAAGATGACAAGGATGTTTCTCGGAGAAACATGAGGTAAAATTAAATTTGAAGAGATTTCTTAATTCCGTAGGCGAACAGAACTTGAATCAATTAAAACACGGAGCAATATTATAACAGAAATCACATTGTAGAAAATTGGATAAATTACGACAATAGTCTTTGGATATATTATTGCAAATTTAATGACCTGCCATCTGGCGGAATCTTGAAATAAAGTGCAAACAATGATTAACACGGAAGAGAGAAAACATGTGATGTGCAATAAACGTGAGATGTTAGGAGAGAGAGAGAGAGGAAATAGAAAAGCGACGGAAAAGGGTGAAGGGAACAAAAATGCATGAAATAGACAGACAAAGAGACAGCGAGAAAGAAATAGAAAACGACGGAGGATTAAAATTGAGGTGTCAATAGAGGGAAAGGTGAAGACGTGAGGGAGAGATTGGAATGGAAGGGAGAGGCATAGGGCGCGTGTGAGACTACGGAGGGAGGGAGAAAGAGGGAAAGGGAAGAGGAGGATTGAATCGATATGAGACGGAAGAGATGAACTGGAATGGATGACGGCGAAAGGAAGGCGAAAGAGAGACGGAGAGAGAAAGAGATTGGAGGCAGGAGGAAGAAGAGAAACGGAGAGAGAGAGATTATAGAGAGGCGAGGGGAAGGAAGAAGAGAGACTGAGAGAATGATTGGATGGAGGAGAAAGCAGAAAGAAGAGAGACGGAGAGAGAGAGAGATTGGAGGGAGGAGAGGGGGAGGAAGAAGAGAGACGGAGAGAGAGAGAGATTGGAGGGAGATGGAGTCCGAAGAGGATGAAGCTAACGGAAGTATTGGCCGAGAGGAAATGGGAAAGTGATAGAAAGAGGATAACTAGTGATGGAGAGAAGGAGTGAGAGATGGAGATCGGAAGGAGATAGGATCGCGACGCTGGAGTAGAGGAGTGGCCGAAGACAGGAGAGGAGATCTAATGGATGAAGTCTGATGTCGCCTCCGACTCACTCGGACAGCGAAACTGAAGAGGTCACCGGCGGTTATGTCCGCCTGCCCCCTCCCCATAGCACCTTCTTCCTATTTTCATTTCTTTCTCTCTCCCGTTTTATCTCTTTATCTCCCGGCACCCTGTCGCGGCCAAAACGATCGGGACCTCATCCCCGGAGCATGCGAGAAGATAAAGAAGGAGGAATGATCCATTATGAGGTCGGCAGCACAGAATGCGACACTACCTTTCTCTGCCGTTCGGTCCCGAAGCATAAGCCGATTGCTCTGGGAAATCCCCGCTTTGGGTGGAAAGATAGAAGTGGCAGAGAGGGTCTTAATGCGAACCACCTTCTCCTCCTCTTGCGCGCCTTTGAGATGGAAAAGGGATTATGAAGTTTTCTCGTCCGAGTAATATGAGAAGTTGGCGTGAGATCGGAGAAGGGGCGGGTGTGCGGGAATGCGAGCTGGCAGGAGGAAAGGATAAACGTCTCGAGAGTTGATGGGCAACGAATATTAATCGACCCGACGGACGAAGGAAACGCACCGAGTATGTAGAAACACAAACCGAAAAGGAAATTGAAAGTTATTTTATGTCACGACGCAGACAATACTTAAAGAAATAGTAAGCTAACGAAAATCGACGACGGAATATAAAATTAGTTTTCTTGGCGCCGTGAATGTAGGCAACACGCCGGACGATGGCTTGAAAACTCCAGCACCCCTGGTTAATAGTAGTACGTGCAAAAACATATTTTCCTACTAAAAGCAGAAATATAAATATGTGCTGACCGAAAGAAAGACATTACATAATGATCATCATCAAATTACTTGAAATCAGAGATCACCTTGGGCTTTGAATCCAGTAGATGATATAGGAAACGTCTGAACTCGCGAAACGTGAAAGAACTGGATGCATATTTCAGCCACAAAGCGAGCGTCTTCGGTAGGAATTCAACGATCCATTTTTAAGGCATCCGGTTTTTATCTGTAATTTGAACCTGATTTACCGAATCGTATCATGGCAACAACACTTAACCGATATCATCAACAGTATACGTCCGACAAAACGCGGTTTGTTATACTGTAAGATATGACATTCCAAATATCGAATGAATGAAAGAGAACGAAAAAAGTGAAACGTTTATAGTTTCATATTGTAATTCACGGTAATGTGTAAAAGTGTTATTACAAGGAGTGACTGTTCAATCTCTTCCCTTACCGTAGCTTCCCTTACCGCATTTTATTTCAGGTTTGCGTTCTACTTTGGCTTAAATAAATAATCCACTCAGGAATGAACAAACTACTTAATCCAGCTCTTAGTTTATGCCAAAATTATAGTCGCTTACTAAAATAATGGTTACATTTATCGATGTATCAAGAAATAATTGCGATGTTTAACGCCAGGAGATGACACGCTATCAAGAGAAAATGAAATTGTGGAGAAATTTCTTTTAAAGCATTCAATGGTAATCGGTTGGTTTAAAAGAATTATTCCTACATTTATGAAACGAAAACAATTGTGGGCAATGCGTCCGCTGAAGCGATTCCTCAAAAAGAAGCCACTTAAGTTTAATGCTATTTTTATTCACCGGCGTCGCATGCTCAACGGCCATCATACCTCTTGTAGGAAGCGCAGAGGGTGAGGGGAAGAGGACAGACAGACAGCTGGACTTTGGGCCACGTACCAAGTGTCAGGTGGACGGACGGGAAGAACAAGCGGGACAAAATAGCGAGAGGGAGGAAGTTCCAGAGGACGAAAATTCCCCAGCGGAGAGTGACGCAGTGCGGCCAACCCGACAAGAGCAGAGGAGAGAGAGAGAGAAGGAGAGAGGGGTTACCGGAGGAGGAGGAGATGGGAGGGGCGAGGAGGTCAGCCCGAAGAAGAAGCGAACAGTGGCCGACGAGGGAGGGGAGCGCCACTACGCCACAATGGGCGACAGGACAGATATTTCCCGGAACAGAGCACATTTTGTATACGAGAGTTCAGATTTAGTGGTAAATACATCGCAAATAATTACCCTAAAATAATGAGCGTGTTGTAACGCTGATTAAAGGTTTGGTGTAGCTCGCGGGTGGAAGATATTGCGCTCTTCAATAAAATCCCCATTGATAATAGGATGTGATTAGTTGATGAAAAAATGTATTAAAAGTAAAGGATTGCAAATTTTGATTTAAAAGATTTTTGGTTCAATATGGCGAATGAAAAACTAATTCAGCCGCACAAAATCTGTCGAGCGTTTTATCCGATAAATGAGATAATTGCGACAGTCCTAACTTCAAATCCTAACCGATATCCGACGGAGAAATCGCAAATAGTATTTCCTAGCGATAACAAAACAACATGGACACTTTAATTTAGAATGGACGAAAAGGGAACAAAACGAGCAAGGAGTCAGCGAGAACCTTTTGACGCGTTAGATAACCCGTTCTACAAAAACAATTAAAACCCAATTATTTTATCGGCTCGCAAAAATTAACGCTGCTATTTTGTTTTCAGCTTCTTGTTTCGGAAAGGTCCGAAAACACGCCGCAAGCTGGTAATAAAATAACGGAGTAAAATGGCATCCGCCTCAATAAGTCCGCTAGCTAAAAACAAAATACTCGCGAAAAAACAAACCAGCTTGCGTATTGCAAGCGACATTAATCTTCCGTCAGTAATAAAAACACAAAAGAAAAAATAAGACAAGACTTTGATGGAGTTTTGAAGCACTCTGTGGGAAAAATATTTTCAGTCCATGCTCCATCAAGCTCACCCGAGGCGTGATGAGATCGTATTAGGGCACTCTCTCCCTATTTCCCTCTCTTTCCCTCACTCCCTCTCCTCCTCTCTCTCTCTCTCTCTCTCTCTCTCTCTCTCTCTCTCTCCCTCCCTCCATCCATCCCTCTCTCTCTCTCCATCCCTTCCCCCCCTCACCGTCTACCTCATTCACTCGCGAAGGAAGCAGCGCTGGGGTTACATAAATTTGAAGCGATATATAGCGCGACGCCCTCAAATCCTCCCTTCTCTTTCTATCTTTTTATGTTTTTATCTCCCATTCTCTCTCCCAGACACCCCAGTCACAAATAAATATAAATAAATAAATAAATAAATATATATATATGTGTGTGTGTGTGTGTGTGTATAATTTGCGCATGGAGAAAGAGTGAGAGTGAGGAAGGATGAGCATAGAAGGGCCCTTTCCTACTTTTCAGGAATGCCCCTACGGCACACACGCACATATACCCAACACACAACCTCGCTGAACTCTAGCAGAGACTAAAACGAGCTCGTAAAACCGACCGTGTAATGCGGGATAAAGGCAGAAGTTGTGAGGAGGAGGGAAAAGGGGAAGGGAGAGGAGTGAGTGGGTACTAAAGAGAGGAGAGAGAGGGGGGGGAGGAGGAGGAGGATTGGTGCGAAACACCCGTGGGGGATAGACAAGGCTGCTGCACGCAGCTGATCCGACGCTCTGTGAACGGACAACACGGAGAGACGAAAGAGGGGGAAAAGAGAGGGGATAAGGGAGTGGAATATGGGAGGAGAATAAGGGAGTGGAATATGGGAGGAGAGTAAGGGAGCAGAATAAGGGAGGGGATAAGTAGGAGGAAAAGAGATGAGGCGACGGAAGGGACGGACATAAGTAGATGGAGAGGGGTGGAAAGGACTTAATTCTAGGAGCGCGCTGTTCTCCGCACCCAACCCAGTCGTAACTGTAGCAATCGTAATGGAGAGAATCAGAGTAGTCGAGTGACGTTGAGGTGCTGGGGAGAAGGTAGGCCAGGATTAAGGGGAATCGATGGATAGGAGGGGAGGTAAGGGAGGTTAGGTAAAGAAGGTGAGGTAAGGGAGGAGAGATAAGGGAGGGAAGGTAAGGGAGGGGAGGTAATGGAGGGGAGGTAAGGGAAGGGAGGGGAGGTAAGGGAGGGGAGGGGGGTAAGGGAGGGGGTAATGGAGGGGGTTAGGGAGGAGGGTTAAGGGGTAAGAGGTTGCCGTGGAGCGCCTCGCAATCCCTCCTGTGATTAGTGAACCGCGGTAATGATATTGACCCGGCGCGTGAGAATGAATGAGGCGTGAAGGGCACTCCTCTGCCGGTTAACGGGAGGAAAAGCTGAAAGCGGGACGACACCACCCTAGGAGGGGCGGAGAAGGAAGCGGGGAGGAGGGGGGGGGGGCGAAGGAGGAGAGGTTGGGGCGGGTGAGAACAAGGGCGATTACGTGTGGAGAGGGCGAAAGGGGGAAATGGGGCCGCGACCCTTGGCTAAAGAGGAAATTGATTCGCAACCGGGAGGCGAGAAATATATGGGCGAGACGGGAAAACGATTTGTGCAACGCGCTTAAGACACGCGTTAACATTCATCAAACATTTAAATTGCAAGTTATTAACGGTTTTTAACGAACTTGGGTAATATACTATATCAATCAATTCCATTCGGATTTTGAGACGCTGAGCACAGGTCGTAATATCACAAACTCATTTTGGGGTTCCGCCCGGCAAAGAAAAATCGAGTAAAGATTTCATCGTAAAATCTCGTAAGGTTTAACAAAATTGGAGCGATTGTAACGACGATTGAAATAGAAAACGATCTGGATTCAACAAAATCCTCGGAGCCGTCGATTGCTTTCTTCCATCTAAGCCAATTATCCGGGCTGCGTACAGATGGCCAATGTTTCAGCTGAAGCGACCAAAAGCAGATCGAAACTTTGGATTGCTGCGTCGCACACGACAGAAATAAGTGTTCCATCTGCATAAGGAGCAATTGGCCTTGATTGCGACACAAGAGGGCCACAATTACTATTCCATTTACCGGTCCCTTCAAGTCTAGATAAGCAAAACGCTTAAAATTCAAATATCGCTCATTTTAATCGTAACGTGTAAATAAAAGTGAGATAAAACTCCCGATTTCATTAATAGAAACACTTTGTCATGCCACGCATCAGAGAGAACGCATCGATGCTTCAGATGCGTAGGGAAGTGTTATGCGAGTCGCAGCGGCTTCACTCGTCGCTCGGTGGGAACTATGGAAACGGAGTACACGTCGCGAAAGAAGAGGGAGTGAAAAGCGAATAAAGGAAAATAAGGGAGTGGAGAGAGAGAGAGAGAGAGGAAGAGAGGAGAGGCGAAGAGGAACCGCTCGAACGAAAAGAGGCACGGAGATTTCTCATACCTCATTAAATGTCGTTTTTTCAAAGCCGCTCGCAGTCAACTCTGCAAAATTAGAAAGAAAGACTAAAATAGCGGGTTATAGGTGGAAGGAGTGAGTGAACTGTGGTAGGGAAGAGGGCGTGGACAAGATGAAGGGAAAAAGGGTTTAGGGAACGATAGAAATGGAGGTCGGAGCGCTGGGAAGAGTGTGTGTGTGCGCGCGCGTGCGTGTTTGGGTTTTTGGGGATAAAGATATCTTAAAGGAAGAAAAAATCTTCGGAGACGCAATGGCCTATGAGAAGGAGTCTCGGACGAGTCGAGTAAATGGACGGTCAAAGGGAAGGAAAGCCAGATAAAATAAATAGATTGTGTGGGGAAAGGGAGGAGGAATTGGGGATGGGGGGTGGATTGTAAGGTCCCAAATGGATCTTGTGAGTGGACGGAGTTAGAGAGAAAGTGTTTCAGAAAGATAGAGAGGGAGGAGTATTCGAGTGGGACGAGAGAGTGTCTGATGAGGGAAGCGGGACGGGGAAACCGCGGATAAACAAACAGATATTTTGGACAATGAATCGAGCTCTACATGAAAAAAACTCCACGCGTAATTTGGGAATGGACGACGAACAAAAGTGATCGCGTGACGTGCTAGGAAGAGAAAATATTGGCCAATGAACTGTTATATCTTCTACAATTTGAAAAATAAAATATCGGTTTCGCGCTTATTAGATAAACTCGACGTGAGATAGAATAGCGCGATTCTCTTTCGGTAGAGTAGAACGAGAAGGAGAGGAGAGAAGGAGATAAGGGGAAGAAATATATAAGAGAGATTCCTTTCCTCAAATGGGAAAATAAAGAACAATTGTGGGATAAATAGGGAGACCGGAAATTCTGGTTAACTTCATATAGTTTTAAATTAAAAAACTCATATTTATGTAATAAATTGAAAATAATAACCCAGTTCGCAATAGACCAACGCTGCAACTTTTTCATTTGGAATTCTTGTTATGCAACTAACCCCGTTACCTGATGAGAGAGAGAGAGAGCAAAGGAAAAAGGAGCACTGAAGGAGAGAGAAAAATGGGGCGTTAAAAGAGAGAAGAGAGAGATAAAAGAAAGAATGAGAGAGAAAAGGAGAAGGAGCGTTGAAGGGGAGAGAGAGAGAGAGTCCTTTTAAGTAATATTTTCATTTATTCTTGGTACCACTTCTGAAAAGGCGTCGCAAAGGTAAAAGGAGAGCAGTGGTATCAAAAGAGGGAACGCCCGGATTAGGAGAGAGAAGGGAGGGGATGGAAAGAGAGAGAGGAGGGAGTTAGGGGAGGGAAAGAGAGAGAGGAGGGAGTTAGGGGAGGGGGAGAGAGAGGAGGGAGCGAGGGGAGGGAAAGAGAGAGAGAGGAGAGAGAGGAGGGAGCGAGGGGAGGGAGAGAGAGAGAAGAGGGAGGGAGAGAGAGAGGGGGAGGGAGAGAGAGAGAGGAGGGAAAGAGAGAGGGGGAGGGAGAGAGAGAGAGGAGGGAAAGAGAGAGGAGGGAAAGAGAGAGAGAGAGGAGGGAAAGAGGAAAGAGTGAGGGGAGGGAGAGAGAGAGAGGGAGCGAGGGGAGGGAGAGAGGAGGGAGCGAGGGGAGGGAGAGAGAGAGAGAAGAGGGAGGGAGAGGAGGGAGAGAGAGGGGGGGAGGGAGAGAGAGAGGAGGGAAAGAGAGAGAGAGGAGGGAAAGAGAGAGGAGGGAAAGAGAGAGGAGGGAAAGAGAGAGGAGGGAAAGAGAGAGAGAGAGAGGAGGGAAAGAGAGAGGAAAGAGAGAGGAAAGAGTGAGGGGAGGGAGAGAGAGAGAGGGAGCGAGGGGAGGGAGAGAGAAGGGAGCTAGGGGAGGGAGAGAGAAGGGAGCGAGGGGAGGGAGAGAGAAGGGAGCGAGGCAAGGGAGAGAGAGGGGGGTGGGAGAGAGTGGATAGGAGAAGGGTCGATAAGGAGGAGATGGAGAGGGGAGGAGCGAGCCGGAACACAAAAGAGAAGGGAAAAATGTAATGGAGTATTCGAAGATTTACTGACTCGTGGGAAGAGAGGTTTGAAAGAGACAAACTAAACAACCTTAGCCACTTGGCGGCGCTTAAAAAGTCATTGAACCGTATTCTGGGAGTCAAACGACTACTAATGGATTCGACGCAGCGGAAAGGATGAATAAACGTGGAGGAAGTGAAAATGGATTGGAAGCAGTTATCGCTGCTCAGTAATTCCTTGGCTGGAAAAACGATTCTTTTACATTCCAATTCATTCTGCGGATAAGCTTTAAGAAGATACTTAAAGTCACAATTGACGCCTAAAGTTAGTATCTTTTACAAGGATTCGGACGTAAGATGTGTCGAATCATGTAGTATAAGCACAGACATCTAACGTCGTTTAAAAGATTATGAAAAATAAAAACTGAACAGAAGCGATCCTTAAAACCGATGCTGTAAAAGAGGTTACGGAATTTGCTAGTGTCGCGATGTTATTGGATCGCCCCGAGTGAACCCTCGATAATCCTCTCTCTCTATATCCCTCCACTATCCCTCCCTCACTCACTCACTCACTCCTCGACCCTTTAGAAGTCCTACTCAAGCCACGCCCAGGGACCGCGTCACCGATTGTTGCCGTATCCATGGCAACGGGCGGTGTAAAACGCTAGCGATGGAAAGGGGGATGAGAGGGAAGAGGCAGCGAGGAAGGAGAGGCGGGGAGGTTGGAAATGGGCGGACGAAGAGGGAAGAGGAGGGGGTCACAAACACTAAGCGAAAATAGTAGGGAGAGGGAGGGGGAGAGAGGAGGGAGCGAGTGAGAGGGTTTATTGGGGAGGAAGAGCGTTGGTAGTGGGACAGAGGAAAACGGACTTGAAAGAGGTTGGCGAGGAGTGGGATGGGATGGGTTACTCCGATACAAGAGTCGAAATAGCGGAATGGAGCGACCTCTTTCCTCTCCTCCCCCTCTTCCCCCTCCTCCTCTGTATCCCCCTCCTATTTCGCCTCTCCTCTTTCCCCTCCTCTCCTCACTCCCCTCTCCCATTACAGTTCCTTCCATTTGCTCCGGGAACCCTCAGTCAAAATCCACTCTCTTTTGCCAAGATGGAGGGACACGGCGGTAGTCGAGCGCCCTCCGCTCCCCTGCCTTCCACTCTTTTCTTCCCTCTCTCTCTCTCTACCTCTCGAAGAAAAAGAAGAGGCACTCCTGCGATTGAAACGTGGTGGGAGGAAGGGAGGAGGGGGACGCTCAATTCTTAAATGGGAAGCAAAAGACGCGGTGCGATGAATCAAAGATAGGAAAGCGTGCATAAATTCGAACTCGTTTAATGAAAAGTCATTGAATACATTTGAAGACCACGTTCCAAGCGTTTAATATGGATATTTTTAAATCTGATTACGCGGAATATTCAAATAATAATATAAATAAATTTTTTATTTAAGGGAGTTAGAACGACACCACCAAACGGGCGTTTCTAAAGTAAAGTTCTAATATACGCGAGATCCATATCGTCAAAAGAATTAAAAAGGCATTCGCAGAGTTGAGAAAAACCATCAAGATCTCTTCAAAGGAATCATTTTGATTCAAATAGATGAAATGAAAACCGTGAGAATAGTTAAATGGATTACCATTTCCCGTCAATTAAAGTTTATCCTAATTCACTGACAAATAAGAATGATTCGCGGAATAGGAGGAGAGAAGTCAGATGATATTCTAAGCGTGGAAATTGCCAATGCAAACCGATCCAATGCAGAATACAACGGGCAAGAGAGAGGGAGAGAGGTAAGGAGTGTAAATGGAAGCGGGAGTGGGGGTGAGGTGGTGGAGGGGAAGAGAGTCAGACGAGGCACAAAGCGTGTACCGCGAGACTAGAATCCATTCCAAATTACGGTAATATCTGTGGAAATTCCCTCTTGGGATCCCCACGGAATCACGTCGGCTAGAGGAGGAGGAGAAGAGAGAAAGGGGGCGAGGCAGAGCAAATCCACCCCCTCCCCCGGGCGAGGCATTCCCACACACCCGCACGCAGTCGCCGCCACTCTCTCTCTCTCCCTTATTCCTCGACGCCTTCCCTCAATCCTCTCTCTGTCTCTCCTTAAAGGCACTCGCTGTCGGCCGTAATGCGGCAAAACAGGTCGCGTTCGGAGGGAGGGGGAGATGGGGAAAGGGCGCTATGGATCAGGGTTAGAGATGGATGCGGCGAGGGATGTTGGGGAATTATAAGGAGAGAGAGAGGATGTGATAGTGAAGGCAGACACACACGCGCACATGGTGTAGAGATTGAGGTTGTTTATGGTGGAGATGGAATATCGAAGAGATATAGGGAGATAGAAAGAGAGAACACTCTGGGAATATTCAGGGCGAGGTAAGTGCTCGGAAGAATAACTTACTTTTGAAATGAGTGAGCCTAATTACGTGCTATTGAAAAAGGCATCCAAGGAGTGCTTTGTCAGAGGAAATGGCGGTTAGGGAGGCATTCGACAACGCCGCTATGTAAAGTGGAAGAAAGGAATTTCCGCGCGGTAAGAGTGTCCCTCGGGAGATTGGGGTCCGCGAAAATGAAAAAAACGCGGATACCGCTATTTCGGAAAAAAAGATATTCGAGTGCTAAGAGTAGATATTTCTAATGAAAGCCCTTCGGAATTCGTCGCTGTTCTGATCGAATGAAAATACCATCGAAATCACGAAATAATGCTAATAAATATTCCTTCGATGGGAAAAAGTCGATACTTGTTGGAGCGAATCGTATTTTACGTCGCCCGCGGATTTAACGATGAGCCAGAGTTAAAAATTTAAGGGCGGAAAAAACCGAAGGTTTTTATTTCGGCGAAACAAAAAGCGGCAGGATTGAAATACATAATAAATACCGAATGTTCCTATTTAATGTCATCGGCCGAACTCTACCGCGAATTCGCGACTCCGTGGAAATAATTAACTCTGACTAATTGCGTTATTAATACGAATGTATCAGATTAATTTGCGTTTGCGCTTACGTCGGCTAAAACGATGAAATATTCGCGGCTCTTCTGGAATGAACCGACTAAATTAAAAATTAGGATGGCTCATTTCACTCGAGCTAATTCAATCAGAGAATCAATTGCCATTAAATCAGAATGGTTTTGCTCCGACATAATAATTTTAACACTCCATTTCGTAAAATGATTCCAATTAAACGGGAGCATTATTTCGCCGGATTTTATCACTCGAATCGAATGGAAGGACGCACGGACACACGCACGCGGCCCGCTGTCGTCAACGCAACGAGCCGCGACGCCCAAACAAGCAGCGGTCCGAATTCATAGGATACTAAAGCCTTTCGTGGTGAATTAAATGCATCCGATACAAGCGCGTTAGGTGAAGAGTCATTTGTTTATAAAGAGAGGAAGAAGGAAAAGATGTTTTCGCTCTCGGGTGATATGGAAGAAGACGCGAGGGCTCCGAGAATGACGTTGGCCAAGATGGTGTGGGTGTATGGGGAGGGGAAGAGAGACAGGGGAAGAGACAGAGGGGAAGAGATAGAGGGGGGAAGAGATAGAGGGGGGAAGAGATAGAGGGGGGAAGAGATAGAGGGGGGAAGAGATAGAGGGCGGAAGGGAAGAGAGAGAAGGCAAAGAGAGGATGGGAAGGGGAAGAGATACAGGGCGGAGGGGGAAGGGAGTGGGAGGAAAAAATTGAAAGAGAATTTCCCCGTCACGTGCTACGAACTCCCCGGAGACCGTCGCTTTCGAGTTGCCCTTCTTTCCTCTTCTACGAACCAATATAACAGAGAGGCGCCACCTCTCTCCCTCTCTATATCTCTCCCATTCAACCCTCCTCTCTCCCCGCACTTTCTTCCTATTTACCCTGCCTCAGACATCCTCTTTTTCTTCCCCTCTTGACTACTTCCCCGACCATCTCCCGCGCACATCGTAAAGCAGATAAGTTGTGTATCCGATGAACTTCCCGATTTCCTTAATGTGTATATTCTGCGGTGACAAAAAAGAATAAAAAATCTTCTAAGTTCTTAAAAAATATTAGAAAGCAAATCATTTTCGAACAATGTTTAGTACCTCATCGCTTTGCAGAGTACGGAAATTGTGAGCTATTAAAAGTTGACTCTAAGGCTGATTTCAATCGTTTTAAAAGCATTGAAACGGTTATTCCGGGAGTGTCTTATGATCTTAGGAGAAATGGAGATAGAAGGATTCAAAGTAGTATAGTATGCGAAAATAATTTAATGAACCGAAAACCGTGCCAGACATGTTATATATATATATATATATATATATATATATATATATATATATATATATATATATATATTAACTAAAGGAAAAGAAAAGGTAGTGATGAGGGTGGCAACAAGGTGTTGAGGGAAGCCCAGCGGACACTCACCATTTATATATATATATATATATATATATATATATATATATATATGGTAAATAGAAATTGAAATTTATAACGTATTGAAATTTTTATTATCATTAGGGATTTCACATAATGATCGATGTTGTATCGATTATTGTATAACTTCAAGCAGTACTAATTGTTGCGTAGAGATGAATCTATTTAAAAAACAAATGGAAAAATCAAACAGGGTGAAAAGAATAATGCCGTGTGAACGGAGATAGAAATGGGCGACAGAAAGACACTTTTCAAAAGTACGAATCAGAAAAACTGATATCTTTTCGAACCGGAGGATCGCGAGCGGCGTTTCGACGAAGAGTTGGCAAACGTGATTCGAACCAAAGGTACCGGCTTCGAGTATTTAGTTAGAAAATGACTTTGCACATACCATTTCGAAGATTTCAGGAAAGAGTTCGGCTGAATTCCACTCACCTAAAAAGATTAGAGAATAAAATTAATATCACAACATCATCAAAAACAAAAGTCGTTTAGAATAATTCTGTGAAAACGCGACACCACCAATTATATCTGCATTTAAAACGTTTAACTGGCACATTAGACCAGGGGTCTCATGAAAGTTCTCCACCAAATCCGGGAGCCGCATTAGGGCACCATACCTGATCCGCGAGACGGATTTCATACTTTCCCAGTCCTGCCATATTCCATATTCTTTTTACATTCACTCTCCTTTCCACGAAGGAGGAAATTATCGCGTCCTATGGTACGGCATAAAACCCATTATTTATAAAAAAATATCACATTCGGCGTCGAGACACGCAAAAAACACGCTGGCAGCGGGAAGTACTTTCTTCTGTGCTTCAAATGGGCAGGAATTTCATAAATGGGAATGGGCAACAAACCGCGGGTATTTTAAAAGCACGGATTTAATTTACTCCTTAAACCTCTTAAATTATTTACCAACACATGCGTGAAATCTTTTCTAGGAAATACAGTTGAGTTTGCGCCATTTAACATAAAGTAACTTACTTCGCGGGCCGCATGAATGCAAGACGCGGGCCGCGAATTTGAGACTCCTGCATTAGCTGATTCACATGAGGCGCATGCGCCAACGCGCACACCTTCCAAGAGTACTCTCACGCTTATCGAGAAGACATCCGGCACGTGCTCGACGCATCGTCACCTAGCTACGCGAGATCTTTTCTCGAGATATAATCTCTACGCGTTCCACGAGCCGCAGCACTTTGGATTTATCCGGGCGTTATGCTTCCCGAAGAGGACGCTACGAACACGTCGATGCGGAGACAGCAATAACCGTCTCGCAAAATAATGCAAAAAATTGCCCCCGGAGGGCAGTGACGGAACTAAAAGAGGGGAAAAACAAAAGCGAAGCGCCCTACATTTCCCGCGAGAGCAATCCTTACGTCTTTCGACGACAACGAAACCATTCGCAAAAAAGCTCGCGTCGCCGAATATTTAGAGCAATAAAGCGAGGAAAAAAATTAAAAAGAACGAAAAGTCATCTCAAAGGAACCCTTATCTCCGCAGGTCCAAAAATCTCTATCTCCACTTCGCAGTCCTTCTTTCCGTTTATTAAAACGATTTTCGCCCCTCGCCCGCCCCGTTTGGCCCCGTGCCCGCCCCAAAGTGTCTCCCATTCAGTGTCAGTCGGCGCTCCCCTCCCGCTCCTTCCCTCATAACGCCTTTTAACCCAATCCCGAGAGGCCCACCCCTGCCCATCTCTCCCTCCCAAGTCCATCCTCTACCTCTCTCCCTCCCAATTCCCTCCTCTACCTCTCTCCCTCCATACTCCCTCCTCTAACTCTCTTCTTCCCAAAAGTACCTCCTCTAATTCTCTCCCTCGCATGTCCCTCCTCTACCTCTCTCCCTCCCAATTCCCTCCTCAACCTCTCTTCTTCCCAAAGTCCCTCCTCTACCTCTATCCCTCCCAAGTCCCTCCTCAACCTCTCTCTCCCAAGTCCCTCCTCTACCTCTCTCCCTCCAAATCCCCTCCCCTACCTCTCTCCCTTCAATGTCTCTCCCCTACCCCTCTCCCTCCTAAGTCCCTCCTCTCCCCTCTCCTCTCTTCCTCCCATCCAGTTTGCCTTCTGCCCCAACCTATCGCTCGCGACGTTTAATTTATTATTGAACAAGGAGCTCGTTAGAGAGAGACCTGCGTGTGTGTGTGTGTGTTGTTATGTTGCTCCGCCCATTTCCTTCTCCCCTCAAACCCGCTCCTCGCTCTATAAAGTGCTCCCTCTACGTCTCCATCAACCTCCCGAAGCTATTCCGCCGACTCTCCTTCCTCCTTTTTGCCCATAGGTTTTCAAATCCCCTTACGACAACCCAATCCCTATTACACACCATTCAGGCGCTGCCAAAACACAACCCTACGTAATAAACCTCACCCTCCACTTTCCCTCTTTCACCTTTTCTCCCGGCATGCTCCTTTTAAGGGCCTCCCGGATTCTTATTCATTCAATCGGCGCGACATGGAAGCAATGATAATCAATCTGTAATTGAAAGATTGGTAATTTATCGAACATTCCTTTATCGGAATCTCATGCACGGAAATGAATCCGAATTCGGAATGAGACGTTACGATAGCGGGAATTCGTAATTAAACAAAAGAAAATGACGCCAAAGAGATTTTATCAATTGACGATTTGCGGAATGTTCGATCATATTTATCTGTTATTCGATTACGTGTATGCAAGGAGTGTAAGATAATACCATAGAATATCAGCGCCATCTTTAAATATACCCTTTTAACCCCATCAATTTATTTCAATCGTTTCTACTTAGCGCGATTTATTTTATGAACGAGCTTATGTTATTGTTCTGTATACCCGTTCGTTCATAGCAAATAAACGGTAAAAGACATGAGTGAAATTCGCAGGGCGCAGTATGTGGTCTATTATGACGTCTGTAACACTACAGAGGAATTTTACAAAAATCGGTGAGTGGCAGAGGGTGCCCTGAAATTCTTTAAAATTAAGATTTTGACCAAATAGTTATATAGATGGAAAGTTAAAAATTTTTAATTAATTATCGAATAAATTATCTTTGTCATACAATTACATTATTAAATTAATAAATAATTGTAAGTTTAAAATTATATATAATCCTCAATAAATAAAACGCGCTTCTTCATATTGCTTCAACTTTTCAAAATAATAACATTATCTAAATCTATTGTACATACATATCATAGGGAAAAGACAAATTATAATATCATAAATGGAAATTAATCCATTTTGAAAGATTCTCATCGGCTTCAGAGGCTATAAAAAAATTCTATTTGAAATTGCCAGCAAAACTCAATCGAAATCGAATCAAGTCACTTAGCACGCAGATGCAGCATTTGTCCAAAGGAGCCTCTCGCTTTCAGACGAAGGGAAAGAGGGGAGTGGGAGGGTTTCTCTCATTCTGCGCCTCCCTCCCTCACTCTCTTTTTAACTCGCATCAATTCCCGCGCCCTACCTGACCTCTCTTCCCACGCCCCCTCTCCCCCTTCTCTCGTTCCATTCGGTCCCTCACCATCCTCCTCTCTCCCGCCCCCCTCCTCCTCCCTTTACCCAATCCCATTAGGAGCGCCATTGCCGACACTTGGCCGCAGAGGTCGTGTCTGCTCTCTCGAGTGCAGGAGTGAACTGGGCGGGGGAGGAGGATAGGATAGGGGGAGGAGGTGGGGAGAATTGAGTGTTGCGCGGAGGGAGCGTTGCGGGAGATGAGGGAGGCGTTAGGGAAATGGCAGTCCACGAACGCTTCCCTTCGAAACCACCTCTCCCCTCTCGATGATATTCCTCCTCCCCCCTCCCTCCACCCCCTTCCTCCTTTCCCCTCACTCCTCCTTCATCCACTCTCCCGCCCTCGCCACCCACGATCGCGTCCTCTCTCCACGGTGAGTGAACCAAAGGACAAACAATCTCGTTGCTCCGAATGGCGCCGTGCACTCGGCAGCCGAAAGCAGTGATTGAAAAGGACGCCTCTTTATCTCTCTGGATCGCCTCGGAGGACAAACGGCAACTGCTTCCGTGAGGTTTGGACTTTATTCGCCATAATTAGGGAATGTTTTTCAGTGATCCAGGAAGCGATATTTCTATCAAGTAGTCTACTGGAAACGTATTCGATCGTCTTTCGGTAGAGAGGAAATCCCTTTAGGACGAACTTTCGTGGGATGAGTTACGTTGATCATAATATTAATATCACTCAATATCATACAAAAACATCAACTATATATTTACATTGAGCTTTATAATATTTTTCCAGCAAAATAACTATAATTTCTATTTTGCAGGATATAAAAATTAACTTAAAATTTATGGTACCGAATTATCAAAATACGAACTTATGACCGAGTATATTTGCAATCTGCTATGTTAAGTCGGCAGAGGCCCAGAAACGTCTTCCTTTTAGGGAAATGTTCGTCATAACGTCTCGGTTGCTGTAGCGAGATTTTATTGAATGATTTTATGGATAATGTACCCAGACTCTCCATTAGTATATCATATTTATAAATAGCTTTACTAATTGGATTTTCCTGACGATTGAAATTACTTCAAATTGAAGAACGCATCAAACATTCTCATATTACGAGAATGCATCCTTAATGAAATACGTATACAATACAATACAGCTGCATTATTTTCAATATAAATATAGGTTATTAAATTTATTTCGTATTAAAAAACCTGTGCAAGAAGAAAGGCTATCGACTTATAGATAATGGGATCGAATCTCAAACATAAAAACAACATCAGCTCATGAAGATTTGGAACTGCTACTACTCCTCGAATACGGGAGTCTCTCGTCTTTGCTCCGAGAGTCATTGTTTCCTTGTGAGCCATAAAGATTCCCCCGATTTTCCATTCACTGTCTTTGGTTTTCCTTTTTAGTAGTTAATAACTTGGTTCTCGTAAAATATTCTTTAAGGGGTAGAATTAATGATACTTATAATCCAAAATCGAAAGTGCGTCCTTTCTACTGAAACAACCGCAATCTCTCAATCCTGTGATTGCGCTGGTGCCATCATTCGCATACGCCAGTGATGGCGAACCTTTTCTAGCTCGCGTGCCAAAATTACCTTCATAAGACAAAATTTGCCTCTTCACGTGCCAGTATCATAAAAAATTCTTATCTGATTGTGAGTCTATTCGATGAATATAGCATATGATATGCCTTTTCTCACACAGGAAGAAAATATAGTAAATAATTCAAATTATATAACGAAAACAGTAGGAAATATATTCTTCGTTTTTTATCGAATTATTTGTGCTAATCCCGCACCATACGAAATTTTACATACTTTTGTGCAAAAAACATCCGAGCGTTATACATTGTTAGTTTATGCAATAAAAATGTTGTTTTGTATTTTTTAAATTAAAAAATTCTACCAATATCATAGTACTGATGTAACCTCTGGTAAGCGAAGCTTCTCCTCCGTATCGTTTCAATACCAACATATATTAGATTTCTGGGGTCCTTCTGTCATGTCGCTGTATTAGCGAGTAGCACATTTCATTTTTTATTCCATTTTGTGGCGTGCCAACCAAAATCATTACGCGTGCCACACTTGGCACGCGTGCCATAGGTTCGCCATCACTGGCATACGCCATTGCATTTGCTTTCATTGAATTTTTATCGGTCGACAAGAGGGAACTGTCAGAGGGGAATTAAAACACCCAACTGCTCGTACGACCTTATGACATTTGAAGTAACAGCGGCAGGAAAATATGTAAGAAGGCGCGGACAATGATGCCCCGGAAACGTCATCCGCCACAGAGCGCCGACCAACTCGTAGCCAGATGAGGGATGAGGACACTCGCGCTCACGACATTGCCCTTCGTCAATCGGCTCATTCGCGAGTATCGCGCCTGCGCCTTGAGGATGGCTCCGCAGCATCGTCATCATCGAGACGCAAGTAAACTCCATCTCTCGTCCCTTCCACTTCCCTCGCGACCACACTCTCTGCCTCTCGGCCACCGAAGCAGACACGCGACCCTCGGACCACCTTCCTCGAACATCTTCCGCGCTAACGTGAGTCAGGCGCACGCAAAATTCAACATTCGCGACCGAAGTAATAGCTGGTAAATTTTCCCAAATGCAAATGCTTTAATTTCTGGAAATCACTCACCCTATTTCACTGACAGAGTCACGAAGATACAATTGATGATTTGTATGTCGTAATAACACAAATCTTTGGAGATCTCGTTTATATCAACATCAGGTTAAAAATCCTGCGGATTTAAACCAGGGCATCAAACCGAAATTTTTTCGCTCCGGTTTTCGTTCCGGTTCACATAAAACAAAAACTTTCGGTTCGGTTCCGCTCCAGCAATCACCATTGAACCGGTTCGAACCGGTTTTTTTTGCTCCGATTGATTTTTTTGGGGAAATTTTCAAGAGAATTACAAAATAATCCTTATTAATTAATGTTATTTTTGATTTAAGCCAAATACGTCTTCACTATCGCAAGTCAAGATGATAAAAATAGATATCCGCACGCAACATCGCGCAAGCGCCCCCTCCCACCATGTAACGAACAGTAAACATTGTATGGTTTCCCTTCTTAAATTTTTCGTTACTCAATTTGTAAACGGCTCCTTTTATACGACTTCGTCTAATACTGTTCTATAGGAACTTGAAATGTATTTTTTTCCTTTTTAGAGCGTATAAAAGCTATTAAAAATGTTATTTATGTTTTAGTCTTTAATTTGATGTAAAATCGTTATTATTCTTTCTTTTTTAATTTGATTTCACAATTGCAACATTTCAGATTCAAATATAAGCAGACACTGTCGTTATCAAAATCAATTTACTCCAACAGTCCTCATGCACGCATTTGAACAGGTACAATAATATTAATTCACATTTAAATGTAGAATGTAATTCATAGAGCTGTTCAAAGAAGAGCTACTTAAACTATTTTTAAATATAATAATTTATATGTTAATATTATAAATACCGTAAATACCGGCGTATAGTGCGCACCCTCGTATAACGCGCAGGGGGGTTTTCAGCCTCGAAATCTATCATTTTTCTATATACCCGCGTATAGTGCGCACCGATTTTTTTTAGCGTTACCGTACCAGAGTAAAGTAGATGGTGTAACGTGTTCTAAGGCAATGATCGAATTATTGGTATTATGTATTGGTAACATAATGAAAGTGCGAAATGAAATTTTCGAATAACGTTCCAAAAGAACGTCAGCTATCTCAATCATTACGTACTCTATGTTTACTTATAAGGTGATATTAGGATATACACAATAAATCCAATTATATTAATTTCATAGTATTGCATATGACATTCTTTGAGCTAATAAAATGAAGGAATGACGATAATCCTATTTTTACATGTTTTTGTCACGCCTAAGGTGGACGGCTTCGCCCAACCTTCAGTTTTACCCTTATTAGAACACTCTGGAGCACGTAAACACGATAGCAAATAACCATAATTAACTACAGACTCTAAGAATCAAGAATAAATCACGTATCACCAAGCCGGGCGCCGGTGTAGGGTGACGTCATGCGTAAGATGCCGATTCCGATAACAACATCGAAGAAGAATGGTCCAGTGACGAAGTATTTCTTGGCTTTTAAAATGAATAAATACTGAATTCATTCTTTTCATATCTAATTAATGAATGTTTGTAGAATTAATTAATAAATTTTAACTATTATCTATCTTACTTTTCGTAAAAATCACCAATAAAATTATGAGGATACCAGGGCAGTAATTACTGTGCCGAAATTGTGGAAATATGGGGTCAAATGAAAATAGGAAGATTATGCACCCTCGTATAACACGCATCCTAATTTTTAACTAAAATATTTCGAAAGAAAAGTGCGCATTATACGCGGGTATTTACGGTACTATACAATATATAATTACATAAACTTTCTTAAGATGACAAATATGTACACACAGTAACATTTGCCCCAAGCAACCAAAATTCGATCTAATTAATACAATGTCCTCCAATCAATTATCATTGAGGTTATTATCTCTCAAGATATTTTTTAGCCCTGAAAACGCCCTCTCTACACTGACCTGTGATGCTGGTATACTCAAAACAACTGTGGCTAGAATATCTTAGATATTTTAAAATAATTACAATAAAAGTCTGCATGTCAGGACTTTTATGTTTTTAAATGGGAAATGGAGAAGAATTCGAATTTACATCGCTGTAGTAAATATCCTCTTGAAATCAAACGGACACACACACAAAAAGAAAATTAGACTTAGATATACAACGCGTTAAGCAGAGTCTCTAATGTGCGTTTTTGCAGTCGGCAAAATACTTCACTAAAATAGCAAATTCGCTTTAATCCTTAATCCCTCTTCAGTTATAAGCAATGAATGCTAATATGTGTGCACGTTTTGTTTAAGATGCACTATATAAATATTATTTTACTAACCTGTAACAAAAGATAACAGATCTAAGAATATCTCAAAAGCACGACTGCGGAGCGATCCTTCCTGGTTAGGTTTTAGAGAAAGACTACCAGAATATAAGGGCTCAATGCATATGGAGAAGGGATGAAAGTTGAAACTTGAAGCAAAATCCAAGTTAAGAATCGTGAATCATTTTTACCCAGAACACTCCACGGGGTATGATCATGGGGAGGTTACGATTAGCGGCTGTCTTCACAGTACCACTAAGTTCCTTTCCATTAACCTCGTTTAACAAGGTTCTGGAAAACCTCAGTAGGACGTATCCTTGACCCTCTCTATGTATTGAGATGCACATGGAAAATCCCACCATTGAACCAACAGATATTATCACAAAGATGCATCTCTCCAAACACTTAGGACCATGTATTCTCAAGAAACCCATTAGCATTTGCCTTATTCGGTGTTGAAAAGTGAGGCTTTCAAAAAAGACATTAAAACAAAAGGAAAAACCCTTTTTTCCCTCACACTGTTTATGCGAACCGAAAAAATTGAACGAAATAAATAACAGTTTGTGGTTTCGGTTCGGGTTTAGAAAAATATTTTTTTTTCGGTTAAGGTTCGGTTACACTACAGCTAAAATAATGTTTTTTTACGGTTTCGGTACACCAGAGCTGGGAAGTTCCGGTTCCGACCTTAAATTTTCGAACTCTTTCCGTTCCGTTCCGAGCAGGCCCCCCGAGAGACTCAGAGAGGCCCGGGCCACTTCCAGATTTTGATGCTCCTCACCGTAATAAAAATAAATAAATTCCCATAAGGAAGCGTTTAAGTATTACGTATCCCAATTTGGTGATCGGGGTTCGCTGAATGATTATTCTTTAAAAAAATCTTCTAACCCAGGCATGTCAAACTTGCGGCCCTTTCTGTGACTTATAGTGCGGCCCGATAGCTAATTTTTACCTCAAGTGAATAGTGTGGGATTTCATATAAATGCTTCATTTTAGCAAAAAGAAGAAGACATTTTTTCATTGTTACCGAATTACCATAGAACGCATTTTCTAAATTATTGCTTTTAATTGCAAAACAGGCGTCCAATCTTCTAGCTCAATGTTTCCCAAAGTGTGGTACGCGGACCACTGGTTGTACGCGAAAGGATTTCAAGGTGTACGCGGCAGAAAAGATATAATTGAAAATTATTCCACAGTTCTATCTGATGTCAGAAGAACTCGGATATAAATAAAATTAAACAAATTCATTTATTATACATTTTGGCATGCTAAAAGCACGGGCATTGTCTATATTACCGCGGTCGATATATAAATCAAACGAAAAAGCGGAACTTCCTCTATCGATCAATGTAAGCGTTGCTCAAGGCGTAGTATGAAACCATCCAATCTCAAGCACCACTTCGATAACAAACAATGAATACCATGGCAAACCAGTAGAATTCTTCCAAAATAGGAGTAAGGAAATCCAAAACTTGAAGAAAACAAAGCGCAGCGTGACGGGCATTGCGATTGATAGTGTTCCCCTGTCAAATAACACAGATATGGCCGAAAACGTAAAGCAGCAATTATTGCTATGAGTACAACAGAGTCGCTACTACGCACTGCAAGCCGATGAATCCACCGATATTGTGTTTAACTAATCTCTTGTTGTTTGTCAGATACGAGCTGAATGGGGAAGTTCACAATGATATTTTGTTCTGTCAACCTTTGCCAACACGTACAACTGGGGATGCTATTTTCAAAGTTATATATGATTTTATCAAAGGCAGTCACATGGATTGGGGTCTTGAGATAAGCACAGATGGCGCTGCAGAGAAAGGAGTTGTTGCACGTATTCAAGCCGTTGCACCGGAAGTAAAATCGACTCACTTTTGTAAACACAGGGAAGCGCTCACCATCCAGGACATCTAAAGCAAGTAACTGACGAAGCCGTTAAAATTGTAAACTTTGCGAAAGGCCGGCCGCTGAATGCCAAGCTTTTTGCTCAGCTCTGTGAAGAGATGGGCAGTGACCATATGCAGCTCCTATTTCACGCTTAAGGAAGGTGGGATTTCGTGTGGAAAGGTCCTCACTTGCCTGTTTGATCTGTGAGAAGAACTTTCAAGTTTTTCTGTATGAAACCTCCGACCTGCGAGACCGCATGCATGACTGGAAATGGCTATGTAAATTAGCATACATTGTAGATTTGTTCAGTCTCAATCTTTCTTGCAAGGCAAGGTGATATCCATATTAAATGTTAAAGACAAAGTGAGCAAAACTGGAGCTGTGGGGTAAACACCTTAGTCGTGGCGAATTGGATACTTCGTGGTCAAGTTAAATAAAAACCTTTATGCTGATGTGTTGCAAACTACGAAGGAGTACTTGGAAAGCTTGAAGAGAAGCCCCTGTAAGTATTTCCTGAACCGAACGACAGCTTTGAATGGATAAGAAGTCCTTTCCTCTTCAATGTCCAAACATTGCCAAATAACTTCTCAGCTTAAGAAAAATAACAGCTCTTGGAGCTCTCTTCAATTGACTTCCTGAGAACACAGTTTGAATAAAAGACATTGACATAATTTTGATTGAGCGTTCGTTCCGAGTACCCTGCCCTATCGGACGAAGCAGTTAAGTATCTTTTTTCCGATACCCACCTCATACATGTGTGAGTTGGGATTCTCGGCGTTGGTTGGCATTAAAACTAAAAAAAAAACAAAATCGTCTTATTGACGTGGGGCCGCATCTCCGTCTTAAGCTCACCAATATCGAGCCGGATATCCCTGCACTACTGTCTGGTCACAAACAGTTCCACTCCTCGCATTGAACAACTCTATTATTTCCAGGTACGTATATGAATTTAAATTTAATGATTATTACTTTAAATTAAACTGGTAATACTGAAAATGCTCATAAGTTTCTGTACAGTTTTTAGCTTAGCTCCTAGATTTTTTTAGTTTTTATCTAAAGCCTAATCAAAAGCTGGTTCAACCGCTTACGACTTAACTGTTTCTTACATAATTGGAAGAGTGGGTACTCCGATAAGGCCGAGGTCCCGAAAGGGGTACGCGAATGTTTCAAGTTTGGGAAACACTGTTCTAGCTAAGGTCTATCGTTCAAGCTCTGGCCCATATTAAACTACTAGGGCCCTTCTATAACATCCATTATCCCTTTAATGCGGCCCGAATGCATATTAGAGTTTGACATGCCTGTTCTAACCCCTTAAAGAAAAGATATAATCCGAAAAAATGTTTTGCTTACAGTGTTTTCTACCCATCCAATAATGCAAACCACATCGAAATGGCCCTATAGAGAAAAATTAAAAAAAACCTAACGCAAAATTAAAAAATCTGTACGTTGCATAAGAGGAGAGAGGAAGATCTAATTGAGGGTTACGCAGGATTATATCGATTATCAAAGACTGGGGAAGTTGGGTTACGTAATACTTGAACGTCCTGCAAGAACAAAGTAAGAAAATCGTATTTTATATTTATTTTTGGCATGTCCTATTCATTGTTGATATTTCGATGGATAAAAAGATAAATAAATATATAAGCTAATAAATTATTTGAATAATTTTATATTTAAGAAATGGTTTTCTAGCTTTCGTTTCTGCAATTTTATTAATTATTGATAATAAATCTAAGTTACGTGCAATGCCGCTTCAGCTTTTCGGAAAAAAGAGGCGCATAAGGTTTTAGGCTAATATCGACATTTAGTGAGGCCCTCTTTTAGATGAGGCCCCCAGCTTGCGCCTTATGCGCCTGTGCATAAATCCGTCTCTGAACAAGTGCCAAAATTTGAGGCCCCCTTGAGCTTGAGGCCCGGGCCAAATGGTCCCTCGTAGGACCTGTATATGTATGTGTGTGTGTGTGTGTGTGTGTGTATATATATATATATATATATATATATATATATATATACACAGGGTGTAACAAAAGTAACGCAATGTTTTGTAATTACTGTAACTTAAATAAATTACACATTTATATTTATTTCTATATAAATTTTATTTTTGATTAGTATGAAATAATTATGCAGTGATCTTTGTTTAATTGATTTGTTTAAATGATTGTTGTTTAAGATAAACTACTTATGGCGAGAGTTCGACTAAACTTGACTGAAAGAATAAGGATGGTACAAATTTATTATGAATGAAAGAATTACACTGAAGTTAGTAGAGTAATTGCAGAAGAATTTCATCGTCCTCCTCATTGCTCCAGTATACAGCGTCTCATTTTAAAATTTGAGAGGACTGGTTCAGTAGCCGACCCTCCGAAAAGTGGACGCCCATCATTGGTGAAGAATCAAGGCTTCCATAATGCAGTTCGTGATCAGATTATTCTGCAGCAGTCATCATCAACACGCACAATTTCTAAACAACTAACAGAAGAAGATGATTACAAGGTCAGCCACATGACAGTTTTAAGAACGCTGAAAACTCTGAAGCGAAAGCCATACATAGCCAGACTTCTTCATGCATTACATGAGGATGATGCCGACCGGCGTTTGGAGTTTTGTGAAATGTTTCTGCAGATGCAGGCTTGTGACTCAGGGTTTTTCGATAACATCATTTGGTCTGATGAAGCTGTCTTCAAATTAAACGGCCACATCAACAGGCAAAAATGCATTTATTGGGAGCCTGAGAATCCGCACATTGTACTGAAAAATGAGGTTAATCTTCCAGGTGTCTCTGTTTGGTGCGGAACTTCCTCACAGGGATTATTGGGCCTTACTTTTTTAATGGAAATGTCCATAACAATTCTTACTTGGCTATGTTATGAGAATGATTGTGGCCCAGAATTCAGAATCATGTCAATAATTGAGGCTATTTTCAGCAAGATGGCCCTCCATCTCATTATGCATCAATTGTACGTGATTGGTTGAATGAACAACTTCCTCAACGGTGGATAGGTCGCAGGTGCTACATTGTTTGGCCACACCGTTCGCCGGGCTTAACCCCGCCTGATTTTTTCATATGGGGTTTTCTGAAATATAAAGTCTATGGTCAGCAGCCACGAAGTCTTCAAGAATTAAAGAATGCAATATCTTTTGCAATAGAAGAAATTGGTGTTGATATTTGCAGAAATATTTGCCGATCTGTAACCGAAAGATTTCGGATGTGTATTAATCATGACGGAGGACATTTTGAAAATTTTAGAACATAACTCATTGATACTTTTCATATTTCATCATTTATTTTGTCTTTTTTTTGTTTTATAATCATTAATAAATACAGTTATAAAATGTTGCGTTACTTTTGTTACACCCTGATGCGTTAAGAGAGAGAGAGATACATTTTTGAAGGGAGAGAGAATGAAAAGTTTTTAAATTTTAATTTAATGGTTTATTCATGCATGCCTGTCATTTTTGACGGGCAATAAATAATAATAGTATAAAAATAATTATTCCAGATAAATGCCGATGTAGAACGATTGCATTTGTTACAGATAATTTAAACGGAAATAGATAGATTTTAGCATTTCAATGTCATATCAACTTAAAATACAGTTCTTGCTAAATTTCATAAAAAATTTGTTATTAAACGAAAATATTTTCGATATTTTGTGATTAGTTTTTCATTATTTTTTGATGAATTACAGCGCCTCCTGAACGACTGTCTGACAATCTACATCATCTGGATGATGTTAAATATCAACCAGAGAAAAGAAAACAAAACTCCATGAGAATTGGAAGAGAACACAAGTTTAGGAAAAAAGAGAATAAAAATATTTGGAACCCAAATTATTATTCGATACATTTCCCTCCATAACAAGTTTAAGAGAAAAATGTTTATTATGACGGCGGCGCGGCAAAGGCAGGAAGCCAGATGCCGAAAAAACACCTGCGCTGCCAGCGGACATAAAGTGCAAGCGAAGATAATTAGGAGGACGTAAGACAAGGGTGGGGAAAATACGAGTGCGCGGCAGGGGAGAATCCAGCGCTGGCCACCGGGAAAGAGGCGACGAGAAGACACAGGAACGAGGAATGCCAGAGCGGTTGCGCGACACACACGCACACACACACGCAGACTGCAGCAAAGCGCGGGACCGCATAGAAGGAAACACTAACGCCTCCGTAATACCCCGGGGCGCCCCCCCCCCCTCCCCCCCAACTGCTCCATCGCCGAAGATGAAGGGAGGAAGAGGAGTGGCTCCTCGCCAAGGCGGCCCCCGAATCCATTTTCTTCCACTCTTCTCCCCCCTCCCTCTTCATACCTCTTCCGAGCAATCTTTAAACTGGACGAACGAGTGTAGCAGAGACTGCATTGCCCACCGATATCAGACTCATAAATCGTACAAGAAAGGGCGACCGCGGCTCGTTAAGAAGGTGGCAGAGAAGCAGGCTAGAATTTTTGGCATGCGCGGCACTCGGCAGGGTGTATTTCATAACGTCACGGAAAGGGATGGGGGAATGGGAGAGGGAGGGAGGGAGAGGGAGGGAGGGAGAGGGAGGGAAGGAGGGAGAGGGAGGGAGGGAGAGGGAGGGAGGGAGGGAGGGAGAGGGAGGGAGAGGGAGGGAGGGAGGGGGATGGAGGGGGAGGGAGAGATAGGGAGAGAGAGGGAGGGAGGGGGAGGGAGAGGGAGGGAGGGGGAGGGAGGGGGAGGGAGGTAGAGGGAGGGAGGGGGAGGAGAGGGAGGGAGAGGGAGGGAGGGAGAGGGAGGGAGAGGGAGGTAGGGAGAGGGAGGGAGAGGGAGGGAGAGAGAGGGAGGGAGGGGGAGGGAGGGAGGGGGAGGGAGAGGGAGGTAGAGGGAGGGAGAGGGAGTGAGAGGGAGGGAGAGGGAGGGAGAGGGAGGGAGAGAGAGGGAGGGAGAGGGAGGGAGAGGGAGGGAGAGGGAGGTAGGGGGAGGGAGAGAGGGATGGAAGACGAAGAGAAGATGGCAAATGGGAAGAAATTAGAGGAGGATTAAAGCGGTCATTTTTTTATTGTGCGCGGCATTTTTGGATCCGTGGAAGCAGGGCGGTGGCTGGGTAATTAGGCCTTTTAATGCTCGCATGTTAAGCGTGAATCGCCGCCTATGAACGAACGACACTATGTTGTTTAAGCGTGAGCTATTATCTAACGAAAGCAAGTAGAGAATACAATACAATGCAGTCGAGTCATTATTATAAAATTCGAAGGCACGTTGAGACAATTTCGGAATGCGAAAACTGTTAAAATGGGTTAGATTAATGCGTCAATAGGTTTTCAGTTTATTCATCTCTTGGATTAAAATCTGAATCGAGAATAGTCCGTCAACGTTCGGTATTTTGCAGATCCGATTAAACCGTGACTCCACTGCATCAGAGCAATGGGAAATCGTTTGCGGCAGCTTTCCAGCGTGACATGTATTCTCTTCCCCACCATTTCCCTCGAAGAACCTCTTCTCCAAAGACTACCCACTCTTCTCCAAAGCCAGACAATATACAAGGCTGCAACTGTTTGCATTTTCTAAGCTAGCGCCGACGACTCACAACCAGCGACAAAAGGCTGAACTGTTTACTGCCAGTATCCGATAAAACGGTTTCAAAAATTGCCAAGCAATAGTGATTATTGTTTCAAATTCTGAAGATTTGCCATGGTATACGCGAAAAAGTTGCATTTAACTTTAAGTTTAAAGGGTTAAGCTTCCTTAACCAGGTCTTACAATTGTGGTAGCTTTCCTACTTTTGGAGAAAATAGAGCTCTCATAATTGATAGTTTCCATGTTGATTGCGGACTTACAAGTAATAAAAGTACATTAAAAAAACGGAATATGTTAATGATTGATAGTTTAATAATATACAGAAAACTGTATTCAGATATTATTATTACTCGTTTGCGAGATATCTGTTTCGTGAATTGCGTCTAAAGTCGGCCGTTGCAGCCGCTGTGAGACTGAGGCGAGCGGGAAAATAGGCGAGAGAGAAAGATGCTATCATCCTCCCTTTATCCATTCCGACTGAACATAAGAAGCATTCATGTTCCACCGTCCAATCCGACCCTCCAACTCACCTAGCCGAGTAAAATAACGATCACTCTGGTGAATTAAAGCAAAGGAAGATGGGCGGTCGACGGGGGGTCAGGGGGAGGGCAAGGGGGGAGGGAAAGGATGGAGGGCAAGGGGAAGGGAAAGGGGGGAGGGAAAGGGGGAGGGCAAGGGGGAGGGCAAGGGGGAGGGCAAGGGGGGAGGGCAAGGGGGGAGGACAAGGGGGGAGGGCAAGGGGGGAGGGCAAGGGGGGAGGGCAAGGGGGGAGGGCAAGGGGGGGTTGAGAGGGAGGTAGGGGAGGTAGGAGAATGTTATAGGAGGTCTTGAAATGAATGTAGCGGATGCGAAGGAGAGAGTGCTGGTGATATAAGAAGGGAGAAAGGATAGTTGATGAATGGGAAAGTGAAAGAGATGAGGTGAGGAGGGGAAATGAACCAGAAAGGGAGAGAGGGGAAAGGGAGAGAAAGGAGGTGGGGAGGAGAATGATATGTAGCTGAGTAGTGGCAAATGCGTCTCGACCGGCTTGTGGCAAGGTTTGTGTGTATTAGGGATGATATAGGACTTCATTCGGGTCCCAATTACTCCAATAAGTCTTGATGAAAACTCCGCAATAAATAAACAGAGAGCGTGAGAGATAGAGAAGGGAGGGTGGGGGGATGGGGAGGGAGCAGAGGGATTCTGAAAAAGCGCTTAATAGGGAAGGGAGTGGGAATTCTGTGAAGAGGGAGAGATAGCGTTGTGGAAGAGGTGAAATTGGTGAGACAAAATGTCTCTGGGATGTTTGGCATGATTATATTAGCGGGAAAATCCGATCTTCTTAAGTGTCTATCACATTATAAACCGCACGAGCAGCGGAGAGTTTTTAATTTTATGTATAAAGCGACGAAAAGCTGAACAAACTTTTATGCGTAAGGGAACAATCGACACCAAGTTATAAGAAATACATAAAGCTCGACGTGGTGGCGATAAAGAATTTCTCGAAACATCATCTGACTCAAAATATAAGCTTCTATTGCCCACCATTTTACTGAAAAAGCCTCCGTAAATGTTCACAATAATTAAATGTTATTAAATAACATTAAAATATTGCTTATAAATGAAAATTTAGTGATATATTGTAAGTGTTGATGATACAATTCTTACCTTTAACTGAAATATAGAACAAGCAGTTAGAAAGATATTAATTTGAAATGGGTGTCTCATTTGTAACTGTGGAGCACATTATGTTCTAGGCACGAAACAATTTTTCTATTGCATAGATGTTTCAAGAAAAACTGAAATAAAAGTACATATATGAATTTACAGAGATTCATTATTTTAGCGATGATTTTGCTCAAGTCCTAAACCATACAGCAACCGTTTTAACTACACATGATCGTGTAGGAAATCTTAACAACAAACGACCCGTTTTCTAAAACTTCATTCGCAAAAAACCTGTATAAAAAACCAGTAAGGGATCGGGAGGAGAGATGAACATCGCTTTAGGCAAAAAAACTAATTCGAGGCAAAATAAAAGAACGAGCGCTTAAAGACCCAAGTTTTTCATAGCGTGGTTTCATTGGGATGGAATGGAGAAACTGAAAATGCAAAGAACAGGAGATAAATCGGGAGGAATGCGATTCTGGCAAGATGGCGGGGGCTCCGTGTTCTCCGAGAAGGGAGTCGAGGTGATAATGAGGCTGAGAGAGGGAGTGAGAAATGGGAGACTGGCAAGGGAAGGCAGTGGGGCATGATGGGAATAGAACGAGGGTCGGCCATCTGGTTGGCGTAGCCCCTTTGACCCCCGGTCACTATCCCGATTCAGAGCACCCTAAGCCATTCCTGGATCCTTTCTTCTGGGTCTCGACTGCCGCCCGGCTGGTAATCCGTGCCAAAGGAGGAGATGGAGAGATAGCAGCGGAGAGAGAGAGGACCGTGAGGGGGGAAAGGGGGGAGGGAGTGAAGGAGAGGGTGGAGGGAGGGGGATGCAGATGGATTATGCTGGCTAATTGGATAACAAGGCCCGTGCGCTCTCGAGTGTCCAGAGAAGGAATGGAGGGGGGAGGGAGGCGTTAATTGGCACGCGCTGAAGGAGTAGTAGCGGCGTGAGGGAATTCGTAAGCAGAAAATATAATCTATTCATAATTTCTCTTTGTGGTTTGAGACGCTTTTAGGGCGAAAAATTGTGGCCGAGTTTCATAAAGGTCGTAACACCATGGTTATGAATACTTTGCTGGTTAGAATAATCGTAACCCTTATACCTTTGTAAATGTTTGAATTTGTGGAGATACTCTAAATATTCTTGCCAGCTGGTCGATTTTTTAGGAACAGAATATCAAAGCAATGAAACCGATAAAAGGTCGAGTGAAATTTTCTAAGATTTTCATTCAATGTGTTATTGCCGCTATATATTCCTTACGCCATATTGAAATTATGCGCCAACACTTGCTGGGATAAATACACGCACTCATATAAACCATTAATACGTTAATTATCCCCACGTGCTCTCAATTCTATATTTAGTTAAATCCAAAATCAAAGAAATGGAACTCTCGGAAAAAGTATTTCATCTCGATAGCTACCGGAGCATTTACACGCATTGTTGGTAGCTTAATTGAAACTTATGGCTAGTTCAATGTAATGTAAAACTCCTTCAGCCATAAAAATTGTAGGAACCCGATGCATTTCGCCCACTAATTGGCCATCGTCAGGGGACTTTTAGTCACTGTTCGATCAAGTCACCCCTGACGATGGCCACTTCGTGGGCGAAATGCATCGGGTTATCGGGTTCCTACAATCTTTATGGCTGAAGGAGTTTTACATTACGCCGCATTACCTAAAAAAACTTAATAAACCGCTCCTAAAAATAGACGAACACTTAATTTGGACTCCATTCGTTTAAACACCTTTCCATGTCTCTCTGCCTTTTAATTCTCTCATTAATCGCCGGCGCTGCAGTCGCGGCGTACAAGGGGTCCTCGGTGATCTCCTCGGGACTGCGTGTAATGGTCCTCTCCTCAGTATAAAGCAGATATTTCGAAACGGGCTGCAGAGGTCTTGGGGGGGGGGAGGGTCGGAAGGAGTGGGGAAGATGACGAATCCAAGCGCGAATAGTGAGGAGAAGGGCGATGGCTCTGCGCATTTGGCTGCGGCTGGAGAAGCTGGAGGATCATGATCTCCCGAAACCCATCAAGTCCTCGCTTAAATGGTTTACGGGACATTGACTAAAGGACGCCATTCGCGGAGAAGGAAAAGGGAAGGGACGCTGAACTTTTGGGCGACAATGTTGACAGCGCCTTCGTGCGAGTGATAGGCGCGTAAGAAGCTCTCGACTGGCCTCGTTAAATTTCTCTCTTCGTTTCCTTCGCGTCACGGCGGGAGAGAGTGGGAGGAAGAGGGTGGAGGGGTGGGTGGGTGGGTGGGGGAAGAAGGGGGTGGGAGAGGGGGGAGGGGAGAGAGAGGGGGGGATAAGGCATTTCACATTTCACTCCTCAGCTGCAGCCAGTAAAAACGAAAAGTTAATGATTCAAAGCAATCGCTATTTAATGTTCCTTCAAACTGTAGAGAGATTCATTTGCTACAGATTATCGTTAATAATATTAATATCTATAGGAATTTGTATATAATTTATCACTGATACAATCTCATTATCTGAAATATTAAAATTTCAAAATATAAAACACTTTTTGACAAATATTGAACGTATATTTAATCAAATGTAACATAAACAATATTGAAACATTTTATTTACCTATATTTTTATAATCTTAACGCTGTTTCAAGAAAAATGGCAGAGAACGAGTTCTGATGCTTTCAATACTAAAACAGTCGACGACAATAAAATATCGAAATAAATAATTTCGTCCTAAAGATGAAGTACGCATTATTGAGAAACTTATTGAAAATCTGGCAAGTTAGTCATAACCTGATGAATAAAGAATGGTGTACTACTTTATTAGAATCAGAAATTTATGGTCGATTGGCAAAAATAGATTAGATAGCGCCGTCGTCGTTTCAATTCCACGCGACGAACGAAACTCACGCCGCCCCGTGACGCGAGGGACGAGCGGATTTAAGGAGCAACGCGAAATCCCTCTTTTGTGCGATTGGGGGTAGGAGAGCCCTTCCATGGAATTCCGCACTTCGTTTGCAACCCTTAACAGTCGGAAAAGATATTTCCGGCGAGGCCTCAATTACATTCTCCCCCCTCGTACGGTTTCCGCGACACTTCGCCACTCCTCCTCCCAACATCCTCCACGCCCCCCACTCACATTTCCCCTCCCCCCCGCCTCACATCACTTCCCCCCCGCCTCACATCACCTCCCGCCTCACATCACCCCCTCCCTCCAGAGATCGCGGCGAATAAGGCGCAAGAGATTTATTGGCCGTGGTGCAGCGGTGGGTGCAGATGCATGGGAAGACCAAAAACCTCCTCCCGTTCCCACTGCTCTCCCGCCGCTGTTTTGATGGCCACCCTCGGAATGAGGGGAGGAAGGAGAAGAAATAAGAAGGGGCGGAGGCGAAGCGAGGAAGAAAGAAAGGGGAAAGACGTGGGTGTGAGGGAGAGACAGAAGTGGGAGAGGACACGGGAAAGCAAATTGAGCTGAGTCAGGGATTGCTCAGTCAAGACCGCATAATTCTTACTTAAAAATCGTCATTATAAAATAGTTTTATTGTTAAAAATTTCGCAATGGTTTTTTTGATGCAATTGGATTAAAAAGAGCTTTATTCGATTAGTAATAGGCACAAAATAGACAAATATAATACTGATGATGTTCTTAAATAGCAACTATATGATTACCATTGAATAAACTCAAACAGAAATAACCTCTTCTCCAGATCTATGTGTCCGGTATCATTAATTTATCGCGTCGAGTACAAAATGGACGATTTTTTGTAAACTGTGAATGATGATGATAAGAGCAACTAAAAATCTACATCGCTGACGTAATTCAGACGGTAAACCAAAAAATGCGAAGAACGAAATATTCTCATTAGGTTCCGACGCGAATATTATCCGGATGGTAAGAGAAAAATAAATTGGATTAGCTCGTACAAAAGAGAGACCCGAGATTTATATCATCCCAAGTATTAAATAAGAACTTTTATCGCCTCGTGGCCCGTGTCGCTAGCTGGTTCCGCGATAAGGGCGCGCTAGAATGTATTCTCGGAGGTCGTGCCAAAAGTTCGCTATAAGGCCGCCTAGGGGGTGTTAGGGAGGCGTCGAGAGTGGCGGAGATTAATGAGCCATAATTGCCGCTCGCAGAGTGGGACTTTCCCTCGAGAAATAGGAAAACCAAAGGAGCGATACACTTCGGGAGCTCAAAATAAACGGTAAGATTTAGTCGCGTGGCAGTATATCTCGGCGTGCTTTCAAAACTGCAATATCCACTCATCACGGGAATTGTGAATGACCTGTTAGGCAAATTCTGTGATCTTATTGTTTCCTTTAACTTTTTTGTCCGAAACTAACGGAGATTATTACTGGATTTATGCATCGGTATTTCTGACGGAGAATAAAATCTAAGGAATGGTTATCTTTTCCATTTTTATGACAAAATGGATAGCAATAAAGCAAAAAATAAAAGGCGTAATAAACGCATCCTCACTTAATCTCAATGCAATTACGTTTTCATTCGGAATTAACTCAGCGATTTCTCGTTTTTGCCTAATAAATTTAACCAGAAATCTTAAGAAACTCCGTATAGCAGATCTAATTTCAAAGTATATGGATCCTCTACAGCAGCGTTTTCCAACCAAATTTGCTAATGGAGCTTTTTCATTTTCTTGGTTCTACAATTATTACCAATACTTTAACATATTTAAAATTATTTCCATGGTTTATTATCAATTCTTTCTTATGATTGAAGAATTATATTTGAATTTTATAGGTCACTAATTAGAAACTGATGACAACATCAGAGATTCTGGTTTTATTGTAAACGTTTACATACTATGTGCTATATAAACCTTTTATTTTTCATGAATTGAGCGCGTGCAAAAAGATTTGTTTTTACAATATTTACTTCGCCGCCAAAACTGTTACAACTGAAGGGATTCGCGAAGATAAAAGGTTAATTAACCCAAGGGGTTCGCGACGACAAATGGGTTACCTCAAGAGGTTCGCGAAGTGAAAAAGGTTGGGAATCGCTGCTCTACAGTACTGTATATCAATTCAATTTCCTCTGACCAAATTAAACTAGGTACTAAATAAAGAATTATGAATCCCACAAAATAATAAAATAGTATACACCAAAATTCTCATAACTGTAGCATAGATATACGTGATATTACACACTCTCCACCAAGTACGCAACAAACACCAGGCTGTATTAATTTCATCTCAACAGAATAAAATGGATACAACCCGCAACCCTATAAAACGCGTTGAAGCGTTACAAATTACAGGGTTTCTCTGTGAGAAAATTGGAGTTTCGAGATTTTTTTTCGAGCGTTTGAGAAAACTAAGTCCATGAAACACTTGCTTTTGCAAAATTAGTGTCCGAGGTCAACCTTGACAAGAGCGTGACTAACTCACTTGAGACCGTTACGTTAGTTTTGCACCATATATCACGTCGCACGGGTGTTTGCGTGCGATCGAAAGTCGAAAATCCCTCTTGAGGGCGACTATTACGAGGGAAGAAGACTTTGAGAGGAAACCGATGCGAAGAGTGAGAGTCATTCGGTTTTAGAAGTGTTCGCCTGAACGAATGAGCGATTAGGCGCTGGGGAAGGGCATCATGGGAGGCGAGGGAGAGAAGGGGGGAGGGGGGCAGTCCTCTTGGGCTTCATCAGAAATGGACGAAAAGAAGAGATAAAAGGAAGTAAATTAAATGAGAAAGCGAGGACTCCTTTGGCCGCGAGAGAAGAAAAAGGGAGTTTTTTTTATTCGGCGGAATGAGGGCTTTTTTTTTCAGACTTGGATAATGAGAAGAGTAAAATTAAGGAAGCGATGGGAAAAGCAGGAAAATGTTAAGAGAGCAGAAGCTGCAATTAAGGCACTCCATTATACTTAAGCAATGCTCCGAGTATTAGTTCCTTTTCTCGTTTAACGTGAATTCGATTAAATTATTGTCTACCATCGTCTTGTAATAACTAACAAAGAAAATCAGTTCTTCGATGAGGCACTGTACATTTGAATTACAATATAAAATCGAATCAAAGTCACTGCACCGAGCAAAACGTTTTTATTCAACACAATGAGCCCGTCTTGCCATAACATTCTGAAGACTTTTGAAGCTTCGAACATTCTCTAAAATAGAAATTTATGCTCAAATTGGCA
Source organism: Tanypteryx hageni (assembly GCA_028673005.1). Taxonomy (NCBI): domain Eukaryota; kingdom Metazoa; phylum Arthropoda; class Insecta; order Odonata; family Petaluridae; genus Tanypteryx; species Tanypteryx hageni. Next base: position 8,771,908 of record CM054117.1, read on the forward strand.
TGCGGAACTAATAGATAATTTGTAAATAGATGGAAAGGCAACATTTCATAAATTGAATGTATATGGCTAGCCGCATGTCGTAATAAATAATGAGCTAAAGCATTTTGTCGAAAGAGACACAAAATTGTATACATTATAATTAATAACAAACATAATACGATTCCTAATTATTAATAATTTCCATATAGCCGTGGCTCATCAATGCTCTCCCTTTCTCTAAATCCTCTCTCCTCGCTAATCTTTAAACCTGCATCCTCCCTCTGTCTTTTTCCCTTTCTCTCTCCCTCACCACCACCATGACCTAATTTCCCTCTCCCCCTCTACTTTCTCTCCCTCCTCTCTCTCCCTCTCTCCTTTCACATACCAACCCAACCCAACCTTGACTCCTCGAGGTGCCTTATCACCCTTCGCATATCCGATATCTCAAATTGAAAGTTTCACGTTCGATCCTATCAGCGTTACGCTTTTGTTACTTTTTTATTCGCCGTTAGCATCCCCATTTCCATATAAATTGGTAGACGCCCTTTCCCCCTCTATCCCTCCCTCCCTCCTTCTCTCCCTCCCTCCTTCCCTCTCTCTCCATCTATACTAATTAGATCATCGGAAGCGATCCTTTTAAACTCACCCCTTTCAACCCGTTTAAATTCTTTCCATTGCGACGGAGAATCGACAATAAGGCTTTCTGAAAAAACATGCTATAATGAGTTGAAGCGCAAAAGCGCCCAGATATTTTTCTGATAGGTTAATTTACTCGAGATATTTTTCTTTTTTTAATCTGCGATAACTCTAAACCTTTCCAAGTTCCCGTTATGCCTTTGATGAAAAGTTTGCGCGGTGAATGGTAATTTACAATACAGCAGCTTGTTCGGAATTTTTTATGACTAAAATTGCCTATAAATAAAAGAGCCAGATTATTTTCCAAATTTTCCATATTCATTCATCCGTTACATGATCTATAAAATCATGAACTATTTGTAGACTAATGTCTACAATAATTTAGAGAGTAAATTGAAGAACTAGTATCCGCTAAAATATTTAACCGAAGCTTAGGAAGAATGAAATCGTTTCCGATTTAACGGCGTTCTCAAATCGATATTCGATCGAAGAATACATAGATAATCATCCAAAATGTTGCTCCGGCGTTTAAAATTAATATTAAGGTGGGACTAAGGGCGAATGTGCGCATTATAACCGTCCTTTTCGCTTTGCATCGAAGGGAGAACATCAGAGCAACGTATCTTATTCCTTTCTTATTGTAGGTATGGAACACAATCCCTAAACGTACGAGTATAATCGTTCAGAGACAGAGAATGACGTAAGCAAGCATGGGGAAAAGCATGACGGGATAGATAGATAGATACAGAAAAGAAAGGTAAACGATCGGATTGCGATTTCTGTTAATAAATGACACAGGTAACTAACCTGTTAAACAATTCAATAAACCACATTCGATTTTCAGTTACGAACTATTTTCCATCACTGGCTGTTCCAGTGTTTCTCAACCGGTGTGGCGTGGCACAGCGGTGTGCCAACTGATCCGTGCCATGGAATTTTGGGAGAAACCGGAAAACTACACTGGAAAATGGGAGTGGTGTGCCGCCAATGTTTTTTATTTGTGCCTTGAAAATTGTTGGGCTATTCTGTAGTTGATATTTGAGTAACAACAAGTGATATATGCTACTTTTAAGATGATACGACTTTTTATCGAGGAAACTGTTCTTTAGCTGCAGTAGGGAAGATAGAGGCTAGTTGAAACGTATTTTCAGATTTAGCATTATTTGCACATTAATTAACTGTACGGAAAAATTGAAAAATGAGTTCTAGTATTTGTATAAGTAAAAGATATAATGAAATTGTTTATTAAAGAAACGAGATAAAATAAAAAATAACGCCAGGAGAATGCATCATTTGGCTCCGAATAAAGGGCGAGTTAAGAGAGAACAGGAATCGATTTGAGACGGAACATTTTTTCATCGAAATATATAAACATTCCGAGTTGTAACACGCAAAATAGGAATGATCACGTTGAGGACAAACGGGCAAATTGAGCTTTGAAAATCTATAAATGATATCATTCAAAGTATAATATGCGGGAATCCCTTTTGGATTGTCACATACTTATGCTCCCCTGATCTAGGGATACAAAACTAAATATTTTGCATGGATACATTTATTCGTTAATATTACAATTAATGCACTGAAAAAATTATAAAAATAAACCACCACTATATTGGTTATTTCCTCGAATATACAACAAGAAAACAAATTTAATTCTCTAAATAATAAAGAATATGTTCATTCGTTTTACGCTTTAGATATAAAACATAGATGAAATAAAATGGCCTTTAAAAAATAAAATAGTAACAGGTTATAAAAATCATTTGCCAAAAATTCTCAAACTATAAAGAAATCTCTAAATATAGGCCAAAAAAAGGATCTAGTAGTATGGAATTTTAAGTTGAAAATAACTTTGAAGTTAAATTATATTTTATAAAAAAGGTTCGAAAATTTTATTTTTATAAAAATGCACAACTAATCTGCAAGTAATGAGAGTTTAAGAAACTTAGGCAAGAAAAACTACTTCTACTAGGTTATGTCTCTACTAACCCCAAAAAAAGCCAACTTAAAATCCATTTTACGTAATTATGTTATAAATAGCTTAAATTGGGATTATTCATTACACAACTTTCAGCTGTAATGTATAGAAACATTTAATGATCAGTTAGCTCGCTGATAAAATTAGAAAAAAAAATTTCAATCAAGAGTGAAATTAGGAGAGTAGCCTTAATTGAGAGGAGGAAGAAAGGAGACTATTGTGCGTGTGTACGGCATGCACTGTCGAGAAACAACCGACATAGAGACACTTTCTCAGAAAATATATATTAATATTTATATTTAAATGACAAAAAATTGTAAAAACCTCTAGTTGGATGAAAGGAACTGTTATGCTGACAGATTGCAATATTTTATCCTTATGATGCAATCATATCTAGGAGTAAATTGTAATGCATCACACTCGTGCCCGGAAAAAGAGATTGCGCAGCAGTCTCGTGCGATTGCGCAGCAGTCTCGTGCATAATTATCAATTACATACATGTATTCAACACATTTTATAGCACAATAGTCGACCTCTTCACCCCTAATATCAATGTTTCAATAAAAAACTATAAAAGTGACAAATTAGGAATCAATCGGACTGTTTTCCGTCCGTATTTGGAGAGATTAAAGTTTAAAACTATTTGTTGAGTGAATCCGATGTCTTACCGGAGTCGGCTGAGAGGGGGCAGAGAGGGGGGCAGAGAGGGGGCAGAGAGGGGGCAGAGAGGGGAGCAGAGAGGGGGCAGAGAGGGGGCAGAGAGGGGGGCAGAGAGGGGGGCAGAGAGGGGGGCAGAGAGGGAGGCAGATAGGGAGGCAGATAGGGAGGCAGAGAGGGGGCAGAGAGGGGGCAGAGAGGGGGTAGAGAGGGGGTAGAGAGGGGGCAGAGAGAGGGCAGAGAGAGAGGAAAATCTCGGACCAAATAGACGGATAAAGAGAGGCGTAAATTTGCCCACCCGTGGCAGACTAGCGGAAGAGCGATGGCGTGTCCATTCAGTGCTCGTCCACTAAAAAGGATCTCCACCCGCTTTTTTATTGCGCGAAACCGATCGTATCGTGCCCTGCGCCTACGCAGCTGTTGCCAGATTGCCACGAGCAGAGACTCCGCCGCGGCGAAGACGCGAAAAGAGCACGAAATGCGTGGTCGAGGGCGGGATGAGGGGCGAGCGATCCGACAGCGGCGCACTGAAAGGGCGGTGGGCTACAAAAGCAAAGAGGATTATTTGGAGGGCGGAGAGGAAGCAGATAGGGGGAGAGAGAGGAGTTTTATCGGAGAGCGAACTCGGGCCGAGTCAAAGGAAGGCCACGTGTTCCCTCTTAACGTATCTGTGCAGCCGCCGTCTCTGGTGCTGCCCCCCTCCAGACGGCTAGGGAAAGCGTTTCCCCCCTCGGAACCCCTCGCGACACGCCGCTCCCTCGCAACACCCTCTTGCGGCACCCTCACCCCTTAGCAACACCCTTTCGACACCCCGCCAAGAACGATTCAACGTCATCTGTCGAGGGCTTTGTCGCTTTTGGCGTTGCGAGTGTTTCGTTTGTCGCAAGGAAGCGGTCGGATTTAAAGGTTTGGAGAGCGGTTATTGCTGGAATTCACGCCGCGAATAGTGGTTCCGAAAGTGAAAATTGCATCGAGGAAATGGAATCAGAGGAGTTGTGAAATTCATTTTATCATTTTTACTTTCTCCATAGTATAGGGGCAAGTATTGTTTTCATGAAAAAGCCGACTTGGAGATTTCAACGGAAATACACGTTTTGAGGTCCGCTGAACACGTTTTGACCATTTTCTCGATGATGCCTGTGTGTGATAGGTTTTTTGTGGGTGCTCTAACTCAAAAACTATTTATCAGGTCAACGCGAAATTTTGTATTTAACATTTTTATAAAAGTCAGAAGAACTGATTAGTTTTTGGTAAAAATTGGTCAACCGGAAGTGAGTGTTTACTCTTGCCACTTATCCGTTATTTTTTAATATTTGCTTTAATATTTCTACATCTACATGATACCCTGCAAGTCACCTTTTTGGTGGATGGCAGAGGGTGCAGTGCACCAAGGGTCCATAATTTTCCTACGTTATATTTTCCTATTATGTTCTCTTATCGTCCTAGGGAAAAACGATCCTCTATATCGCTCCGTTCTACAGTCGATCTCGCGAATCTTATCATCACTGTCCTAGCTTCCGATAAGTCCTACTACCTCATTCGCTAGTCCCTCCGACATAAATTTTACCAGTAGTTTAAATCTAGCCTGCAGCCTACGTTCCTCTAACGATGTCCATTTCAGATTTTCTATTAATGATGTTACGCTTTGTTTACTATCGTAATTCCACTTTACAAATCTAGCTGCCCTGCTCTGATCCTTTTCCATCTCGTTAGTGAGTCCCTTTTCGTAGGGATCCCACACAGCTGACGCATATTCGACCTGCGGTCAAACCAAGGATAAATAGCTTAAATCTTTTACTTTTTCGGAGCTATTTCGAACTATCCTCCTTATAAAGGCCAGCTATTTGTTAGCGGCACCTATCAATCGGCGAATGTGGGTGTCCCACGAGAGATCACGATCACGATTGATCCTGACTCCAAGATATTTAATCTAGTCTGAAACTGGAATCTCTACTCCGTCCAACGAATAATTTACATAAAATGAGATACTCTTGGTTCTCCCGAAATAGATGACGAAGCTTTTCTTTTGGTTGATCTGTAACTGCCATTCCTTACACCATGCAGAAATATCTTCTAGATCATTTTGGAGATACTGGTGGTCTTCCGGATTGCTTATTTCTCTATAAATGACGGTGTCGTCCGCGAAAAGCATAATTTTACTTCTGACTACTGAACTGATATCGTTTATATATAAATTAGAAATAATAACGGACCAATTACACTACCCTGTGGAACGCCAGACACAACCTCCACTAAGTTCGAAGATTTCCCATATTTGATATATGTAATAATGTATTGGAATAAAGATTGTAGGAAATTTAATTTTCTACAACCTTTGTTTCAAACATTGTCCCAGATAATGCATTGTTTCAGAGATATCTTATATTGTTAGCTGCCACCACCACGTCACCTAACGACGACTATTGTCAATGATTGGCGCTTAGTTACGTCTTAGTAACGCTCCTTTTTCTTGTCTTAATTGTTGGAGCTTTGTTGCTACATCCAATATCAGAAGGTTATGGTTTGAATTTATTTCCGTTCTTTGTAAAATCTAAAATTTTGTCGCAGTTTCTTAAAATGTTTATTATTATATAACCTATTTGGAATTTTTAGAAATATTACAGATATGGAGAAAGTCATGTGGTGGCCACATCAGATTTTTATTTTTTTTATTTTTCCACTGACAATGTATTCCTCATGAGTGTTATTTCTGAACAGCCTGATCAGGATCAAAAGTTTATCTAACTTATAATCGTTCGCTGATTTTCAACATCCTTAGTCGTTCTCTCGAAGAGAATTTCTCATTTCTTCGGTTTGGTTTCTATATAACTATCCCTAGAGATAACAGTCAGTGTTGCTACTGTGTTACCAAACGTTAAAACGGGCATTTATTGTATTTTGCATAGGTACCTATTCGAATACGCACATTCCTGCGGTCAAGGAGGAGCATGGTGAAGTGAAAAGACGGACTCCAAGACGCGAAATATAATGCGTAAACTAAATAGTAATTCCGAAAAAGCGAATATTTTTTCTCAAAAGTGTCGGGAAACGAAGTGAAAAAGTGATGGACGAGAATGCCACCGAACGTCGCTTCCATGCTTTCTCGATGCAGTAAAAAGCGCGCGCCACGAAGTATGGAAGTCTCCGTTCTACAAAGCACCTCATTATTCGGGAAGTCACGTTTCACGCAACGAATAATGAATAATGCACTCCAGCTGCCGTGATATTACAACTGCTTTAGAGATACGGAGAGCGACAAAAGTCGTACTGGGGTCCTCTTAAATGTTTACGATTTGTGTCCATCGTTTGATTCGAGAAATAATTTCCGCAGTAAAATGCAAAGCGAAATTCATAAAATAACTCGAAATCTCATCTATGAACCCGCTTCAACTCTTCCAGCGATATTCCATTACTCTTGAAAAAGAATCAGTTTAATTGTAAATGAGAATATAAATTGTTATTCATCCAATTGTAAAGAGAGCTCACTTATTATACTTAAAATCTCCGCTCCGTTGTTGATAATAATCGCGAAATAATTACGTTTAGATTTAAATGCTCAGCTCTCCTCCGCCACCTTTCACGTGGTTATGCCTCGGATCGGCTTCATTATAACCACGGCCGTCTAAATTGATCAGAGACTTGCGAAAGTGCGGCTAAGGACGTCGACCGTGCGGCTCGGGAGGGAAAGGCCAACGATTAGATACACCACAACGCCTATCGATGCCTCTCCGAAGAAGTATAGAGTATAGAGAAGAGTGGAGGGGTGTGTTTGTATGTGTGTATATATATATATATATATATATATATATATATATATATATATATATATATATATAGAGAGAGAGAGAGAGAGAGAGAGAGAGAGAGAGTGAGGATGGAGGAGGGGGAGAAGGCAGTTGCCTGGATGACATAGTGATTCCCACACGCACGCACACGTCCATTTTCTAGCGAAAGGGTATAATAGAGAGAGAGTGTGGTAAAAAGAGAGGTGAATAGGGTTTGCTTCCGACAGGGACAGGATGAGGGAGAGTAAGAGGAATGGTCTGAGTGGGGAGGAGGTTAAGAGAGGGATTGGAACGGAGAGTGGGTGTCATTATTCTCCTACCACGCTTCCCCTTTCGAGCCCCCTCCCCACGCTGATGCCGCTGCTGATCCTACAACCAGGTCGTCACGGTTCCACCAAATGAAAATTCGCCCTTAATTACATCCAAAGTCCCAATGGGTTCTCCTTCTTTCTCATTCTCTGTCTCTCTCATCCTCTCTCTCACTCTCTCTCACATTCTCTATCTCATTCTCTTTCTCTCATTTTCTCATTCTCTCTCTTTTTCACCAATGTTTCCATCGCAAACTTTGATGGTATCTCGTTCTCGCAGTCACCTAAACCGTCTTCCCGAAAATTTTCATCCATTCGAAGGGAAATTTTCCTTTTTTACTTTCTCCATGCGTAGTACGGGGGAAAGTATTTTTTCATGAAAAAAATCGATTTCGAGATTTCAACGGAAATACATGTTTTGAGGTCCTCTGAACACGTTTTGACTATTTTCTCGATGATGTCTGTGTGTGTGTGTGTGATAGCTTTTTTGTGGGTGCTCAAAAACTATTAATCAGGTCCACGCGAAATTTTATATTTAACATTTTTATAAAAGTCAGAAGAACTGATTAGTTTTTGGTAAAAATCGGTCAACCGGAAGTGGGTGTTTACTCTTGCCACATCCGTTATTTTTAGATATTTGATTTAATATTTGAGATATGTAATAATGTACTGGAATAATGATTGCAGGAAATGTAATTTTATACAACCTTTGTTTGAAACATTTTCCCATATAATGCATTGCTTAAGAGATATCTTATATTTTTAACTGCCACCACCGTCACCTACCGACGACTGTTGTTAACATTTGACGCTTAGTTAGCTCAATCATTGCAAACAATGGATCAAATGTTATCTAGACTGCCAATGACAATTAGAAACCATTTTAAGGGCAACTAAAATTACCGCACATCAAGATCTACATTCATAAAATAAACAAAAGGTAACTTAGGTAACAGTATTTGAGCCACGTGCTGCCCATATACATATTATAAAGATAAAAAATGAAAGTTCTGGCACAACATTTCTCATTTTTCGCGAAATTAAGGCACATATCTGTCATTTTCAAATTTTCTGATGATCGGCTCCCGTCCAACTTTTCATTTTCAAGTTTCGTGGCTCAGATAACAGTAATCATCATTAAGACAATAGCTTACATGTTATACTAAAATTTATCGAAAAATTAAGATATTTTGCTTGTTAGGATTATGGCATCACGATCTGTGCTTTTTAGTACGTATGCTAAATACGTATTACGTCATTAATTTTTCGCTGTTAGTAAAGAAAGGTCTTGTGGCATTACGTTTTCCACAATTTCGTCAGACTATATTTTATTTCTCTCGTCTATTTCGTTCAATAATTGAAAAGATCCTAAAATTTCTCAAAAAAACTATGCTTTTAATTTAAAAATATATATCGTTTTTTAAATTATGATATCATCATATGTATACTCCGTTGGTTGAAATCAAATGCATAATAATTCATTCTACTCATGAAATGACAATATATTCCCATTAAAAAGCATTTAAAGTTTCTATAAAAATTTTAACAAACCTTAAAATGCAATTTTACAATGCCCTGCACAGATTTATATGTTTTTATTATGGGATTTTGAAACGGAAAAATGGGGTCAAAGTTGACTCCCTAAAAATTTAACCTTTGGGAATTTTCGATTTCTCCCGTTAGTTGCACCCAATGATTTATCATTCTACCAAATTTCAGTTACGTAGCATTTTTATATCACATATCCTACATCCTATGTAATAAGCAGCTATTTATAATAGATGCACACCAAAAATATTAGCTGTAAAAGTATTGTAAAACCGGTCGTTTGCAGGAAAAGTTTATGTGAAGTACTACGTAATTCACAGCACTAAATTTTACGCTTCCGGTGAAATGAAAACGTTTTGATCTTTGGGATCGAATGGGCTATTTGGAATCTGGATCGGATGGCGGAGGTCGTTTTTAATACATTTCTCGCTATTATTTCTCTCCCGTATAAAAGCCCCTATCGCATCTACATCGGAAAAAACACGGAAGCCGAAACATTATATGACGAAAAAAGTAAAAGAGAGGTATGAATAAAAAAGTCGTTTTTACGTCAACAGCCTCACATCCTCAATCTATCATATCGCTTCAAAGGAAATAATATACTTCAATACGCACTGCCGCTTTTCAACTAACAACTGCCGTAGGGGTTACCGCATAACGCAATTCAGTCACTTCCCGAACGTACGGTTCCTCCGCCCCTTCCGAAATCCCCGTCCTCCTCTCTCTCTCCAAACTCCCTCCTCTCTCCTTCCCTCCCCTCTTCATTCAATCTCCCTCCAGCTGTAAAAAAAGCCTTCCGTTCAAACTCCCCAATAACCAACAAATAATACTCGGAAATATATACTCATACTCACACACACACACACACATATCTATATATCGGAGTTAGCACACGTTCACATGCGCTTTCACACGAGCTCACACACACGCACGCTGGCTGGAGTCGATTTATGGTCATTCGCTCTGTCTCTCTTCCACATTCGCAAAAATATCTCCCCCTCTCTCCTCCTAGTCACTTCTCCCCCTACTCCAATCTCCCCCTCTCTCTTCCCTTCTCCACTTCCCCCTTTTCTCTTTATATATAAATATGTCCTCTAACGGCGCTCTCTTTTCACCGCTCGTTTTTTTCGTTTTAATAAACTTTTAAAAAATACCGCCTCATCGACCCACACACCCAACCGCTCCTCTTTTCCGCCGACTCATTCCTGCTGGAGCGATGCTAATTGGTAGCTCCCGGGGAATTGCATTGGATAGGCGGGCGAGTGTGTGTGTGTGCGCGAAGTGAGTGAGTGAGAGAGAAGACGGGATGTGTGGAGGAGGAAGTTCCGAACAATAAGGGGATGGGGGCGTGTTAGGGGAAAGAGGAGATTTGAAAATCAACGATTCCCGTAGTGTGAGGTGACGAGGAGGAATTAAACGTATATAAGGGGAGTGGGGCTGTTTTTTATTATTTTTTTGCCGAGGAGCGGAGGCGGTTGTTTTACCGAGGGAATGGGGAGAAATTCGGGGGACGACGTCGATGGGAAGGGGAGGGAAAGGGTGGGGAATTGCGTCGGTAACGAGCAAACAAATGAAGGCACAACCCCGCACAGACCTCTCTCTCCCCATTTCCGTCCCGCGGGGAAGAGATGACGTTCGGAAGGGGGGGGAGGGGTAATTGGGGGAGGCACTCTCTCGTTCGCTCTTCCCTACTGTTCGCCGTGATCCGCTGATGGTGCACGGTGAGAGAAGGGGCGCTCTTTCGGTGCGACGAGTGTCGAAAACCCATTGCGAGTCGGGAGATACTGAAAAAAAAAGAATCCCGTCGAGCGCACGGAACGGTGATGACGCTCTCCATAGTCTAAAATTCAAAAGCGAAGGTAGGAGAGAGAGAGGAGGAGGAGTGGAGGGAGGAGGAGTGGAGGGAGGAGGGCGGGGAGGAGTGGAGGGAGAATGGGGAGGGGGCAGGGAGGAGGGAGGGAAAAGAGGAGGGAGAGCAGAGCGAAGGAGTTATGGAAGCGTTTAAAGAGCGGCTATCGAGAAGAAATAGATTCGATAATTTAGCAGCGCCATTACCATGGCTCCAATTCCACTCATCCGCACATAATCCCCAAAGAAACCGAATAAATACTCCAATATGGCTTTTTAACTCCGACTGTTACTCCTCCCGGTTTCGGGATAGATTTAGGAATATTGCGAATTCGCATCTTATAACAATACTCATAACGGGTTTCAATTAAAGCTCGGGATAGAAAAGACAACGGAACCTTGCGGCCAAGTTAAACAATAATTTCATTTGTTTGGTTGCTTACGATCGATCGAACTTAAATCCGTTCTACGTTCGAGTTTTGTTAAAAGAAGGTTTTCCCAGAGAACGGCGAATAGCGATCGATTCCTCGGTAATCATCGCTAACGTCGCGAGCCGTTATGTTAGACTTAGTTAAAAAGAAGCGACGAATCCGTTTCCTCTTCGAGAAGAACTCCACTCGGTGAAACGCCTCACTCCACGGATGCAAATCGGAGTCTAATTAATAAGCGTGAACGCCTCTCTCTCTCTCTCTCGAGATGACGCGAGAGCGGGTTCGGGGATTTAGAGTCGTTAATCCTTTATTTTCCGACATTCCCCTCGTCTCCCAACGCTCTTCCCTGAAACTCGAAGGGAAATCCGAGAGAAAAAAGTGAAAATAAAAAAGAAAAGAACGTTCCTTAGGTGAAACGAGAGAGGGGGCGAGAGGGGGCGAGAGGGGGGCGACGGCACTCGTGTCGCCCTCTCTAGCTCCGGGTTGACACCCGATTTGAATAGCCCGTGAATGAGAGTGACGACGCAAAAGAAATGGTAATTAGTGGCGGCGGCGTCGCTCGCGGCGCTGGGGTATATTCCTCTCGATCACGCCTTTCGTTCCGTCTTTGTTTTTTTTTTGACTCGACGTTTTCGATCTTTCTTTTTCGCGCCTTTTTCGACACGAGGGGATTTTGGGGCTCGAGGCGAGTCGGAGTTGCGATGGCGAGCGTGCGTTTGAAAAAAGAGGAGCATAATCGCGGTTAATTTATTCTGAAATCAATTACCGACGAGATAGCGCCCTCCGAAAGGAACTAGCACCTCCGCCACCCCCTCCGCCTCTCCTCCGCCACCCCCTCCGCCTCCCCCTCCGCCACTCCCTCCGCTTCCCCCTCCGCCACTCCCTCCGCCACCCCCTCCGCCTCGCCGACACTCATCCGCGTTTCAACTCCTCGCCACGCCTCTCCAACACGCCACTCGTATCGTTGCACGCTCTCTTTTATTCATTTCCGTATTCGCAATGGGCGGACTTCTCTCTTTTTTATTTATCGTTGATCTCCCGACAGGACGACTCGAACCGAAGCATCGCATTCGAAGGGGAAAAACATCGGCCGGTGATTAAATTACCATTTTCGGTCGCGAATGGGAATGGAATCGCTTGGCGATGTAAATAGGACGTAACCTACTCCCAGATCGAAATGTCCCTCGAAATTAAACCCAAGAGAGCGAATAAAAGTACTTGAGACCTATATAAATGGCTGCTTATTATAGTCCCTGAAATATTATTAGGCAAAGTGCGACGTCGTTAAAAGGATATATTCGCAGAAAATTCCTGAATTAGTCTAAATTTTTCCCCCTAAAGTTGACGGAATCTCTCGTCCTCTTATTTCAAACGCTCGATTTCCCGTTATATGATTTTTCCAGCAAACACAACATCTTATTTCATCCGAGATATTTCGCCCGAGAACATCTCCGTCAGAAATAATCTATGTTAAATGTTAGAGACCATAATTGCTATCACAGGAGTTAATCAAATGAGAGATGTTTTTGTTTACTTCAGAGCGTCAGAGGGAATTTAAATAAAGAAAGTAGAGGAGAGAAAAAAATCAAAATCATCAAAGGAACATCAAAGAAAAACCAAGTAACAGTTTTGTACTACAAAGTATCCGTTCAAAATAAACGAACAAGTGACAAGTGAGCATAACATTCCGAATCTAAAATTACGTGTTTATCAACAAAAGAGCGAAAAGGGGCTTTAGTGGAAGAAAGAGAGAAATGCTGAGGGTAGCAATGGGGAATTGGGTGAGAATGAGTGAGAGAGAGGAGAGGAGAGAGAGAGAGAGGAAGAGAAAGGGAGAGAAAGGGAGAGAAAGGGAGTAAGACGAAGAGAAAGGGAGAGAAAGGGAGTAAGAGGGAGAGAAAGGGAGAGAGAGGAAGAGAGAGGAGTGAGAGGGAGAGATGTGGTTAGAATCAAAAGAAGGAGTGTTCTACCCTCAATGGAGGCATTGTTTGAAGGAGCGAAGGCATCGCAGACTCGGGTTATTTACATGGAGTCCATGACGTCAGTGTCATCAATTACGTCCCAGGCGGATTATCACGCAGCAGAGGGGGGGAAGGGCGTGGGGTGGGAGGAGGAGAGCAGATGCAATGAGGAGTGGAAGGGGTGAGAGGTAGCGAGGGAGGACGGTGATGTAAACACGCGGCCAAGTAATCCTTTCCTAGAGACCGCTAGCTGCATTCTCACTTTTCTCCGTTTCAACTGGCTCGAAGCGAGAGCGCCACCGCGCCCTCCACCTGCACCGCGCCCTGCTCTCAAAACGCTCTCCGCCATTGCAGCAGCGGCCCTTGTCTCTCGCATAATGGGCGCTGTGGCGTCATAAAGCGATTATGGAGCCATTATGGAGCCCACGAGGGAGTATGTGAATCAGGAAGAGAGAGGGAAGGAGAGAAGCTGGTTCCATGACAGTAAACCGAACGACTCGCTGCTTGCTACTCGGTGAGAAGAAGCCGAAGATGACTTCGTTGGGGAAGCCGGTGGTGTAGTGGTTAATGGTGACCCCGCCATGATCTGCTAAAAAGCGACACCCGGTACGAATCCTTATATAGTATTTTTCCGAGGATGCCTGGCCCCTATATGTGCGTGTTGGAAATAAGAAGACGAGGACGAGCCGACGAGAAAAAAAGAAATGAAAAATCAACGCTCAGTCCTTCGGAAGGGACGTTCAGCCGTTGGCCTCCTTGGCGGTCTTCGTTAGGAACAGGAGCCAAGGACCAATACAGGCAAACAACTTGCTGGGCTCCACTGTACGATTTTATTCTCTCTATTGGTCTTGGCAAATGACGTATACCTTATATTCTCTTACCACGTTAGTAAATATTTTTCATTCAAAAACAAAATTGAATGCAAATTGAATAATGTCGCTCCGTTTTATTTTACATTCTGGTGTTTAGGTTTAGGTATACACACATATATATCGTAACAATATTTTTTCTGCAACAGCATTAATCTCAAAATAAATAAATCTAATACGCACAGCATATGTGCCGCAGGTAGGATAAATAATGTTATTACAGTCGTTTTGTTAATTTAATTAAATGTCAAATACCGAAATTTTATGGACGGAGCGACGTGTTCTTATTGCATCTCATTTCAATATTCTCGCCAAAACTGTTGTTGTTTTAATAAAACCAGAGCGTGATATCGGGTGCTCCCCGATACATTCCCAGCTGGCCAGCTGTGGCTGTTATATTCTACGCTTTTGGATAGAAAAACTTCCGCGGCGTAGCGACGACCTTGTCAGCAAAATAAATGAAATGATAAATTGTATTTATCTCCCACATATTCGGTATGAGCATTCAGCGAGATGACATTCCGGGATCGACCAGCAATATAATTGTATACATCATCACTAGGCCTGGAAGTTCAGGCACTATAAAATGTCAAAATAGGCAGACAAAATGGCACAATAAAACAGGAAAATAGGCACTAAAAAGGCATTTATTTTAAGCCAAATAATATTATGAATTTATATGGAGTAGGTATAACATTTTAATAAAATATGATTGCGATCGCTATTGATAACGTCTTCAAATTATGAACTACTGCATGAGACAAAGAGAGGTTTTTTTTATTTCAAATTAAAAACTCTGTCTTCTGTTTGTTAGGATGTGTTTTAAAAATGAAAAGGATCTCTCTAACTCCATGGAAGTGACGGACGTATTTAAAGCAAGCTATATCTGCGATACTCACCTCAATTTCTGCGCTACTGTCCCCTTCTAGAATCTTCGCAATTATTTTAATTTTATCCAAATCTTTGTTGGCGCACAACACTTTTTCACACCTGTTTTTACAACTATACCCTTTTCACCTGGAGCACTGCACATTTCACCTTAAGTGAATTGATCAAAGTCTCCTCCCTTTTTTCGAGTAATGTCATGGCGTCTGGCAACTTGGAGAATTAGGCTGCGACGTATGGCATATCGCGGCTTACAGAATTCTTTGCTAGGAGTTCTTTGACGATACGTACGAAGTAGGCAACTTCTTCATCGAAAGTGTTGACAATTTCTTTTATCTTTTCAAGATTGGCATCCGGCTATAGAAGATTCAATGCTATGGTGAAAAGTTGAGCGATTGTCGGGCCAATTCCAAAACTTCTGACGCAAGTAAATAAATTTTTGATGGCCGACTAACCTATATGGTTTCTATTATGACGTTTGCAACGAACCTTCGCACAACTTCGCTAGTCTCCTCGATAGAGATCCAAATTTTCTTGTCCCCAACATTATCTCTGACTTTTTGGATACCACCGTCGTGCGTTTTATCTAAATAGGTTATCCTCAATGTTGACTCAATTGGAACCTCTTTGTTCGTATATTTATCCAAAAACGCTTCCAAAGAACTTTTCTAATTTCCATAAAGGAATGCCGGCTTCAACGAAAGATTTACACAAGTTGAAGAAAAACTCCGACTGCCTAGAAGAAGCCGAACAAAACAATGGTTAAAGGGTCGTCTTCTTACTGCCGCCAGTCTTCTTATCGGCTGCAGCTTTATGTATTGAGGTACTAACACATATGCTGCGAGACAAAGTACTTTTTCTCCGAATTCACCGATTTTTCACAAAGTTTACAAAAAAGCACTGAACCGTCTGTCGGAAAATATCAACGCCAAACTCTTTAATGGAATTGTTCAGTCTCTGCTTCGTGGAATCGCCCACTTTAGGCACTGTGGCCACTAGAATGGAAGTGTCACATTCACCACACACACAATTTGATAAAAATCGACTGATATGAACTGTTTGAAAGCCAAAAGACAACTGAGAGATGCTAGGAGTGAGAGGGCGGGTTCCTTAGGCCTTCCCGGGCCATGGCTTTCCCAAAAATGAACTCGGGTCAAAAACCGTCCTTGTAGAGTCAAACAAAACAGTATAATGGCCAAATTTAATAGATTTGGCAAAAATTGAGTTAAATAGGAAAAATAGTAGTTTTTGGATAAAAAGGCATATTTGGAGAAAAAACCGTGAAACAGGCAATAAAGACATTTATGGCATTTTGCCTGAACTTCCGGGCTTTAATCATCACTATACATATTTTATTTTCAATTATTACGTAATAAACTTTTTTATTAAAATTCGTAATAATTATTTATATATGGTGAATTTTCTGATAAAGCGACTTTAGAATAGTACAGTAAAACCTGGTTAATTCGAACCTTCATATTTGGAAATTCGACATAATTCGGAATTTTTAACACACAAAAGACAGAAAAAACCAATTCCATACAAATGTTTCAATAATTCGAAAACCTCTATAATTCATAATTCGAAATAATTTTTAGCCCGATTCTTAGAGTGTCAATGCATTTTTGTAGACATAATTCGAAATAATACTTAAGAAAAAGAAACGAAATCAAATTTACGAAAATGTGTCCGGTGCCACAACGGCTTGTTTACAAACATGGTGCGATCCTGAGCATGCCGACGGAGCGTTGGATATTGTCGCCGGATTCGGTCCATCTCCCCTTGGTTCTTCCCCATCGGTTCTTCCCCTCCCTCGGTTCATCCCCCCCTCGTTTCATCCCCAGCACGCGTTTGTTTCTGTCCACTCTTGCCCACGCCTTATCAGATTCCCTTGGGCGTCGGCCTTGCATGGTTACTTATCGATTTATTTACTGTTTTGCGAGTTTTGTAGGGAAAACGCGTTCCAAAATTCCTTTGCTTCGTTGCTTGTTTTCGTATTCGATTGTATTTTTCAACATCCCTTTGTTACTAGATTAAGTGACATTCTCAGTTTAATAATTGCGAGAGAGACTAATTGTTAGAAGATTTTTTATTTACCCTCCAATGGCTCCAGTACGTGGTACATATAAGACTCCGACTCTTGCTGAAAAAATGTCTTTGCTGCAATACACTGACAAGAAGTTCGAATCGAAAGGGAAACTGGCATCAAAGTTTAGGATTCCGAACTCGCGTTTTAAAAGAATTAGCTGAAGAAATAGCACCTTCGGATAATATTCGAGAAATCCATATCCCGCGGAGAGGTCCCTAACGACTAGAAGTTATAGTCCATTCCAGCATTTCGTGCGAGTGAGGCGTGTCTGCAGTTAGATGAGGCGAGGGGAAGAAAATAGCAGCCAATGAGAGGTCGTAAGTTTCCCTCTCCGCTCAAAATTTCTTTACGGGCGCTGTTGACATGATTGCTCACACTTTCCAATCGCATTTCGGCGACGGCGGAAAGCATGAACGTGCTTCATCCGGATCTATTGGAGCATAGAACTTTACTCATCAGCAGCTACCGATGAATTGAGCGAAATTGGAAACTTGGCAACATAGCGTCGTAGCCAAAGCGAAATAACCCGAACGTGAGCGTAACACTTCGAGTCCCAGCCGCACGAGCAGTAGAAACAGATTTATAGCGCGCGTTACCCCAATTCATAAGGGCAGCGACAAGGAGAACCTAGAAAATTACAGGCCGAGTAACGAGTACATGCTCGAGAATCTTACACAATATCAAAGTTAAGGAACTTTGATATTGTGTAAGATTCTCGAGCATGTACTCGTTAGCAACATAATTCGATTTCTTGATAGTAATTCATTGCTAGATGATTGTCAACACGGCTTCAGGAAAGGTAGGTTCTGTGATACTCAGCTGTCTTTTTGTAAAATACGCAGGTCGATACCATCTTCTTAGATTTTAGGAAAGCCTTTGATAAGGTACCTCACAGGAAGTTAATAACGAAATTAGAAACCTTAGGCGTTAATTCTAAAATTTTTGGTTGGATCCGCGAATTTTTAAATCATAGGAAGCAGAAGGTTGTTATAGATGGGAAATCCTCGAACTTAGTGGAGGTTGTCTCTGACGTTCCGCAGGGTAGTGTAATTGGTCCGTTATTATTTCTATCGCATTTCTGTCGCAAATTAACTCTTTCTCGCCATCCCGTAAGGCAGTCGTGGGCAACCTTTTTTACTTGGCGGGCCGCATTGGTGGCAGTGAAGCCTTCGGTGGGCCGCATTTGAAATTGACAATGGTTCGGCGGACTGGATTAAAGTTAAATCGGAAGTTAATTAGAGATTTATATGTACAATATGAGTGAAAATCAAGTTAAAATTCTGTTTTTAGGGTTAACATTACAATATTAAGAATAATGACGGAATTCAATCTTAGAAATGCCTTGGAAATAAACGGCGCAATCTACATTGCATAAACTGGCTCATATACGTATATAAGTTTGGTCTCACTACACTCTTTGCCCCGAAATTAACTCAATTCACTGCCATGGCTTGATGATCATCACTTTTTGATCAGGATTTGTCTTAAACACTCTTCTATCAGTTTTCCCTACTACCGTATATACCGAATATACATACTACCATATGCATATTTTAATGCCACTGCACGATACATAGTAATTTCTTTGGGGCATATGAATTAGTTAGTATTATTTGTGACATTAGGCTGTACGACTGGGTGGATTTTAATAAACATCCTTATAGCCACATTTGAGTAAATCGAATTTTACCTAAAAATATCCAAGAATAAAGTACCCTCTCTTCAGAGTGTCTAATATAAATGATGTTATCCACAAATATGAGATACCATTCCCCTTATTTTAACCGTATTGGCTGTAGTCAGATTTTGAGTGGATCGCAGAGGAGGCGTGACGTCATAGGGCTTAGGTAAGGTAGCTTAGCGTAAATTGTAATGTCACTGGGCGCCAAATAGTAATTTTTTAAGATATATAGCTTTCGGAGTATTATTTGTGACATCAGGCTCTACAATTGTATTGATTTAAATCAAATTCTATTGTGCCATTTTTGAGTAAATAAAATTTTTCTAAAACTCTCATTTGGTCCCTAAAACCGAGAACAGACCGACAGACTGACTGACAGACAGACGACATGGCGAAAACCACTTTTATGGACTCAGGGACACCTAAAACGTGCATTTCCATCAAAATCTCGAAGTCGAATTTTTTCACGATTACAATACTTTCTCAATATACTACATCTAAAACTTATATGAACTGAGAAATATTTATTAAGGGTTTTCAAATTAATGCTAGGTATTTTAACAGGTTTTGCTAGAAAAAAAACATTTGGTGGGTAAATCAAAATAAAAATGGAAAAAGTTTGGAAAACTACGAAACACTGGTGGTGGGCCGCATGAAATTGCTAAGAGGGTCGCAGGTTGGCACTCCTGCCGTAACGGGCGACACACCGAGTCGAGAGAGTATGACGCAGTCACGCGTGAGGTCACACGTGCAAAGAGAGAGGCGACTGGAAGACAGACAGACAAACGACTTTATTTAGGGTGAAATTGAGACTATATAGTCCCTTCTTACATTTAACCCTTTCGCCATATAAGTAGTTACAATATTTACATTTTAAAAGAAATTAAATTACATAAAATTACAGTAAAATATATACAAATTACAAATTAATTATATATTAGTTAACAGATCACAGAGTATTACCAAAGAATATTGTTATTTTTGTGGGTCGAAAAAAACTGTGTATCAGTTATATTTTAACACAGAAAAAAATTTCCCACTGCGGAAAACACCAACGAAGAGAAGAGAGGAGAAAAAAACCGCGAAAAAATCCTATATAGTTCAGAGAAAGAGAAAAAAAACAACAATAATTTGAGAAAGGGAGAAAAAATCATTTATAAATACACATAAATAAGGGAGGGGGTGAGAGGGAAATAGGGATTGTAGTGTAAGATATGCCTGGGAGATAACATCGTAATTATGATACAGGAAAATAAACTAAAATAAATGTAAAATAAAATTATGAATTTATGCCTAATAAGCGCATCCTTGTGACAACCTGAAAGAGATGATAGGGAGTGGTTCAATGAATGGAGAATGAGAGGAGATACTTGTGATGCAAGCGTTTAAATGTGCCTAGAGATAGAGAGTTTTTATTAAATTTGGAAGGCCATTCCAGAGTTTGCAAGCAGTGACGGTAAAGGATTCGTTGTAAATTTCCGTTCTATGAAGTGGAGTTAGTAATTTATCGCATCCTCTGGTATTGCATTGGTGAACTGTATTAATGGCGGCGAACTGAGAAGAAAGATAACAAGGGATGTGATTATTAAGTACTTGATACAATAGGGAGAGGAGGCGAAGGTTTCTTCTGGATTCAAGCTTTAGCCAGGAGAGTCAACAGAAGTATTCTGAGATATGGTCAGACTTTTTAAGGTTAAAGATGAATCTGATGCAGGCATTATGAGAACGTTGTAGCTTAATGGAGAGATCCTTTGATAAGTCCTGGTATACAGTATCACAATAGTCGAAGTGAGGAAGAATTAGAGAGGCAACTAGCTGTATTTTTAGTGAAGAGGGAAGAATGTTAGTGAGAGGCCTTAGAGTGTGTAAGGAAGAGTTTACCGTCTTACAGACTTTTATTACATGATTATTCCTGGTAAGCGTTTCATTAATTAGAATACCGAGATTTTTTTATGGTTTTGCAATAGGGAATAACTGAGCCATCCAAAGAGAAACTGATTCCGCAATGTTTATAGAAGCCAGTAGTTTTGAGTAACCGATTAAAATGGCCTGAGATTTCAAGGGGTTTATGTTGAGAAGATTATCATAGCTCCATTCTTGAAGTTGAGCCAAGTCATGATTTATGTTGGCAATGGAAAGAGATAAGTTATTTGGTTTGGTGTCTAAGTATATTTGGAGATCTTCGGCGTACAGATGATGCTTGGAGTAAGTTAAATATTGAGAACAATCATTAATAAATAGAGAGAACAATAGGGGACCTAAAATTGAGCCCTGCGGAACGCCTTGGTTAACATTAAGCCATGAAGACGAGCAGTCGTTGGAGATGACTTGTTGGAAACGGTCGCTAAGGTACGAGGAGAACAAATCTATTGAAGGTGAAGAGAATCGCATGCAGCGGAGTTTTGCTAGGAGTATGCCTTTGTCTACTGAGTCGAACGCTTTGCTAAAGTCAAGCAACACTAGTACTGTAAGTATTTTGTCATTCATGTGTCTGCGTATATCATCGGTGATTTTAATTAGCGCGGTGGTATGTGACTTCCGAAAGCCAGATTGATGGGAGTCAAGTAGATTATTTGCGTTGAGAAAATCTGTTACTTGTTCATGCGCAAGTCGCTCAAGGGCTTTTGATAAAGTGGGAATGAGGCTAATCGGCCGATAGTATTTGTTTGCGGAGAGAGATTTATTCGGGATTGGGCGGACTAACGCGCGTTTCCATTGCGATGGGAATTTTTCCTGTAATAAGGAGTGGTTGAAAATGTTAGTGAGCACTGGGAGTATTAGATGTAATAATTTGTTTATGATCATGATAGGAATATCATCAGCACCCTGGGCTTTAGTTTTGATTCTGCGTATTACTGAAAGTACGTTAAGTTGCGAAACAGCTTTAAAGTGGAATTGTGGAGATCCGGAAGACTCGTTCGCTTTTACCGTAAGACTACTAATGACTTTGCGTTTTCGTTCGGTGTCGATTGTTTTTGGGTTAGTCGAGAATCTCTTATTAAGGGAATCTAGTGATATGTTTGGTGGTAGGGAAGAATCCTTGTGCTTACCAATTCCGAGGTTTCGCAGGTTGTTCCTTAGGGCGGATGTTGTTACATTGGAGCTTGATGTAGAATAAACAAATTTTATTTTGGCATTTCTAATCTGCTGCTTGGTTTTGTTTCTAATACTTTTGTAGGCATTGAACGTATTTGGGCATTTATTTGATTTGAAGAGACGGAAAATTGAATCGCGTCGTGCCATCAATAGTTTTAAGTCGGCCGTTATCCACGGGGCGCGAGGTTTAGAGACACGTGTGGTTTTGATGGGCACGTATTTATCGAGTAAATGTAAAAGAAAAGTGTTAAGTGATTCACCTTTTGCATCTATTTCGTCAGCATATTCAATGGTGTGCCACGGAAGACGCGCCGCTTCGGCAGTTAGACTATCACAATCAAGGTTTTCAAAATTTCGTTGAGAGATGAATTTCTGCTTAGATTTTGGAGAGTTTAGGGTCTAGGCTAGAAAAATTAAGTCAAGTTAAGGGGAGGGAGGAAGATGGAGATTGAATCGGAAGGAAAACAAAACGGAGAAAGGCGTTTTACAGGGGTCAAGTGTAAGGCATCCGGCGCTGGAGCATAAGGATCGATTCTCAACCGCCGCGTGATTTCGAGTAGTAGGTATCGACTCAAATGAGTCAATAAGTAACGCAAAACCTTTTAACATCCTTCACGACTCCGATCATAACGACACAGATCGCGAGACTCCGCAAACTACTTCTCATGAATAGTGGAAGCGTTTAAAGGAGCAAAACAAAAGAAGAACGAGTGACATCTTTATAGCCGCTGTTATTCTTTTCTAGATGGCGTAAGCAGCCGCCACGGCGTTCGATGACCTTTCGAATATCTTCATTGATCATATTTCCTGATCATATGCATGTCTAACCGAAGATAATTATGGGTAAAAAAAATTAGATCTCCGGACAAACTGCAATCGAATGTCAAAGATACTTTGCAGAATCACCTCCTTCGTTAATTAGGATCAAGCGTGGGAAAGACAACTTTTCCGTTGTGGTTTCACGGAAGCAGTTTCAGAAATCTTGAGAAGAACTCGTGTCACAACGTTTATGTGAGAAGAAGTGTCAACAATGAAAGAAAGGAGAAGAAAAAGAATAAAGACGAGGTGAGTGAGGATAGTAAGAGAGAAAAGCGAACAGGAGAGAGAGAATGAGAGAGTTTCGGGACAAAGAGTAGCGCAGTTGGAGCACTTAAAATGTAATTAAACGCTTGGCAGCTGTTTTTCGGGGAGAGAGAGGAAGGAGAGGAGGAAGAGAGAGAGAGAGAGGAGGAAGAGAGAGGAAGGGAGAGAGAGGAGGGAGAGAGAGAGGAGGGAGAAAGAGAGGAGGGGGAGAGAGGAGGGGCAGAGAGGAGGGGGAGAGAGAAGGAAAAAATAGAGGGAGAGAGGGGAGGAAGGGAGGATGGAGTGAGAGATGAGGAAGGGAGAGAGAGGAGTGAGGGTAATGAAAGAAAGGAGCGGGCAGTTAAGAGGCGACCTCTCACATCTCCGAAAAAGGAAGCAAGTGGATCGGGGCGTTCGCCATTTCCGCGCCTCAAAAGGAAGCGACGATGGTGCCACCATCCGAGAAGCGGGCGAACGAGGTTGCGAGTGAGCGGTCCCGTGATGACTAGAATGATTAAGATGGACGAAGAGATTATATTTCACAAACCGCTAAGCCCGTCCTCTGTTTATACCTAACGAACTCGACCCTTTCCCTTTCATAGACGTCGAATCTCTGTTTGGATTGATCAACAAACACGATTAAGGGAATATACCGTGCTGGTAGAATAATTTTTGTCAAAGTTTTTTGAGCATTTAAATGTTCGATGGAGAAGATTTTTTACATACTATTATAAAATTAATTTATATGATGATATGGCATTCCATTATATTAGTTTTTGATTAAATAAATTGTGAAAATTATATTAGTAAATGAATGATATTTAGTAGTCATTGGATATTAAAATTAGTTCTGAAAAATGAAAATCGGAGAGTGGAACGAATCCGTAAAAACTCTAATTTATCATTCACGAAAAAGAGTACTGTTCTGAGAAATCCATGGATTCTCTTTTTGCTCATTCGCAAAACAAAAACCTTTTTAGTCTCTTAGGAATTTCATCAAGCCCTAAATGAATTTTTACAGAAGTGATACTTCAATATGTGGACGTCCGCCAGATAAGGGTCCACTTTGCCTGTATGGAGTTACGAATGCAGCGGTATTCTATGATAAATTACGAGTAAAATAAAAGAAAAATCACACTCCTACGTTGACAAATAAATTTTTTATTGAATATGGCAGATGATATTTAAAAACAATGTTTTTAAACTCGTACTTCACTTATGGATACAATTCCTCGATACGGTTATTCTTAATAAACCGGAGAATCGTTCCATGCGCTTTTCTAGACCGATATTTTTACCCTTTTTCACAAAAATGCTGATGTCTCCGAAACTAAAATCGACAAAGTGGCGGACGTCCACATCTTAACCACTGATATTGCTTTCCAGACACCCTTCAAATCTCAGTCTTAGATTGCGTTGAAATTAAAGGAGCCACCGGTATTTTATGCGCCGATTTTGGGAAACTAGATCACGTCAGTTGTGCCGCGAAAGATACCATTAACAGCTGCTAGGCACGACCGAAGGCACAAGCGGTTCGACTAAATTACGCGTTCTCTTCCGAAGCAGAGGCAGTTTGGCGCATTCGTCGAGTGACTCGAGATTGAGTAACGAGCACTGAAATAGTAATTGCTGCAAGTTCGCGTGGAAAAGGAGCGAGCATTTTATGCCCTTTGAAGAAAGCCGTTTACAAATGACAAGAGCGACGCCGGGCAAATATTGGCGCAATATTCGCTTCCTTCTAGTAAATCAGAGGCCTCGGATGAGAAACTAACGGCGTTTCCGCAATTAGTCGCACCGCTGCCCATTTTAAGGTCCAACAGCCGAGAGGCGTGATTTTTGACGACTCAGTGACAAAAGACCGCGAAAATTCTCTCCCTAACCGAATTGCCAAATTTGTAAAAAAAACTCAAAATTTTCGTATTTTTTTATCCCAATGATCTCCAACACCTCCGAACAATTCCAAGAAAGGTTTTGAATAAAAAAAGAACCTAAGAGTTTTCAGACGAATTAGGCTATCCCGACACCAATCCACGCCGATCCGGAATATTTAATTCTGCAATTATTGTCGAGAATTTTTTTCTCCCTCTCGTCGCATGTTTAATACCCGAAAAACCGCAAGCAACGCAAAGCGAAAAAAGGCGAGGCCTCTTTCTTCTCTCGCCCTCTCTCCCACATCTCTTCCACATCTCTCCCCCTCAATCCTCTTTTTCCCAGTCACCTCTCTCGCGCTTCGACACCCTTCAACTCTTTTTTCTGAGAAAAATAACGACAACAACAACGACACCAACGCCACCACCGACGAATTAAAAAAGGAGGACTTTTGCCCCGTTTTCGCACCTCGGTCCAATGCGGCGGCTAAATGAGAAGGGAAAGGATGAGGGGGCGGGGAGTGGCGGGGGGAGGGGCACGCGCGATTTGCTGGCGAGGGAGGAAAGGGAGAGTCGCGCGACACCTCTCTCTCTCTGCCTATAAAAACACACATCTCTCTACATTTTTTATCTCGGGCAAAGTGGAGTGAAATGTCGAGAAGGGCGCTATGCGTCGAGAGAGCGAGGAATGGAGGGGGGAGCAGGAAGGAGGGGGATAGGGGCGTGCGCTCGGGACACGCGTCGCCGGACTCGTCGCCATGGTGAGAGAGAGAGAGCCATTTTTCTCCGTCGTTTCTCTCGCCCTCGCTCATTGCAAAAAACGGAATGAACTTGTTTTTTTCCGAGTCCACACACTGACCGATGTCTTCGGATAAGGGCTAATTGGATTGTTTTAAGAGAAAAAATCGATTATGTTACTGGATACTTCGTAGTAAAGGTTTAAAAAAATTACTTATGCAATGTAAACTATAAAAATCATGGAACATTTTCACAATGCATCCCAGGAGACAAGACTTATATGAGTCAGAAAATCGAGATATATTTAGGGTTTAAAAATATTTTTTTAACCTCGTTAAAAAGTTATAAAATTATTTTCCAGTTATGCATCAGCGACTTTTTGCATCTAAAACTCTTCATTGACGTTGATTAAGACAGTAAATCCAGTTTCAGTACTATGGATTTTATTTACCGAGTAATTAAGCAACGATGACGCATTTAAAGTGTCAGGAATCGGATTACATGATGTCCGCGTAGGTGAAGAGATGAGTCTTTTAAGTCATGACAATACCGACAAACTTTCACAAATCTTTTTTCGATTAGTTAAAAAATATTCATGGAAAGGAAGAATAATTTATTGTTTTGACAGCGTCGTAAAAACTAATGCCTCCTATTTTATATCCCAACTAACGCATTTAACACTTGTGAATGAATCTCATCAAAGTATTATTTTACCTTCGACGAAATACTTCATCGCGAAAGAACCGAGTCGAAAGATTACAATCTCTCTCTCTCTTTCTATCTCGCTGGAGTATTTTTTGCGAGAATTATTATTCTGCTCGCTCCTTGGATAATTTTCCCATTCGAATAGGAGCTCTCGACGCAAAACCTCGCATTGGAGAGGGCTTCCGACAGCCCACGCGGATAATGCACCGAACACGCGCCACCAACACATTCACGGGCACACAGGCTCGCATTCCCCGTCACACGGAAGGCTCGATCGCGGAGAGGGGAAAGGGGAGGTGGAAGCAGAAGGGGCGGGGCACACGCGTGTTGGGGGAGGAGGAGATGTAGTGGCGTGGCGGAAACCCGGATAGAAAGCGAAACGAGTAACTCGCGAGGGAAACGGAGAAACAAAAAATACAAAGAAGAAAGGAGCAAAAAACCACCAGGGAGAATTTTAAGAAAGAGCGGGGAAAGGGGAAGTTTAGCAAGAGTGAAATGCTGCGAGCACGCCCTTTGCATCCCCCGCCACCTCCTTCCACCATTATATCTCGCCACCAAACCGCACGGGGGCCCCAGCACTTGGATGAAAACGAGGGAAAATGCAGGAGTGGTGAGAGGGAGAGAGGGAGTGGGGGAGGGAGCGAGAGGGAGGGAGTGGGAGGGAGAGTTAAGGGAAGCGTGGAATTACGAGCACCTCTCTTTCTTCTCTCGCCCTCACGCCTCCGACCTCTTCACGACCCCTCTCCTCGTCACCCCAGCAACGTCTTACGCCTCGCTCGCTTTCAATTCCATTTTTCACGAGCGAAAAAATAAGCAAAAATAACTTCAAACTCTCTCTCGAAGTTCTTTTCCCTTCTTTTCTCTCTCTCTCTCCATCCCTTTTTTTAAAACGCGAAAATCCCCAAAGTAACCGCCGAAAATCTTCCGCTCCGACTCCTTTCCTTTTGAAAGTGTTTTGTGAGCTGACAGTGTAAAGAGAGAGAGGGTAGAAAGAGAGAGAGAGGAGAGAGAGAGGGGGGAAGAGAGAAGGGGGGGAGAGAGAGAGAGGGTAGAGAGAGAGGGTAGAGAGAGAGGGTAGAGAGAGAGGGGGGGGGGGAGAGGATGTAAGAGAAGGAGAGATCATGCAAAAGGGAGAGCAGGTCTATAAATGACGCAAACTAGGAGTGCTTCCTAAGTGCCTTTTTTAAGTCTCTTTTTAACCGTCCTTTCTTTAATGTCGTAGCGAGAGGTAAAAAAATTCGCAAAATTATCGTCGCGCCAATTTTGCGATGGCGTAATTGAAGATATATTAAACTACGACTCGACTGAACTGCCTTTGCCGAATGTTCTCTCTCACTACGTAGGGTCTGCACTCACGTGATGTGGGCAAAACCAATGTTTCCAGCAATTTGAACTCTGCGAGAAATATTAACCATGGACGAGGCGCGGTCTTTAGACATGATGTAAAAAAATCGCTTCGCAATTTGAGAAATTTGTTCCTTTTGGACGATGCCTCTGCGAATGTTTCTCGCGACCCGTACATATTTCGCAACTCTCACGTCGTGATGATGCGTCAGGACGTCCACTGAACTTTGACCTTCTCTGTCTCCATTCCTTCGTCGAATCTAGAATAAAAGGGCAGCTTCTGTCGAACTTCACTTTGTAAGCGTTTTTGGGTTAGAAAAAGCATGTGATATAATAACTATAATCTCTACCATAAGTATTTTGAAGAATTTGTTTGTGCATTTATAACGCAATAACTACAGAACGTAGAAGCAAGATGAAGGTGCCATTTTAACCGCAATAAAAAGATAAGCAAAATAGTTTTAAAAGCAATTTGAACTACATTTTTCCTTTTAAAAATGTTTTTCTCTTTTAATTTTTCCCATTTAAATAACACGGGAACGAGCGTATTGTTGGATTAACAATCTACTTGACAACCGTCATAAACAATACTTAATATTAACTAAAAGAAATAATATATACCTAATATAATCTAAAACAGGGAAGGCTATTCAAAGAAGGGCAATTGCCAAAAAAACTATAAATCTGGCTAATTATTTCAAAAAGTGAAAGAAAGTTTTAATATGCAATTTTAAGTGCTTTCGTTCTCTAAAAACATTTTATGTATATTCTCTATACTTAATAGACAGCGAAATGTGTTTTTCATTAACATTGAAAATGAATAACGTGAAAGATATCTCAGAAGGTTAAATAAGAAAACATCTATAACAATTCTTTAATTTAGACCAAAATTTATAATCGTTAACTCTTCCTCCCTTGAACATCTATATGTACGTTTTGCCTTTCTTTTAACTGAACATTTGTATGCATCAATTAAGCCAATTATACATATTAGATTATAACTGCACTATCCATGTCATACCAACACTTTTTGTCACCAAATTCTGTTTCAAAGTCCGGGAACTCATTTTGTTTCGTAGGTTTGTCTTTAACATATCCACGTGGCAAATTAGATCCATAAAATTAGCCTTTGCATGGGATAACGTATGGTTAAGCTAAATTTGAATACATCTTCAAACGTGTTTTCACCGGTTGCATCCATAGAGCATGCAATACCTTCCCAAGGTTTTAATTCTTTTGATATTCATGACCACATAATACGATGCTGAAGTTTCTTCCACTGGAAATCAATTCGAGTGAAATAACTATAACTTTAAAATGACTCCATCGATTGTTTATGATTATTTGATAAAAAATACAATCGCCAAATTTGTCGATAAAGAATGCGGGAAAATTTTATTTATTTGGGCAAAAGATGGGAAGACAAGAAACATTTCATTCCATTAAGCACTACGATAAAAATTAACCTGGTTTCATCACTTGGTTTTATTCTCAAATCTTACTCGATATTTTTTGTGTTGACTTAAAAACACGTGAAACGCCGGGTAATTTCAGCTAGTATTGAAATAACAACTGTTCATTCTGATGATCATACATAAAAATATACGCACCCGAACTTAGATCACAGCAAAAAGAACGCTATTTATTTTTCGACAAATTTAACTTTATGCGATTAGACCACGCAAAACATTTTTTTCTTAAACTTGAAGTAATCTCAATATTGAAAGGAATATATGCTGAAATACTTTCTCATCTCAGCCGGCGAGGAACAGAATAGTGTGAGAGAGGTAAACGATCACTTTAGTCATATCAGAGGTTATTTATTGAGGCGTTCGAAGCCTTGGTAGGATCGAAACCAACTCCTTCTCTCTCTCTCCATCTCTCTCTCTCCATCTCTCTCTCTCTCTCCATCTCCCTCTCTCTTTCTCTCTCTCCATCTCCCGTCTATTTTTCCCTCTTCGCGCATGAAAGAAGGGGAAGTGATTGGAGAGTCCTCTTTCCATCGCACACTTTATGATTCCTCGACACTCGAGGAACTCTGGAGTGAGAGAAGCAAACCGTGTCTGGAAATAGAGCACGTGTTAGATGGAATCACTTTGACAGACGGGGTGAAAGAAGAAGGGAGGGTGCTAGAGGAATACAGAGGCGGAGGGAGTGCGAAGGGAGCGAGGGAGAGTGGGAGAGAGAGAGAGAAGGAATGGATTGGAGAGAGAGAGGGGGAAAAGGAGACGGAAAGGGATATGGTACAGACGAAAGTTGAAGGGCCTCCCGATGAGTGAAAGGAGCCCAAAGACATTAGCGGCGTGAAATATTGCAACTTTTTGTCATTATTTATCTCGGTTAAGCGAGGGAAAGGCGGTGAAAAATAAAGATATCTACTGTCCGGAATAGTCGAGGAACGGGAGTAGAATAGGATAAGAAAGAGTAGTGAATGAATGGAAAGAAGTGTTTATCGGGACATATACACGTCACTCACGCGACTCTTGAACACGAAGATGCAGAGGCAGTGGTGAGGGAGGTAAGGGGATGGGAGGGGGAGAATAGTCCATCTGGCGGAGGTGTTGGAGGGGGGCGCGGAGGTGTGCGGACGTGCGCCGAGAAGTATACACAGAATTAGAAGTGGTGATGAATGGCTTGAGGGTAGATAGTAGATGAAGCTGAAAGAGGTCGGGAGGAAAAGACTCGGCATGAAAAATGATTGGCGAAGATGGGAGACAGGAGAGAAGAGCCATAAATAATACGGATCTAATTTTGCTTGGTAAAGCCTATCGCGTAATTACGCTGGGAAGTTTTTCTCGATAGAAAATGGAGCAGATAAAATAAGGAGTTTGAAAAAGCAGATATTCCTGCGAAAGAATGAGAAAGAGGAGGTCGACGTTTCCCAAGAGCCAAATAATATGCGAGGAGTGCGATAGGAGAGGGGGAGGGGGCGAGAGGGGAAGAGCGAGAGGGGAGGGGCAGGGGGAAGAGGATGGTTGGGAGGATGGGAAATAGGAGGGAGGGGTGAGGGGTCGAAGATGGCAGCATCTTTCGGGGTGTGAGCGAAGTAAAAGGGGGAGGAGAAGAGAGAGGGAGGAGGTGCAGAGGAGGAGGAGAGGGGAGGAAGGAGGAGGGAGGAAAGAGGAAGGGGGAAGGAGGATGGAGGGAGGAGAGGGGAGGTAGGAGGAGAAGGGAGGGAGGAGAGGGGAGGTAGGAGGAGAAGGGAGGGAGGGAGGGGAGGAGAGGGGAGGGAGGAGAAGGGAGGAGGAGGGAGGGAGGAGGAGGGAGGAGGGAGGGAGGAAGGGGGAGGGAGGAAGGGGGAGGGAGGAAGGGGGAGGGAGGAAGGGGGAGGAGGAGGGGCAGAGAGGGGGATATTCGCCCGAGTGATGACAAAGCAAGAGAGAGAGATCCTGTGTGAAATAGGAGCGCAGGGAGAGGGATCGGAAGGAAAGAAGGCGAGGAGGGAGTGGCCTTCCCACATACAAAGGATGCGGGAGGAGAGACTCGCTCTGCGCGGATGATGGACTATTCGAAGTATCGGCGAAAGGAACGGAAATTCACTCTCGAGCGCAGGAGGCCATGTCTACGGAAACGAGAACTCTCAAAGGAATAGAATCGAAATATATGTGTGTGTGTGTGTGTATATATATATATATATATATATATATATATATATATATATATATATATATATATATATATATATATATATATATAGCTGAAAGTACCCGGCGATACCCGGGCTACGCCAGACGTCTTCGGCAAATAAAATTATGTGCCATATGGTAACACAATCATTTCAACCTTATCGCATTTTTTCATGCTCATAAAAACAATACAAGCAAAAAGTAAAAACTAATTATGAGATATCTCTGATACCTATGAATTGAGCCGGGAGTGTACATGGAGGTCCGTAGGGAACGGGAGCATATATGACAGTAATAGGATACCTAATAGGATACCTAATTAGTTTAATCTTTTCCGTTTGCACGCAACATTTAGTAAGTGAAGGGAAATGGATTGTCTACGACGGACGGATGGACGTAAATACGTCTATATTTTTTATGTATATGCCGCGTTTGTAAGTGAAAAGAAATGGGTAATTTACGACGAAGGAATGAATGTGAACAAAGATTGTATTACTACTCTTCGAGTATGTTTCAAATAATTGTCGATAGTTTTATTAATTACAGCTGGTTAGGAAATACATCGGTGAATCAAAAATTCGACATTTCCTGGGCATCACTGCTGACACATCATGTTCCAGTTCGTAGACATTATATTTAGCCATTAATATTAATCTTTGTTGGCAACGTTGCATAAATCGTAAAGAACGCCTCTGCCTCGCAGGTATGCGCGCATGATGCGTGCATCTTTCCTCTCTTGTTAGAATCTACTGTCGGTGAAATACCACAGACGACGGCTGCTTTGCAGCCGAAATGCGCCTCTAATTTTTCATAACATTGTTGTGGCTACTGGAGATACCTGAGCTAATTACTCTTTTTAATCTTTCGAGTTTTAAGCGATTGAATATGAATTTGGAAGGTATTAGCTGAAGGGATTTAAAAGAAGTTTCGATGGTAGATTGTAGACACTCGTAAGAGTGTAGAATGGGAAAACGAAATAAATGCGTTTAGAACGGATCAATAAAGCAGGACTAACTACCACAATATGAGATTAATAATTTTCGGATTTTAAGGCAAATACATTAGTATAGGACAGGGGCGGATCCAGAAACTTCCCAAGGGGAGGGCGATCGCCCCAATTGCCCCTCCCCCCTCTTGATTCCGCCTCTGCCGACGACCATATATTTTGAAAATCCCTACCTCCATCAGAACCTTTCTTTTCCTTGTCATACAGAGTTAATCTTCGGTGTAGAAACAAGGAATGTTGCGCGGAATGAATTTAAGGATGTACCCAGTGGATGGCAATGGGGTCGTCCGAGGGGAGGGCGATCGCCCCCATCGCCCCTCCCTTGGATCCGCCACTGGTATGGGATTATACTGCGACGAATTTGACGAAAAGCACTTCCGTACGACGGGAAATCCGTGCGCGCCCCTGCTTGTTACTTTCTCCATACGTTTTTGTGGGTGCACTAACTCAAGAGCTAATTATCGGAACATCACCAAATTTCATATTTAACATTTCTAGGTTGCTACGTGTTACGCTATGGAAAAATAATAAACAAGTAGTTCTAGAAAGAACTAATCCGCCTACTTTCCTTTCAATACAATTTTAACATATAACAAGTAGGGGTGTACACAGGTTTCCCGTGGTACAGAAGTGCTTTTCGTCAAATTCGCCGTAGTTTAATTGTATACTAATGTATTAGCTTTGAAATCAGAAAATTATTTTTCCTTGCATTGTGGTAGCCCTGCTTTTTTGGTCCATTCTAAACATATTCATCTCGTTTTTCCATTCTATACTCGCCCTATAAACGAAATTTCTTTGAAATCCATTCAGCCAATTGATGTGGACAATTCAACACATATGTGCAAAAAGATTTTTTTATTTCCTTGTATTGTGGCAGCCCTGCATTCTATATCTATACTAAACATCTTGATTTTGTTATTTTATGTTGCACGCCTACTTCACAGAACATTTTGTTGATATCGGTTAGGCCAATTCCTTACAAATTCATAATTACCGAACGTATTAACTTTGCAATCGTGGCACCCCTGCTTAGTCGATCCGGTCCAAATATGCCATTTTGGCCATTAATTGATGTGAATATTCTATGCACAATATTTAGTTGAAATCGGTTAATTTATGAAGAAGATGTTAGGGGACACACACGGACACCTAGGCGATCTCATAAGACTATTTTCCATTTTTTGGAAAGTAAGCTAAAAATTAGAAGACATTTTCGGTATGTAGCGGAAAAGTTTCAGTCCGAATAACTGAAAACAACTGCGGTTTTGTTTACATGTCTCACGCAATTGGACATCTATTGGTGGTATTGGGCGCTGATTATAAGGGGAGGGTGTGTGAAACCTGTTCCAGTGTGAGAAAATGACAAAAAAGCTGCTACAGTTATTATATTGCGGGATTTCTGGTACGTAGCAGATCTGCTACATTGCGCATTTTAGGATTAATTACCTTTACAGTACAGTTTTTTCGAGTATCTGTATACACTAATATTTTGAAAATAGGTAATAAATTACGATTTTAGGAATGCATCTCCACATGTGCTATACTAAATTGACCCCGCATAACGCTGATTCAGTTAGCGCTCTCGTTTTCAGGGACGCATCCTCAGCGTTAAACGGGGCATGACTGTACCTTTGTTTCAACTCGGGAACCGGTGGACGTATGTTGATGAAATTTGATATTGGGGAGATTTACTCTAGTTTATCGAACGATTACAATATTGGTTAAACTCGGACGATAATAATGACTACTTTGCATAAAGACCAACATGTATTTTACAACGTACCTCGCAAGCATCACATTAGATACTCATTTGAGCGAAAAATAATGAGATCAAAAGTTGAATGAAATAATTAAATACAAATTTTTTGTCAAATAATTCTTCCCGTAAAACCTAAAGGTTTGCGATAAATTTAAAGGAAAGAAAATTGTGTTTACCCCTTCGGCACATACTCGCTTACGATTGTGGATCTTCTTTTCTTCATTCCAAGGACATAATGGTGGAGACTGAAGTAGTGGTGGGCGTCTGCGGCTCCCTGACTAAATGAGTGTCTCCATCGCGATACCAGCGCATAATGGGATGCTCGAAAAGCCACATTTACTATTTATCCTTATTTTATTGGATGAAAAATTTTGTTGATTATGCCCAAGAGAAAAAAAACTGACAGTAGAAGAGCATAAGCTCCGTTAGGAGGACAGAAAATAAATGACTGCTGAGCGGAAAAGACGACGACGTGAGGACCCCGATTACGGGCAACCGGAGCAAAAATATACAAAAAACTCACCAAACATTTTTCCCTCGATTGTAATAATAAATCTTATTGTTAGATATTATAAACAAATACCCCATAAACTGGGGATAATGACATCAACTACTATTCTTCAAGTACCCGAAAAAGAACTTCACTACAATTTAGAAGTTTCGGGATTGTGAAAACTCAAAGAACGCATTTAGAAACTCTTTTTGTATTCCGACACATGGTTTACACCTTTCCATTCTTGTAGACTTTGTTTTCAATCGGATGGATATGCAAACATCTATGGATTACGACGAAAAATCTCTGAATCGATACACTCTTTCGAATCGGGAAGATAACAAATTCACTCAATTGTGACAGCTGCGTATCGTTTATGAAAACCTTAGTAATTAAGGCTGTATTTTTTCAATCCAAATAGTTTGTTATTTGGATCTCTTTTGTACCTCTGTGCTAATTCCAGTATATAGTCGGTCTCTTTTTGGCTCATCTCTATCTCTCCCTCTCTCTCTCTCTCTCCCTCTCTCTCTTCCTCTCTCTCCCTCCCTCTCTCTTCCTCTCTCTCTATCCCTCTCTCT
Source organism: Tanypteryx hageni (assembly GCA_028673005.1). Classification (NCBI taxonomy): domain Eukaryota; kingdom Metazoa; phylum Arthropoda; class Insecta; order Odonata; family Petaluridae; genus Tanypteryx; species Tanypteryx hageni. The sequence continues at coordinate 8,806,841 of CM054117.1, forward strand.
CCCTATCTCTTTCTCTCACCCTCCCTCTCTCTCCCTTCCCCTCCCTCCCTCTCTCTCCCTCCCTCCCTCTCTCTATCCCTCTCTCTATCCCTCTCTCCCTATCTCTCTCTCACCCTCCCTCTCTCTCTCTCACCCTCCCTCTCTCTCGACAAAATAAACGGAACCCTAATAACGCCAAGAGACGAGCGGTTTAATTCCAAACGGAATCCTCTTCCTTCGGGGCATGCAGAGTAGGGGGAGGTGACGGAAAGCCGAAACTTTTTTCGGGTTGCAAATTAATGTTCAAACCAACTTCACGGACACTCGTCCACCTCGAGGCATTCCAAATAAAAATCAGAGAGAGTGGGGAGGGGTTTCATCATTTTCCAGGAAAACGAAAAGGAAAAAGAAAGGAGAAAAAAACCCTCGGGTGGCGCAAACTACAAACGATCATTATATTCGTGGAATAATAATAAAACAAAAGGAGAGCGATAAAAAAGCGTCTCTGATAATAGATCCCGCGGACTAAAAAAAGCTGAAGGCTAGTGTGCACAGCGGAGAAAGGTTGGACAACTTTTCGTTGACAGCGGGAGGGAGAATCAGGATAGAGAGAGAGGTGGGGAAGGGAAAGAGAGAGAGAGGGAGAGAAAGAGGAGATAGAAACGAGGAAAGGAATAGGGGGAAAACAAAAGCGTCACTAGCCCCACTGATTTCGATCCGATAATGAAAGAGGAGGGGTGGAAATGATCAAGGGCGCCGAAATAAGGGTCTCTGCTGGGGGAGGGAGGTGGAAGGGGTTGAGGGGGTGGGGGAAGATTGAAACGCGCGGTGGAAAGGGTAGAGGGCGCTCGCTGGGCGTGAGGCCAAACGGGATAATAAAAAAGGGGGCGTGGCCGGGGGATCGAATGGGGATAAAAACAAATGATATCCGACGCGAAAAAAATGCGGCCAAGGGTGGCAAAAAATATTGCTCTCCATGATTTCCATACCACCGAGTGGCGAAAAACACATTCACTTCCCCACTCCCCTTCCCCTCCGATCCCTCTCCCTTCCCCCTCCTCTCCCTTTCCCCCTCCTCTTCCTTCCCCCTCCTCTCCCTTCCCCCTCCTCTCCCTCTCCCCTTTCCCTCCCTCTCCCCTTTCCCTCCCTCTCCCCTTTCCCTCCCTCTCCTCTTTCCCTCCCTCTCCCCTTTCCCTCCCTCTCCCCTCCCCTCCCTCCTGCTTTTCCCCCTCCTCTCTCATCCTTCCTCCGCCCGCGCGCGTGCATGCTATACTCGAATGCGTATTGCTTTTCCTTCCCGCGTTAATTTTTCCTTCGTTTTATTCCCGAATTTCTCGCTGCGACATTTCGTTTGTTGGCAATTCCGTCATAGTCCCAGGGACTCCCGCAGGAGCGCTGTCCTCGCTTTATGGCTTGTGCTGACGTTTCTTCGAGCGCGGTGATCGTTTTTTTCGGGAGGCGTGCGGAAGGGGAAAAAAGGTCAGCCACGAAGATACGCTGGATCGAGGGCATGGCGCCTAGTTTTGTTTGACCGGCGACGTGAAATCTGAGCGATATGTTAGTTAGAAATAGAGTAATAGGTGACGAGTGCAACGAGAAGGGAGCCATGGGAAGACACGAAGAGCTATTGCTACGCAAAGCAAAATATTAAATAACAACAAAATAATCCAAACAGAACTTATGACGCCTACTTTTCTACACCGCAGGTGAGTGTTCCCAAATTTCATTATTTACCGTTATAAAATATTACAAATACATTCCAACGGAAATTAAAATGATCACGCGTATTTGTGCGGTAAAAATAACGCGCGTGCGCACTAGACCAAGAGTCGGCGACGTTTTTCCATCGAGTGCCACTCTTTACCAATATCTGTGGACACTCTCGAGTGCCACCCTTCAAATAGTTTTGTACATAACGCTTGCAAAAGGGTGAGTCTTATATTTTAACAATATAATACGGTATCGTCACAATACGAAATGCAGCTGAAATCAAAGAAAAACTCTTTTAAATATATATGTAATTATTTGAAATATCGTGCCAGGTAAAATGTCTTCGCGTGTCATAGGTTGCCGACCCATCTACTAGACTATATCGAATCCGAGTCCAGCAATAGTCTTTGCAATGGCGATACTCTCGTAATTAGTGATAAAAACTGCATAAACGATAGCATTTTCCCAAAATTTGAAGAAAAACAATCGACAAGCAAAATTCTACGATAAAACTTGGAATCTTCATTCCTTTCCTCAGAGAATAGTACAAAACTCGCTCCGATATTACAACTCTAAGATATTTTAATGTGCAAGAGAAAATTATCCTGCACGACGAATTTCAGATTTGCCATGTAAATCAAATGGAAAAGATAGTTCCCGGAATCGAACCCGAGACTTCCAATCTTCGCAACAAAACTATCCTTGGGGGATTGGCTTATTAGTAAGAGATTTCCACCAAGTGCCATTAAAATCGGTCCATTGGTTCAAAAGTTAATATATAGGGACGGGCGGACAGAAACAGCGAAGAAACTATAAGCCTATTTCCATTCTGGAAAGCGGGCTAAAAAATCTGTTATACAAGCACTAGCATTCAACATGCTGTTATTTCTCTCTCCTTAACTGCAAATATTATTACCAATATTGTTATAGATAATCTGTGCATCCTTAGAAAACCTTTTATTTAATAATTCCCGGTGTAAAGAAGTAACGAGCGATTAATAATTTCAAATAAAGGAAAACAAAACTTTAATAGAAAAGGTTTGAAAGTGTCGGCTGCGTTGACCATTGCAATAAGGCGCACGGCGACGAAGGTTCCCGCGAAAGAGATTTGACGCGAAATAAAAACGCGTTGGAGTCATTAAATTCATCGGCAAAGTAATTAAATAAAATTATTATAGGCAGCGGATATAACTGCCGAGCAAAGTAATTACCAAATTCATTTTGCAAATGAGCTATAAGTCTATTATGAAAACTCGGTTAATGTTTGAAGCTGTAATTATCCTTTTAATGGAATCCATTAATCGACAATTGATTTCTCGCTTAATTTTCGATTCAGCTGTAAAACAGTTGATACATCGGAATATCCGGGTCCTCGTCGAAGAAAAACATCGACAAAAGAGTAGCCATGCGATAAAAATTGGCGCCCGAAAGCGATGTTCATTAACTCTTCATCGCATGGGCTTTAGGAAATTGACCTTTTCATTATGGCGGGATTTATTTGAAACGAATCAAAATGATATGATAATAAGCAATATTGTAAGTCTAATTAGGGCAAACACTTAATCCATCGGAGGCAATAAACCCCAATGAAATATTAAAAAGAAGATGGCGCGCGAGTATATAAAGTTCCGTCATATGAATTGCTCTTAAAGCAAAAAATCGCCGTAAAAATATGATTTTTAATCAGATAAGGTTTAACTTTAACTGGACGAAGTTAATTATTTCAATCGCAAAAGAATGATCTGCTGCTATACATATTATGTTCTCCGATTTCTATAACTCTAGTTATTTTCTCTCTTCGTGTGTTAATACGTCACAGTGGTTTCTCTGATCGTTAGCTAAAAACTTAATTTTGTGGAAACGTCAGCATGCTCTTTCTTTTTTTAATTATTTCAAACCTCGGTATGGATCTCTCGAAGTTTCTCTTTTATTGATTGAAACGGGAAAAACAAACCGCTTCTTGCAATAAAAAACAAGACCCTTTTATCCCGTACTTCCATTATGCGGTTCACATTGCATAAATATTAATTTTAGTTCTGCATCACGCATTGACATTTAGAAACAAAGGAATCACGCAAACCGCTCCACGTGCTTTCTTTTATGATCTCCACATTCGTTGTCAGAATCGATTCCAATTTGTTCACCATTTGCGCCAAATGGCTGTTTGTTTTCGCACAACGAATGTCATTTGTGCGCCTCCAAGCTCTCTCTATCCAGCATTTTTTAATTTCGTCATATTTTTTTCCAAATATATGTCAGTCTCTTGCTGGAAGTTGGACGACGTTTTTATATGTTTACTCTTTCCGCCTAGAGCACTGCACGAGTATGATATTTTCCACCCGTGCCCGACCCGTACCCGTGGACTACTAACCCGTACCCGACCCGTACCCGCAGACTACAAACCCGTACTCGTGGACTACAAACCCGTACCCGCAGACTACTAACCCGTACCCGACCCGTAGATTACTAACCCGTACCCGACCCGTACCCGCAGACTACTAACCCGTACCTGCATAATATTAACCCATATCTGACCCATACCCGCAGACTACTAACCCGTACCCGCACAGAAGGTCTGCTTGTCCGACCTGACCCACATTTTTTAACTGTCCGGTCCAAATCGAGACAAATCCGTAGCAAGAAATCGTGAAAAAATAAAAATATTATTTCTGAGTCAGTCATTTATTTTGTATACATTCAAATAAAATACCATTGTACATAAACAAATTCATTTTTAAGATCGAAAAATGTATTTAAATTATCTATGATTCGTTTTCACAAAAATTACAAATTTTACAAAATGATTTAATTGAAAAAAGGGAACATTAATTAATAGTACCCAGATATTTAAAATGACTATTTAAAAATAGGACACCATCCACGTTTGCGGGACCTAAATTGCTTCTACTTTCACTAACAACATGTCCCGCCAATGAAAAAACCTCTCTGATGAAGCACTGGTCGATGGTATCGCAAAAATACGATTCGCTAAAATTCTTAAATTTGGCAAACAATTCTTTTGCTTATCCCATTATTTCATCAAATCAAAACTATTAGTGTCGTCAGATAGTTTTAAGTCAATATATGCAGTCAATTCATCTGGAGAAATAGGATTGCATTGGAAATAAGACTAGTTTTCGTACCCGCTCTTTACCTGCACCGGTGCCTTTTGTGTCCGAACCTGACCTGTACCTGCATGGGAGCACTATATACCCGACCCTCAACTTTCGCTGCGGGCACCCGCGGGTCGGGTCGGGTAAACTGCGGGTATGCAGGCCTCTATTTCCGCCCATGGCGGATTCAATAACAGTTCAAAGGATTCTGCTTATCGACTACGCACCCGCGTTGACTTATATTGTCTGAAACCAGTTCGTTCGCGCAGAAAAAGGATCCCACAGAAAGAAAATATTTACTGCAACTCTTAAAACATTCACTATAGAAAATTAATTACTTTCATAACAATGAAAAAAAATCTGATGTGGCCACCACATGACTTCCTCCATACCAGTAATATTTTTAAAATTCCAAATAGGTTAAATGATAATACATATTTGAAGGAACTGCGAGAAACATTTAAAGACTTTACAAAGAACAGAAATAAACTTTAGCTTCCTGATATTGGATATAGCCCCAAAGCTCCAACAATTAAGAAAATAAAAGGAGCGTAAAGTGTTTACAATAGTCGCCGGTAGGTGGTTGGTGGTGGCAGCTAAAAAATTTAGTTTTTACAATATCTCTTCAACAATGCATTATATGAGAAAATGTTTCAAAAAAAAGGTTGTATGTAGAACATTAAATTTCCTACGTTTATTCCAGTACTTTTTTACATTTATCAAATATTAAAGCAAATATAAAAAAAAAACGGTTAAGTGACAAGAGTAAACACCCACTTTCGGTTGACCGATTTTTACCAAAAACTAATCACCACGTCTTCCTTTAACAAAAGTATCAAATACAAAATTTCACGCTGATCTGATTAATTGTTTTTGAGTTGGAGCACCCACAAAATCCCGGTCACACACACACACAGACATCATCGATAAAATAGTCAAAACGTGTTCAGGGGACCTTAAAACATGTATTTCCGTTGAAATCTCGAATTCGATTGTTTTCATGAAAACAATACTTTCTCTAAACTTCGTATATACAGAAAGTAAATAACAATTCTTTAGACATAATTTTGTCTAGATTTTAAGGAAAGCGCGATTAAACGTTATAAATTACCTTCCTTCATTGTAAGAGTGCCTCATTTTGGCATTTTATATTGTAGACCTTTACTGAGGTAATAGAAAAATAACAAAACGAACTTTTTTATTAGACATTTAAACTTTTCAGGTTGACAATGTAAATGATGTACGGATTGGGAGGTATATATTTCCAATATGATTTCCAAAATATGGCGCAAAATAGTTAATAAAATCAAAATAGTTGAAATCCAATTTGATATCTAATCTTTATGCGACACTAATATTTAAATAAAACGCTTAGGTGCCAATCATGCAAGTGTTGAAAAGGAGACATCTAAAAATATGACAAATGAAACAACAAGATACGTTCGAGAAGAGCGCGCACTCACGTTTACGACTATGCAGCATGATTCCCAAATATTACTTTGCCAATAAAAGCAACATATTTACACATTTATTTCCAGTTCATCCAAATGAACAACTTCCGTTTAATATCATTAGAAAAATTCGAGAAGTAAAACGCTCCAAATGAAAATACAATCATGGTTTTATCGATCCACTAAACGGGGATTGTCTTTCCTCTTCCATATAATCACTCCTGCTAGTTCGATTGAACTACTAACTGCAAAAACATAATGGCCATAGAACACGATTTTTCACGAGTAGTACCTTTCGGTAGCCAATCATGTCGGCGCTGCCGAATAGTGATTGCTGGAGTTTGCTATGCGCGCGCTTCGGCGGGTACAACAGTACACTCCCTCGCACTACACAAGTTAGCGCGCAAACAGTTTGTCCGCAGGAATATTGCGACAGAAGGATCGCTTCCTGAGTGCATAAACTCGTACAATTTTCGAATCGGTATTCCCATCCCCGAAATCCCAAGCCACTCTCTCTCTCTCGGTGGCCACAGTCCGCCCAACGACACTCTCCAGCTCCTATTATTTTTTTTATTTGGGAAAAACTCGCGGAAAAACGCGAGAGAGTCGAATTGCGCAGGGCACGCCCGCTGCGGTGAATAACGTCGACATTTGACGAGTACGCTTTTTCAAACGACTCTTCCCCCTCCCTGCCACCACTTCGGCTGCCCGCTCTCCTTCCATGGACCTCGGTAAAAACGAGAGTCCTCGACATATCCCTTTGGGGGGAGGGGAGATGAGGGCAGGGAGGAATGAGGGCAGGGGAGGATAGGGAGCAGGGGGGAGCAGGTATGCAGGGGGAGAATCGACCAGATGAGGGAGAAGGATGGTAGGAGGAAGTTGGAGGGAGTGCCGAGTGAAAACGAGAGAAAAAGATAGGGGAAGATGAGGAGGGAGGGAAGGGGTTTAAAAAGGGAGAGAGAGGGGGAGAATTGAGAGGGAGGGAGAGAGTGGGCTCGGCGGTCGGCGATTTCGACAAATAATTAATTGAAGCAACCGGAGAGAGAGAGAGACGGGGGAAGGGAGGAAGGGAAGGAGGGAGAGAGGGGTTGAGAAAGGAAGAGAAAAGAGGGAGGGAGAGAGGAGAAGGAGGGAGAGAGAGAGAGGGGGGAGGTAGAGAGAAGAGTGGGAGAGAGGAGAGGGAGGGAGAGTGATAGGAAGGGAGGTCACAGCTAGGAGCAGAAAAACACAAAGGTGAGACAGGATAGGGAGAGAGACTGGCAAAAATTGCGACGGGTGGAATGGGAAAAGTTCCAAGAGGAGGGGATGGCGGGGAAGGAGTCATGTGGCGGGTGCTATGCGGAAAAGACCGACGAAAAGGCTTGATTGCGTTTGCGGCATTCGCAATCTGATAACAATTTAATGCGTCAAAGAATGGAGCTTTTTTTACCGAGTTGGTGTAATTTTTATGAAAAGAGAATTATCGAGAGCGTATATATTTTTTTGCATGACCGGCAGTCCCTTTGATGTCTCTCGTATTGGAATTCATCTGAATTGGCCAATCTAGAGAGGTGAGCAAAGTTGTTTTTGTCGGAAAAAAAGACATTTAATTATATCAATTTCAGAATCGTGCGTGAATGGAATTCCCAGAGTCTTTATTATACCGTCGCTGTATCGATTTGAGAAATTAAATGTAATATTTTATCAGATAAAGTTACTTTAAGCCAAAGCGTACCAAGCAATATGCAAAGTCAAAACATAGAAAAAAACTGATTTTGCATCTTAATTTTTATATTTATTGAGCGTTATATAGGAGAAAATGTATATCAAAGCAATCTTTCCAAAATAAATGGGTTGAGTGATACGCAAGTAATTTGATAAATTAGTTACTTACGCAGGAATGCGTTACTAAAATAAAAAACATTTAAATTTATGAAATTTCTAAAAATGTTAATACATGTCTCTACCTATTAATAAGAACTAAACAATTCAGTCCGATAAATTGTGATTTTCAGGAGATATGATCTAATCCTTTATGTAATTAGTCTCACTGAGGAACATTTGACTTGTTCAGACGTTTTAAATATGTGCATATTAAAATTTCGACGCGTACGGGGCTCAAAATCTTTTATTCCTTTATCACCATTGAAAATTAGGTTCTTTTATATCGAGTTAAAATTGTTTTTGAAACGTGCGGAGAAAATTCACAATCCGATTTGAGGAGCACCGCGTATAGCAAATGCTCAGAGGTTACGATATTCTAGGATGACTTTGCGTCAAAAGGCATTCCTGGCAACGATAATCCTCGCCTAATCGTCTCTACATCAGACTATACATTTCGAAACATCGATGGGGCGATTAATGGCGCACACACGCACGAGCACAAAGAGGAGCATCGAAGGAAATGACACGGATAGGGAATTTCCAACCCGGCTCCATTGCGCGCCCATTACGCCTCGCCCGACTTCCGTCGTGGAGACCGTAACCCAGAACGATTTGCGGAACCCAGAATTACGGAGCCGTCCTTCCCCTTGGCCCCACCCGCTCCCGATCCACACACGCACGCAAGCATACCTCTGCCCCCACCCGCGAGGAGCATCGAGCAGCCTGCCCCATCGATCCCACGAACGCCCGATGCGAATTCCAATCAACGCGGAGCGGCGCCGATATACCGCCCCTGGCGTTCTCCTCCCAACCCTCTTCTGCTCCCTCCTACCCCTCGCACCCTCCTCCCTCCGAACCCACTTTCACACTCGTGTACATCCATAGGCTGGAACGCACAAGCGAACTAATTCTCACCTCGCTTTCGGGCGGAGAAACGCGACGAACCACTTGCAGGCATGCTTCCTCGGCCCCGCTCTCCCCTATCCCCCTGCCCTCCCCTCTCCTCTCCTCCCATCTCCAACCCTCTCCTCCCCTCTCCACCCCCACCCACCACGATCCCTTTCCGAATAAATCATTTAATGAACCAAAGGTGTCCGAAATTTAACGGACCCTAGGTTACCTCTTCCACCCTCGTCTAAATATGATTCGTTGGCACACTGCGTATCTTATTCGTTCGGCGGATGGCGAAATGACGAAAATTCCAAAGCGTCATCGACGAATCGATCGCTGGATCGATCACTCGATCCCTCCCTCCGCCACGTTCGATCATCCCTCCGCCATAATTTCGAAACGGAGAGAGGAAAAAATAAAACGGCAGTTGTAACGCGAGTTTCTGTTTTATTCCGTCGCCGCTCATTATTTTGGGGTTTGGAACGTTTTCCGTATGAAAAATAAACGTTTTTCGGGATGTGTCGTTAATTAATTGATGCTCCGCGTCGATTTTCTTTATTTTTCTTGCTGTTTATACGTATACATGCGACGAGCGTCGGGGAATAATTCAAAATTTTGAATTATTTAATTGCAATCAAAAATGATTTTTGACGCAGCAAAAAATTGAGGAAGGGAAAGAGGTTGGGGGAAAAAGTGGTAGAGGGAGAGAAAGGAAGGGAGGCGGAGAGAGAGAGGGGGAGGGAGAGGCAGAGAGAGAGAGGGAGAGGGCGGGGGAGGCGGAGAGAGGGGGAGGGGGCGGGGGAGGTACGCATTAATCCGGTGACGCGATGATATAAAACAGAGAGAAAGAGAGAGAGTGTGTGTCGGCGATGACGGGTGCACGTTAATGTTGCGTTGATGAGAAAAATTAATAAATTCGGAACAACGGTTGGGAAGCTAAACCAAGTGGGATGGGGTGGAAGCAATTATTGTTAAACCTGGTTCTTTAACGGATAAATTAAAATTTCTCTCTCCTTTACTGTTTTTTTTTGCTTTTCATCGATGCTCCCTTTAAAATAACTTCGGAAGAATTGATCTATTGGATTCCTGCACGGCGCGGGGATTAAGCGAGAGAATTCCTCCTCACCAGGTAGTAGTTCGCGTCTAGGCGAAAACAGCTCTCAATTACTCCGTCCGAACATTCTCGCGTCGGAATTTTCGCGCCGTAAACACGAATATGGGAACCTTCCTATCATTTCACGAAATTCCTCGTTACATCTCGGAGCCAGGTGCTTTTTGCTGCCAAAAGAATAATTTAACTGACTCGAGGTAACTGGTTTAGGAGGTGATCATCATCTGCAAATAGCGAGACCAAAGTACGCTTTTAATCTAGGAGAGCAAATTTTAAACAAGTCGATTAAAGTGAACGAGTGTAATTTTCGCCTATTCGTATTTGGAAAAATTACAAAAACAATCCCGATAGAACGATCCCGCCATTCTATAAACCTCTTCGTTCGATTCCCGCAAAGCGCATGTAACGTCGACGCAATAGCGCAAGGGGAAGTAAACGATTGAAAAGAAGCGCTTTTTCCCACCAATCGCTCATCATTCGTTCCGACTTCGATAGTGAAGTTCGAGCTCGCAGTGTCATTTTATTCCTTCTTGAACAACTGCCGATTACGTCGTTCTGAGGCATAAAACCGCATTAAAGTGGACGGCGTTGTATACTTGCGAATAATCGCGGCAACGATTCGCCGTATGAGCGGTAGATTTCCGCAATTTCCATCCGAGCAGAGGGAAAAATATTAAAATCGAAAATACGGATAAAAAATCCAACACGCGAGCGAAACAGCACGTTATCAAAAACGAGTGCGTACGTAGTCATTATAACTCATCGTGTCACCAACATGCGCCGAATAACCCTTAAAAAAGAGTCGAGGGCGAGGCCGCGTGAAATTTCGACAAGCGACGCCGTGAAAGCGCACGATATTTTCCACCCCCCTCCCCTTCCTGCCACTCCCTCCCTCCCTCTTACTCCCTCCCCTCTTCTCAGATGGATTCATCGCTCCCAAGCAATACTTGCCACCCGATCCTCCCTCACCACGCAGGGGCAGTCGCTTCATGCGGGATTCCCTCTATGCTTCCTCCCTCTCGCCTCCTCTCGTCCAATTTCCCCCCCTCTCGCCCCTCTCTCGCCCCCTCTCGCCTCATCTCGCCCCCATACCCTCTCCGAAACCCATTCCACGCTCTCCTCTGCTGCTAATTGCAGATCGGCGTCCCCTCTCAGTTGTTGTCTATTCCGCAAGGCCTGCAGGGTTGATGCGCTTGGAATTGGAAACACATCGCGATGGCAGGGAGTGGGGGGAGGTGTGTCGGGTGGAAGGGAGTGGAGGAGAGCTGGCTTAATGGAGAGAGATGGGGAGAGAGAGATATATAGGGATGAAGGAAGAGAAAGCTGTAAAATCAGTGAAAATACCGGAAAGTGCAGCGAGGAATGTATTCAACGAATGAAGGATTAGAAAACATTGCGATATTGTGACTTAAATAAGTAAAACATACGTTTGCTCTGAAAAAACAGCACAAGTCTTTTATTCGGTAATTTGACAATCATTTCTATAAAATATAATAGCTCCAAGTTGCGCATGGACATGAAAACTCAAACAAGTGCGAACAACAGTCCAAAGCGAAGGATAGAACCATTAAATTCCAACAATATCTTCTCATTCGTGATCTATTAACATCAAACTATTTTTATCGTTTCAGGAGTACTTTTAGTTTCTCAATGTTCAGATTCATAAAATGTACACAAACAGGTACTAGGGCAGAGGTGGGGAATCGGCGGCCTTTTGTATACTTGTCTAAACATACTCAAACTCATATATGATTTTAGCATGAAAGTTACAGTAAGAACAAACAAAAGATATGTATTTTGCATCAGCAGAATCTTTGCGCCAAATCTACTGTTTTAAATGACACATTACTTATAGTTATTGGTACTGTGAACTACATTCGAGCAGATGCTTCACGGCATCGCCAGTTTCGCGCCATTCTTCAATATGACGATGAAACATTTAGTGTAGATCTTCCATATCATTCTAAAGTGTGCTGACTGTCACAAGGTCAAGTACTAGAAAAACATTTAGCTTTGCGAAAACAAGTCAGTTCAAAGAACAGAATGAACCTTGTGAATTTTTGAAGAAAGATTTCTGCAGAAATATTGCATTTTTGTGTGATTTAATGTCAAAATAAAACAAAATCATTTTAATACTTCTCTACAATGTAAAACTAAATCCATATATGAAATGTGGCAGCAAATTCAGTCATTTCGGAAGAAGCTGAATTTTTCCAAAATTGCCCTTACCAGATCAGTTGTTTCAGCCGAGCATTTTCCTGAACTGGCAAAGGTAATTGATAAACAAGATATGAATAAAAACTTGCAAAATTGGAATATGAATGAATATATAGGTGTCTTAGACTCCTTGATTAAAGAATACAATGACAGATTTAAAGATTTTGAGAAACATGATGCCATACTGAGGTTAGCTTTTCAGCCACATCTGGTTGATGTCTCGAATGCACCTGAGGATTTGCAGATGGAGTTGATTGAGCTCTCAGAAGATAACATTCTGAAGCCTCTATTCGACAATAAAAGGATCCCATTGAAATATGGAAGAATGCTGTTGAATACTCACGACTGCGTCAATATGCTCGTCGTTTACTCTCTTGTTTTGGCACAACCTATTTTTGTGAACCAAAATTTTCACATATGGCTCAAATCAAGACGTGCCTGAGATCACAGATGACAAACGCCCACCTGCAAGACCAATTGAAGCTAAAGACAACAATGCTGGAACCAAATATCAAGTTCTTAGCTCACAACAAACATTCACAAAATAGTCATTAAATTGTGTTTGCCTTCTTATTTTTATGAATGTGATTGAATTCAACATTTTATTTAGAAGTCTTTAATTTGTTTTAACTTCTTTAAAGTTTATTAATATATTAGTAAATATGAAAAATTGAAATTTTTTCCTTTAGATTAATAAGTCATTATTTTGTGTTAAAGCCTTTAAAGTTTTAAAAAATATTAGTAAATATGAAGAATTGAAATCTGTATTCGTTAAATTAAAAAGCCATTAAATTGTGTTTGCCTCTTTATTACCTATTTCAATTTTGATATATGTGAATGTATGCAACGTGCGGTCTGATAAGGTCTCCGTAAGTAACCTTTGGCCTTCCAATGAAAAAAAGTTCCTCGCCCCTGTACTAGGGCAAAGAATTTTCTCAACACAAATTCATTTCAAACGTTTCGACGCAGTCACGAACGTCAATTTGATGTTTTACCCATTTTAAAAATTATATTTGTCGAGAAAAACAATTTAAAAAATCTTTTACGGTTACGGAAAAATTCTTTTGGTCAACTGTATCTAAGTAAGATTATTATTATTTAGATTTTCTGGAGATTTATAAACCGAAATATAATGCCTAAAAATAAACTTGTTTCGACAAGCCTTGCTTTACATTGCGTTAATTAGCGAGGAAATCAAATCCTAAAACTATCTTTTCAAGCGTTAACCAAAATTTCACTTCCTTCCACGCGCCCTTTTTACGAAACATTTTTTGCGATCCCCAAATGCGGAAATGACATGAAAGAAAATCAAAACACGAAAACAATCGGAAATAGCTCGAAGATCCCGACGAATGGGTCGAATGCAGGAAGCGATCAACGGAGAAAAGTGAGAAGTGGACCGCGGAATATTATAACGAACATGGCGGACGCCGAGAAACGAGGAGAAGTCGTATCGTTGGTGATGGAGAGTTTAGGCGGGGAATGAGGAATCGGTACGTTGGCATTCCTGTTCGAGGGAGGTGGTTCGAAAACGGCCTCATCTCACTCCGTTCGAAGTTTCTCTTAATTTGAGTGACATTTTGTGATAAGGAGTTGAAACTTCGTTGCTCTTATTTCAATCTGGCGATCCCGATCAAGTTATTCTATTATCATCCCCCTCCCCCCTTTAATACGAGCAGAAAGTAGAATTTCTGATCGAGTGATGCGATCCACAAATGCCATATTAGTATTGAATTTCAATTAATGTCTCCGGAATAAACCGCCGAAAAAGATACATCCGGCATGAGATTCGCGATAGAAAATGTTTGATTTCTATTTTCTAAAATACTAAGGATTTCATCAAAAACAATGCAAATGAAATTAAACGTTTTTCAAACTATCAAAATAAATTATTATATTGAATTGGCATTTCAAGAGTTTAAGCAAAACGCTCATTTTTTTTAGTTTCCATTAAACCGACCTCTTCAACTCCCTCTATGGATTGGGTGCTTTGATCAGAGTCCATTTCTCACCTTCTATTTCCACATACATCCCAAGCACCAAATTCCACCCAAGTAAGATGTTGTGCGATTACTTGGATGAAGATTCGTTCTTAATATGAGGAGGAATGTCAGGAATGTCGACGCGTTCTTCTCATCAGCCGCCGTCGCGAACAAATTAGCAGAAACCTGAGTTGGCGATTTGATCTCAAGCTAGAATTTCAACGAAAGTTATTACAATTATTAAACCACCAGCATCTTTATTTGAGGATTCCTACTTCTATGTTATGGAAATTCTTTTCCAATTAAAGAAGCAGTTATTTTGATGACCTTAATCAGCCGGCCAAGGGTACGAAATTCAAATTGTAATTATATTATTTATTTAGTGCAATAGAATTTAAAACACATCAAATTGGTAATCATCATCATCATCACTTATGTTCTGCCTTTTGACAGGTCCTACCAATCCTTAGATAGGTTTGATGACTAGAGAATATACATTCATGGTGTGGTGGTTTCCCGTAGCCCCCCACACTGGACACACAACGTACACAGATGGGAAGAGGGAAACCCGGTTCCGGCATAAAGGTAGCCTCTCAATGGTGCACGCCGCGGCGCGCCTCCGCACGGGTTTTCGAGGCACGGAGGCTCGCCGAGAGCAAGTTATCTGTTAGCAAAGCATCTGCTGCGCTATCAGTGACAGGGATTTCATCGCGTTGAGGAGACTCAACCACGATGACCACTCTTCCCACCCCTGGAGGTGCCCAGCGGCGGTCATTGTCGACTGGGCGGATTGCATGTCTCGTGCTGGAGGATGGATCATCGATCCGCTACGTGCGCAGCGTGTTTAACGCTGCCGAGGCCATGGCGAGAGAGAGGGTGCTTGCTTCGCCTTCATCTTCTTCATCTTTTCGACCTGGAAAAAACGGCCCTTTACAGGGCCATAAATCGAGGTGTCTGTCCGTAGACATCCCTGCTGCTGCCGCGACTGCCGCCTCAGACTCGGCGATGGACTTCTCCCTGTCGCCTGCCCCTGCGGCTGTGGCCCCTGCAGCACCCTTGGCCGGAGTATCCTGCGCTCCAGCACACGAAATCGACCAGTCGATTTCCACTCCTTTGACTGCCGCACTCTCGGAGTCGGTGGTTGATGGACAGATGGCTTCCGCAGCAACGGCTCCCTTGCCGTCTCTTGAGGTTGCGGCTTCTTCAGCCATGGATACCTCGGAAGGCTGCCTCGGGAAGAGGAAGAAGCCTTTTTCCGACTCCCAGCAATTGATTTCCGAGAAGGAAAGGCGGTCCGCGCCTATTTTGAGAACGGAAGCGACTCAGGAGGACTCCCCTGACGATGATTTCACCGTCGTCAGGGGAAAGCGAAGGAAGAAGAAGGGCACCCACGTGTCCTTGGACGCATCTGCTGCTCCGTCGGTGCACGAAGGCCAACAGCCTCCGAAACTGAAGGCTGCCCCGATCACCGCCTACGGCCTGCCCTCTCACAAGCGGGTTGCGGCCGCCATCAAACAAGACGGTGGCGGCAAGTTTGAGATGCAGGTCCGCCAGGCCTCAACGAGGATCCTGGTCACTACTGTAGAGCAACACAGGGCTGCCCTCAAGGAACTGGACTCGATGGGGGTCCAGTACCATACTCAGCCACTGGAGGTGAAGCGGGCAACTCGCTTGCTGATCCGGGGAGTAGCCACCGACTATGCCTCCGAGGACATAGCAGCTGACCTTGCTGGGAAAGGATTTCTCGTCCGTGGTGTCCGCCATCTCACCGAGGTTCGGGATGGAGAGAGGCGCCCCACCCGCCGTTGTATCGCCACGGTAGAGAGGCATCCGGGCGGCGCGGCGGTGGAAAAGATCTCCAGCGTGTGCGACTGCCACGTCTCGATTGAGCATTTCAGTGGCGGCAGAGGCCCCCTGATGTGCTACAATTGCCAGAGGTTTGGACATCGCGCCGTCTCCTGCACGATGCCTCCACGCTGCTTCAAGTGTGCTGGGGACCATTCCTCCCGGGATTGTCCAAAGCCCTCGACATCCTTGCCGAAGTGCGTCCACTGTGAGGGTCCTCACCTGGCCTCTCACAGGCAATGTCCAACCTTCCTGGAGGCCCTGCGAAAATACGACGAGGCAAATCGTCGCGACCGGGCCAAGCACTGCTCCCGACAACAGCCGCGGAAGCAAGTAGCTGCAGCGAAGCCGGTTAACTCTGCCACCTCATACGCTGCCATCGCCGGCTCTCAGCCGGCCTCTGATGTTGCGGCGACGACTTCGCCCCCGACTGCGCAGGCGGCTCCAGTTACCTGCCCCCAGCCGGAGGCGACGCCTGCAGTTTCTTCTGCCGCAGTCGCCGCCACAGCCGCTCCCACGCCTGCGGCTGCCCCTGCTCCTCCGCAGCAACCACCAGCCGCTCAGAGCACAGGCGGTCAACCAGATGAGGATATCTGGTCCACGATCGCCACTCTATGCCGGTCGCTCAGACACTACGTGTCGTCAACCCAGGGCCAACTCCTCCTTTCTCTACTGGAGGAATTGGCAAGAGGCCAACATACCCAACCCACCAATGGCTGTTAGGGGATGCTGCACTTTCGTCCAGTGGAACGCCAATGGGGTGAAGGCGAAGACGGAAGAGCTCCGGGCGTTCCTCCAGGACAAAGGCGCCGTTCTAGCGGCGATAAATGAAACCCACTTGCAGCCGTCCGATATGTGGAAACTCCCCGGTTGGACGATCTACCGGGCGGACAGGGTCGCCACTCCGGCAGCCCAGCAGCAGCCGCCACACCAGCACCAGTATCGACAAGTTAGAGGGGGAGCAGCCATTTTGATCCATCATACGGTTCAACATCGGCTGCACCCAATCAAGCGCTTTCCCGGGATGGAGGCGGTGACTGTGGACGTCCGCACCAGCAGAGGATGGGTGCGAGTCTCCTCAGCATACTATCGGCCAACTGCTCCATGGGTTCCGGAGAACATCGCCGAACTTGGCCCTGGCGACGGTCCCTCCATCATCATGGGGGATCTGAACGCTAAACACGGCAGCTGGCATTCCAGAGTCCCAAACCATCGGGGCAGGCAGCTAAAGGACTTCATTGACAACGAGGGCCTGAGCGTGCTGGCGCCGGCAGACCCGACATACCTGCCCTCTGACGACGTCCTCGACATCGTCGTGGCGCGGAATCTTGGTGTGTCGGCGAGTGTCTACTCCATCTGCAGCCTCTCGTCCGACCACAACCCGACACTCCTCCTTCTCGGGGGGATGCCGGTCCGAGTCCCGCCACGTCAGCGCCGAGACTTCGCTCGGGGGGACTGGGAGGGCTTCCGCAACTACATCGCGGAACACCTCCCGGCTGACATGTCTCCACCATCTTCTGCGGAGGAAGCGGACGCCCTCGTCCATCGCCTCACCTTGACCATCCAGGAGGCCACGAGAATTCATATTCCCATGGTCCAGGTGCACCAGGCCTTCAGGATTGCGCTGCCCTCCGGCCTTCGGCGAACCATCACCTTTCGCAACAGCGTCCGCCGGAGATGGCAGCGCCACAGAACACCAGACTTGCGGCAGCAGCTGAACGACCTCAACTTTGAGGTCCAACTGCTGCTCCGCGAAGTACGTACTGAGGCCTGGGAGCAGTATGTCAACTCTGTCGCCCTGGAGGACCAGTCCGTGTGGAAGATCTGCCGACAGCTTCGCGGAGGCCAACGGCGGGATCCTCTGCTTGTCCAGGGGACCAAGAAGGCGGCTGCCCCGTCCGAGAAGGCGAATATGGTCGGGGAACATCTCCGAGAAGCGTTCCGACCCAACCCGTCGACAGCGGAGTCAGCGGAGGTGGAGACGGAGATTGCTGAGGCCTTTGCTGCGCTGGACCGAGGGCCTCTGGACCCGGAGTCTCTCCCCTTGTTTCGGCCGAATGACGTCGTTGCTGTTATCAGGAGGATGAATCTCCGGAGAGCACCTGGTGATGACGACATCTCCAACGTCGTCATCCGCCAGCTTCCAGTGGCTGCCATCGAGCTTCTTGCCAGCATTTACACCGGCTGCGCGGCGCTCTCCCACTTTCCATCGCCATGGAAGAGGGCCAAAGTAATCTGCATTCCGAAAAAGCACGAGGCAGAACTTAGTCCCGAGGACCTCCGACCGATCTCGCTTCTAGCGGGCTTCGGTAAAATCTTCGAGCGGCTGCTCCTTCCCGAACTGCAGCTCCATCTACAAGAAGGTCAACATCTACCGGCTGAGCAGTTTGGATTCCGGGAAGGCCACTCCACCACTCACCAACTCACCAGAGTGACATCCTTCATTTCTGACAGCTTCAACAGGAAACACGCGGTCGCAGGTGCCTTCTTTGACATCTCCAAGGCCTTTGACCGCGTGTGGCACGAGGGCCTCCTGTTGAAGATGATTCGACTCGAATTCCCGGCCTGGATTCTACGCCTCGTGGGATCCTATCTTCAGGACCGGGAGTTCAGGGTGCAGTGGCTCCAGGATGGATCGGATATCCAGCAGGCACGAGCTGCAGTTCCGCAAGGATCCGTCCTGGGGCCAACTCTGTTCAACATCTACACCCACGACGTGCCACGAGACCACGGGTGGAACACCATTCTGGCGCTCTACGCGGACGATGCGGCCGTGCTTTGCCGCTCGTCCCAGAAGTATGCAGCTGCCCTCGGACTGCAGGAGGCCGTGGATGTCCTGGTCTCGTGGTACCGTCGGTGGCGGATCGCCGTCAACCCTCGAAAGACAAAAGCCATTGTCTTTCACCCAGGGTTCGGTGCTCCGCCAGGAGTCGACCTGTCGGTGATGGGGGATGTCATCCCATGGGAGAAGGAAGTGATCTATCTCGGGGTCCAGCTGGACTGGAAGCTGCTATGGCGACAGCAGGTGGAGCGGCTTCGTCAGAGGGGATTTGCGGCGCTCAGGCGGATTCGTCCGCTACTGACATCGAGGTGCCTGACCATGGAAACGAAGAGGCGGCTATACCTGGCATGTGTATTCCCAGTGATCACATATGCCTCTCCGGTATGGTCGAGCATCCCAAGGACATCACTGGACCGTCTTCAGGTGGTCCAGAATGCTGCCCTTCGGATGGTGCTGAACTGCTCCAGGCAGGATGGCACAGCCCGGATGCACGGCCTTGCAGACATCGAGCCACTGGACGTCGTGCTCCCAAATGCGGCGAAGGAATACTTCGGGAAGCTGGCCAACTCCCGACACGCGGAGATCAGCAAACTCGGGGATATCCAGGTTCGGTGGTGGGACCGCTACAAACGCCCCATCGCCAGCCTGGACACCATCGAGTCGCTCCCTCCGAATAAACGTCCCAGGATTGAGGGACAGGAATAGAATTCTTGCGTGACAGACACGCACATCACTATCGGATATTTAAACCCATCAGTGAAGAAATCACGAAGGCGCATTCATGCAAAAGCGGGAAATGCGATTATCCCAGCTGCCCAGGCAGCGGGAAAGAAGAACAGCTGGAGGCACGTTTTCTGCTACAGTGTCACTGTCTAGGCAGCGACTTTTGTGACATCGTGAAATACGGACGCTTGCTAGTGATAATGCTGAATGAAGAAATAATAATGGTGTGCGAGGAAGAAGAGCAACGGCTACGAGTTGAAGAAAACTGAATTTTTTGGGTGAATGATATTTGGAGGACCAAGGACACAGATGGAAGTTCAAGACATTGTTTAATAATTTATTACAAGACGACTATAAGTTCAAGACTTATTTTCGTATGTCTCAAATCAAATTTCATGAGTTATTAATTATGGTTGAACCTGACTGGAAACGGCACGAGTCACGTGGTGACGGAAGCAAGCGACTCCTGACGAAACTCCTCGACAACCATGGGCGCGCGAGCGAGACCCACTCACACTGAGGCACGCCGAAGCACAGCGAAGCACGCCCTTGAACAGTAGCAGAGAATATTGTCTCCGCACATACCGCTGCAGAATATATTGCAGAGGCTCCAGCTTTAGGGGAGCAGGTTCATTTAATAACATCTAAAGAGTATTTTCTGCCGCGGCGTGCATCAGTGGGAGCCTACCTTTAGCCTACTCTTTACGAAGAGCACCAACTGCTTAACGTACCTTCCGAAGGACGGAGCGCTGATTTGTGCGTTCTCCTCATTTTCGTTGCCTCGCTCTCTTAGTTCGTACACGCACAAATTGGTAATGGAAAGGCAAAAATATTATCTATCGACGGGTTAGGCAACGCTAGTTGCTAAAAGAGGTCCTTTCAGCGCTCTTGAAGACCAGCGGTTATGGATCGTTTCTTCGCTTTCATTGCATTCGTGGGAAAAACCGAATGTCCTGACCTCAAAATAAAACCAAAGGAAGAATAAGTCACGCTACCGCATAAAACATCCACTAAGAAAAAAACAGTCCTTCCGCTTGGTTATAACGGTTCCTCTGGCCAAATGAGTTCCATATAGGTGCATTAAAATTCACGAGACGATGAAAAAGTCGCGAATGCAAAACTCGCCACGCGAGAGGACGTTTCATCCGAGAAGGAAGATTGAAGAGGAGAAGGTCGCGTGCGAAACAACAAATGCCTCTCGCTGCAGAAGGAGACGAAACGCACTTACGGAACACGCATCTCTCCCCCAACAATACACCCACCCATCTGTCGCCCCCTCCATTTTCCCTTCTATTAATGTAATGTCATACTGTGTTTTATACCACGTTTTCTGCCTCTTCTGAGATAGGATTTCGCGGTCTTTCCAAACTCCCCGTCTCGACGGTATACTTCCGTTTACTACGAATTGATTTGACTTATCCCTCTTTAATTGGCCGACACTTTCTATCGATGTTAGGAAATTATTAACATTTACCTATTAAAATGTTATTCAAAACAATTATTGATTTACGTACGGTTTGTTATTTTATAAATTATACTGTAATTATACTGTATAGTGCATAAAGTTTTATGAGAAAAAGGTAGCACACCAATTCAACTAAGATCCTTATTAATACATTTATGTATAGGTATCTCTGTGTTTCCCCCTTCTGAAGAATAACTTAGTCCGAACTAGATTTCCTTCCTAGTTTATTTAAATAAACAATATATAGAGGAAGGTACGAATATCCATTTTCAAGATTTAACAATTCGTATTGGATTTCAAACAACTTTTAAGAAGAAATAATTATATGTTAGATT
This sequence comes from Tanypteryx hageni, assembly GCA_028673005.1. Taxonomy (NCBI): domain Eukaryota; kingdom Metazoa; phylum Arthropoda; class Insecta; order Odonata; family Petaluridae; genus Tanypteryx; species Tanypteryx hageni. The sequence goes on from CM054117.1 coordinate 8,828,308, forward strand.
AAACAGTACCTACCTATTCAATAGTTAATAGAAATGGTAAATAATAATTTAAGCTGCATATTATGGCCATTTAAGTGTTAAAATGCCAAATCAATACAAACTAATTGTATAACTAACGGTATAAAAAACGATTTTTTTCATTCTCTCTCATACTATCTTTATCTCCATCCATTTCCCATTTAAAAGAAGTGGACTCGTTTCAATTGCATCAGAATTTCTCACTGTTAAAATCCCGGAAAAATCCGTTATTTTCTGCCATCAAAGCAATTTGTAAGCTAATTAGACATGAATTTGGATTCCCTCTCCAAGAAAAATTGACTTCGTTCATGTCTTGTTCAAGTCTTAAATTCCTATCTTAATTGTAACTAATGTAACACAGCAATGTTATGAATGTAAATGGCAGCTCAAATGTTCCTTCTTGCAGGAAAAACTTAATTAAAAAATTAATTACATCACAACTTTTCCACATTTCAAGGTTTTCCAACATTTCCTTATGCTTTCACGTGGGATACTACCGCCGGATGAGGAGGCATTTGGCAAACCTAAGAGCATCATACTTCCGTCTGACGACGAGCTACATGGTCAACTTAATACAATCATATTCCCGCTATATGACGATGCAATTAGCAACTCGTGCCCCCATCGAGGCATTTGGCAAACTTAAGTCCCCGTTTACACGTTCCCGTTTCATGCCTGAAAACAGGCGCCTGATTAACTAGTCTGCGGTAGCGTACGTAATAACATGGATTCGGAAAGAAAATCTGTCCCTTCGGCCGCTGCTGAGGGAGCGGTTATATTAGCTGTGTCTAACGATAGAAAGAAAAGTCCGCTCGTTTTTGTTTTTTTAACAAAGAATTACTATAGGAAGACGCAAATGCGTATAAAAATGACTTAGAATGACGGAATATTCTTATAACAAGCTTTTTAAGTCATGTGGAAGAAACTTAGAGTAGACAAGACACCTGCACGAGGAAAGCAGTTTCGCCGGGCAAGAAACTTAGCCCAACGAGAGGGAGAGTCCCGCCAAAGTTTGGAATTTCAGACACGCTTGTCAAAATCTTTTCTTTCTAAAGTGGTTCCACAAGTTTGTGAAGCAATATATGTACAGCTGACTAAGAGGAGAATATACATGTAAAAATAATTTGCTAATCAGTATCAGTACGGTGAAGAGAGGGGTTTTAGTTTCAAGAGATAAAATCTCCCGAAAAAATCTCCTCGCGGGAGATCTCTTTAAAGCGATGCGTAACAACACGTCATATGCGTCACGTGGCACGCCTTTCTTCGGGGGAGTTCGCTTGTGCGCATGCGCCGAACGTCAGGCGCGTGTTTTCAGGGATCGGGGACTAATAGAACCACGTCCGCCCTTTGCAGCGATTCTTGCAACTTGGAAGTAAGAGCGTTAACAGGTTTTTATATTGTTGGTCCTTGACTGGTATCTCCTATACACACAGATATCGAGTTCAATGGAGGAAAGTCCACGCCGTATTTCACGCAATTTTATTTGTCCTCAGAAAGCGAACGTTTTGCCATCTAACATTGTCAGACATCTCCTTCTGATATAAACTCATATTTTATAATGTTTTGCCTTAAATCAGTTTTTCGACAGTTACCAGTGATTACTTCTCTCTTCTTCTGCACGCACTTATCTAATCTCTCTCTTACCCTCCTCTTCCTCTGCGTGATAATTATTACTAGTATGCCCGTTGCTGCTACGCTCGCGATTAATTTGTATGTAGTTAGAATTAGCCAAGATACTACATCTAGGCTAATTCTAACTACATACAAATTAATTCGTAACTTAGTAACTGAGGAGAATTTTGTCAGGTTGGAAGATTTTATAGTATGAGAGGAGGAGAGAAGAGAGTGCCTGCGAGAAAAAAAATGCTTTCACTTCGATAAATTAGTCAATCACAAAGCTACGTATTTTTCCATAAAAACGTTAACTATAGTCTGGACGAAGTTAATTTGGGATTGACGTTTGAGGCGGCTCGTGTGCAATGTTGCCAGCATGTGCATAATTGCCCCTTTACACATTCCTTTTGCATGCAACCAAGTCCTGAGAATTTCGCAGATCTACTACATAGACCTACTACTACGTAACCATATGCTACATAGACTGAAAGTATTTTGTTTACAGGGGACATAGCGGCAACGCAGCGTGGTTACCCTTAGCAACCCTTACCTCCCCTCCGTCTGATTGGCTGTGAGGGAGAAGAGTCTCCCGCAAAGCCCCCACCCCTCCTCTACCCTGAAGTGTCAATCCCAAAGTAATTTCGTCCAGAGTAGTACAATTTATTTTACCGTTAGAACGTTAAATACCGTAACACAGAGGAGGAAGGTGTAGATGCGATGGAGTTTTCAAAAAACACTCATCACTGCCGTTATCTTCGTCCTTGACTGCAAGACCCAGTACATCTCCTTTGTAAGTCGTCGTAAGACCCAAAATCCTATTTTAAACTTTATGTTCCGCGCTATTCAGGAATCGCTGTCTGTCGCAGAGGAATCACCCGCCATCCGGTCGAGGATTATCTTGAATTAGGGCGAGTGTAGTACGACTTGATTCCTTGATCTATCGGATGAAGAAGGGAAGCGATGTTGGATGGTATGAATTCTACCCCTAGGTCAGGGTGGGCGATCTGCAGGGTTTCAGAGTGGCCTGGCGAATTGTCCAAGATTAAAGAGGCCTTGAATGTTAGGTTTGTGGCCTCCAGAAATCCTTCCACTCTATGTTCAGGCGAGATACGACAGATCTTTGCTGTTGAAAATTCTAACACATATGCATTACGTCAGCATATAAGAGAATAATAAAGTAGGCAAGACCTGTGACCAGATGGGTACGTATGATCTCAAATTCATTAGAGCAATAAAGAACAAATGAAGGGAAAATACCTCGAGAGGAGAAAGACCATCTCGAGAGGAATGCACGTACATAATCCCATATGCAGGCAATACAGGAACTTATGCTTCAAAATTTTTACCTGACAAGCTAGGGTGGAAAAATTCTCAAATAGTGGCCTCCAAAAATTTCACATTGCCATCCTTTGGCTATATTTTTCCGCGAACCCCTTGTTAAATATCGGAGAATAGTGCCCCACGGTCGCTTCGATCGAAAGCTATCAAGAGCCCCCAAGGCGGCAATAAGTGGTCCTAAATGGGGGAGGGACCAGGTGAGAGGAACACCAACGCTAGTACTACAATATGTGGCTAAAATATATGAGTTATTTTTCGCTCGCTTTATCAGCAGGCGGGTGACATTCATCAATAGGCAGTCAGCCCGTTCTTTGATTCGACTGCTTACATGCATTCGGTGCAGAAACTGAGTACAATTTGAATGCGGATCTGTATCATCAGACGAATTTACTTAAGTTCACGCTTTTGTAGGAATATTGTTAGGCCGCCATCTGTCATCAAAATCATTTTTTTAACGAACAACCTTAAACTGGTTGTTAAATACTATTATGCGTTACACTACATTGAATTACAAATTCAATCTCTTAGTTCGTCAATGGCGGCGTTTCCAAAATATTTAAAACATACTATTCTAGTTAAATGCCATGGATTTCGTATGCTTCATTATTTCCGCATAACTGTTTCGAGTATCTGTAAAATTAATTCTTCAGTTTGTTCGCAATCATCACTCGAACGTAATAACCTGATATGACAACTCGCGCGAGTCACGTGAAATCGATATTAAAAAGAACGAGAGGCGAAAAAAATGCGACGATTCGCTATTCCGCGACACAAATGAAGGATATCAGAACGGGCGTTTATTCGCTACGCATAAATATATTAATGGATTCTGACCCGCTTCATTCCCTCCGAGTATTTTTCTTATTTATTTACACAGAGTACCCACTTGCCTCCAGTGATATCGATCAAAGGCCGGATTCCATTTCTGCACCGACTTCTCCATTCTCCTTGCAACCCCACGAATAAGCCCACGTCTCCCGTTGCGTCTTCCAACGCCATTCGCAGCCATTGGGACGGAGATCTTCCAAGGGTGGATATCTGCGATCCCATCCGACGAATATATGCGCTCTTTTCCGCGATATACGCCAGCGGCGCCTCGAGCAAAACAATCGGAAATCTCAACGCGGCGGAGCAAGAGACGTTCCTAGAAAGTCGGTCCCTCTCTCTCTCTCTCTGTCTCTCTCTTACTCTCAGTAGGTTTCGCAGGTTTTTCACACACTCCTTTTTGTGTGGGTGTTTTCCTGCAGTCTTTTATTAGGAAATAGTATCTTAATTTTCATTTGTTTTTCCTCACAAACAACAAACCTCCATCTCTTTTTATTTCCAAAAATGCTAACATGGCATTGTATATATGTAGTAATTTAGTTTATGTAATCTTTTATTCTTTTTTTCTTTGTTAATTTCTTCCTGTCTGTAATTGAAAATGGGTTAGATGGAAGAAGGGACCGTTTACACTCAATATCGCCCAGACGAAGACGGATATCTATCTATCTCTCTCTCTCTCTCCGTCCCTTCCTGCCTCGCTATCTTCATCACTCCTCTCCCTTCCTCTACCTCATCTTCTCTCTCCCTCCTCTTCACTCCCTCTCCCTCCCTTCCTCCTCTTTCCCTCTCCTCTCTTCCTTTCTTTCTACTTCGAATAACACGACTTTCGAGCGGCGCCATATCACGCGACGTGGAATATTTCTCCTCGATTGATCACTTCCGCGCTAAAATGTTAATTCGGTGACCTCGAGAGAGAGAGAGAGAGGGAGAGTGCGCCTTCCAAATGTCCCACCGAGGCTGAGAGGCAAAAGGAATTGTAGGCTTAAGGGAGTTTTCTTTTTTCCCTATCCTCCCCCCTCGCCTATTTCCCCTATCCTCCTCCTTCACCTATTTCCCATCCTCCTCCTTCGCCTATTTCCCCTATTCTCCCCCTTCGCATATTTTCCCTATCCTCCTCCGTCTATTTCCTATCCTCTCCCTTCGCCTATTTCCTCTATCCTCCTCCTTCGCCTATTTCCTCTATCCTCTTCCTTCGCCTATTTCCCCCATCCTCCTCCTTCGCCTATTTCCCCTATTCTCCCCCTTCGCATATTTTCCCTATCCTCCTCCGTCTATTTCCCCTATCCTCTCCCTTCGCCTATTTCCTCTATCCTCCTCCTTCGTCTATTTCCCCCATCCTCCTCCTTCGCCTATTTCCTCTATCCTCCTCCGCCTATTTCCTTTATCCTCTTCCTTCGCCTATTTCCCCTATCCTCCTCCTCCGTCTATTTTTCCTATCCTCTCCCTTGGCCTATTTCTCCTAGCCTCCCCATTCATTCACTTCCTCTTGCCACCCCATTTCTCACTCCCCGGCTTCTATCAACAGGAAATCAACACAGGCGTTTATGAGGTTTATCTTTTTTCATCTTAGAACGTTTCTAGACGCTAGTTCCTCGCTATTTAATACCGGGTCGTTTTACAACACTGTCTTCCACCGTCTCTATTATCGATACAAGTCTCTGTGCCACTCTCCTCTAAAGCCTTCGCATTGACTCCGTTTGTGTCCCCTGATGACCTCCAGATTGTGGACCGTTGCCATCTCGAAATCCTCATTCCACCGTTGAAATCAGTTCTCGCTTGATTTTTTTCCTCTTCCACTTGAACGAATTTCAAAATATTGCGGACTATGCCTCGTTGTGAACTGTCCTGTTTCTTTATATCCATTTATATCGTTACGGGCGCTCGCGGCAGGGCAATTCTTTTTCTGGCGAATTGGTCCAGTGCCTTTCTCCAATTGTGTCCTTATTCTTTTACCCTTTTTTCGTTTTCTGATCCATTCATAGTCATTCAAATACGCTTGTTGGCTTCCAACCTCTCTGAATTCAATTTTCACATCCTTAACAAAAAACGGGAAGAGCAAATCTGTGGAATAACCTCCTATTCATCAGCAAGGATTATCTTAGACAGAAAATGAATGCACTTCCGCCGAATGCAACGGTTTCCGTCGCAATACTCCACGATTAAACGACTCGATAAGACCGAAACGAAGTGCGTCGAGGCCAATATTTAACATCAAAAACTGGAACTTGAAATAAGGATCACGGAACGGTTAGTTTGATAACGTAATTTATACAACAAAATATTTCGCTCGTTATGCATCGCGTGAGATATTTAACATTTCGATTAAAAAATATTTTTACAAAAAATGCTATAGTTGAACTCTGCAATTCAATCGTATTGTAATACTTGATGGAATCTTTTTCATGACTCGTAAAAACCCTCAGATTCGTTCTGCCATTCCTTATCTATTATATCAAAGCTGTGTGTTCGCATCTCTGTGCGATTTCTCTGTTTCTAGACATTTACTGGTAATCATTTTAGCGACCGTAGATCCCGAGCTCCACAATCACACCACAACCTCGACGCAACTCGAGTGTTCCGTAGACATCTAGAGCACTAGCTAATGACAGGATCACTGGCGTCAGAAAGGTCAATAGTTATGTACCTAAGAGTATACAACGTAGCATTTGCAGCTCAAAGATATTTGCTCCCTTCAAAGGCCTCTGTACCAAATGGATTGGTCTAACGATGAGGCATAACGTTAAATAAGCCACAGAGGAAGTAAACGGGAAACCAAATCATTTATTTCCCTGCGAAAACAGGTTCCGAGCGTAAGGTAAACATTAAAATGAGTTGTAAGGGAATCAGTCGATAAAACTGGCGCCGTATTGACCAACGATTGTAGTGAGGCCATCCGGAATCAGAATTAGAGAATTGTAATGCGGGGAAAATGTATTGGAAAGGAAAAGTATACAATATGATTTGAATGGGTAAGATAAAAATGTTAAGCATCTGCGAAGTTCGTTTGAGAGAAGAATTTTTTGGTGCGAGGGTGCTACTAAATTCCAATAGGCAATAGAATAAATACGAACCACATAGGAGAAGCATCAGTTTCGGGCAAGAAATCGGAACGACTGCTCTGATGTCGATGAAAATCAAAACGAAAACACCACAAACTAATAATTAAGCGATATATGCGAATGAGCGATGGTATTGTGGATGCAGCAGATAATTTCTGAGAGCGATGTGAATCAGTAATGGCAAGGTTATAGGAGCTTGGTAGACGGGAAGCAGATCGGGAAATTCCGTCTTTGAACGATAATTGACGGACAGTGCGGTAGATCTTTGTAAAAGATTTCCAAATCGTTTATTTAAATGATCTCTCACTAGGAACGACGAACGAGGACAGCTAATTTTAAATTCGCATCTGGTTACTCAGCTGTCCTGTGGGTAGAAAGTTTAAAATGTATCATCTAGTGCAGTGTTTCCAAAACTTAAAACATTCGCGTTCCCCTTTCGGTACTTCGGCCTTATCGGCACCCCCTCTCTTCCAGTGCCGTAATCATATCTAGTTTTTTTAGAAATTTTAAAATTCAACACCTGCACAAAAAATAAATTAAGGAAAGCACATAAGTTTATGAACTTTATTAATATTGTCCGTTAAATGTAGAGTAACAATCATTAAATTCAAATTCACATATTTATTTAGAAATGAAAAAATTATTCAGTGCGAGGACTGAAACTGGTTTGGCTATGGCCGGCAGCCGCTGCCGTACATTCGTTTACACAAGTGCCACCAGATGTCGCCGAACGCGTCATATTGGTTGCTAATTATGCAAACCTGTATATTTATATGTAATTCTACATCTACACCATTGTTATCTCCTGATTATTAATAATTTTTCTGCCGCGTACCACCGGTGGTACGCGTACCACACTTTGGGAAACACTGATCTAGTGGATAGCTTTTTCTCGAAGCTTTTAGTGTGAGAGAGAGAGAGAGAGAAAGATAAAGAGAGAGAGAGAGAAAGAGAGAGAGAGAGAGAAAGAGAGAGAGAGAAAGATAAAGAGATTCTTATTTTTTAGATTTTATAAAACCCATTTGCACATTCTCTATTTTCATTTCCTCTTCAATATTTCATGTTCGAAGCAAATATTTACCAAGCAATTCTTGTATGCTTTAACGAGCTGATTGAATTCTTTCTCGTCGAGCAACCTTAATCGGTCTTCTACTCCGTAAAATTTCTCTAGTAACATCCGGAAGGCTTAAATGTAGAATTTTCTACTCAGCTGATGAGAAGAAATTATTTTCCGGTCAATCGGTGCGCAAAACCTTTGTTGATAATATACAGTTTTTTCTGATAAAATTCCGCGCACTTGAAACAATTTCACAGAACTTCATGTTCTTTGCACCGGAAAAAAACACAATCACCGAACAATCAAAATTTAACAATTAGGCAATAACATAAAGAAAAAGAAAATGCTTTCGTTTAGTAGTTTCAGTATCGAAGCGGTATAGCGAAATTTTTTTACTTTAAACGGCATCGTAATAAAGCTCAGCCAAAATAGAATGAATGAAAGGCGAAGAAACACCATTTCCAAAAACACAAACCCCATTAATTCGATCTCAAACGTTTTTATCGAGTAAAATTGCCTCTCCCCCACATGCGGGATGCATTTTTGAAAGGGTTTTACCCTATCGTTTGGCCCAGTCGCCAAATGAAGTTATCCGGTGAAGTGACTCTCTCTCTAGCTCTCTATGGATGCTTCCCCTTCATTCGGCTCGTCGTGGAATACGCCAATCACCGCGACCACGCTGGGAGCCTCACATTCCCCGCCCCCTCCACATCCCCCGCCCCCTCCACATCCCCCGCCCCCTCCACATCCCCCCTCCTATTCTCCCTGCTCCACTCATATCACTCCTCACTTTTGCTTTACTTCATTCCGAACGCCTCTGATTTTATTGGCACAATATTGTTCTCTAACAGACAAGGATGCCAAGCAAGAGAAGAGGAGGAGATTGAGGGAGGAGAGAGAGAGGGAGGAGATAAAGGGAGGAGACAAAAGGAAGAGAGAGAGAGGGGAGACAAAAGGAGAGAGAAAGGAGATAGAGAGAGAGGAGATAAAGGGAGGAGATAAAGCGAAGAGAGAGAGAGGAGAGAGTGATGAGTGGCGTGAGGAGAGATTACGAGGGTAGTGGGATTCAGAGAAGAGGGATTTAAAGGTTTGAGGGAAGAAAGAGGAATCTTCTGAAGGACTGAAGACGCGCTCAACGTGTTCCATTGTAAAAAGAGAGCGAATTGTGATGATGTTGTTTATTGAACCCCACCATGAGCTTATAAATATCATGAGTAAATAACAATAACTGCGTCAATATAGCCTATAAAAACTGCATCGTTATTTTCAGAGATGAGAATCTTTCAATATTCCGCGAGAACTTCGTACTAGAGGTTATTTTATATTTATGAAAATAATGAATAGCGTTATTTTGCCTATTTTGTGGTAAGTATGAAACGGAGAATAAAGGTTTGTAAATTTTTTCTTTCAGCACTTGTACCATATAACCTAAAACAAATTAAGATAAAAAGAAACAGATAAATTAATTCCACGATAAAACCCAAAGCAGATGGTATCGCATAACATTTACAAAATGTAAACAGTCCGACTCCATGATAAAAATGTAATTTATGACATATGGAAAAATTATTAAAATAAATCGCTACTTGGCCTGTGATGGAGGGAGGAGAAAGAGTGTGAGGAACGAGGAGTGGGATGGTAGGGAGGAGGAGGAGGGGATATGGAGGGAATACGGAGGGAGGAGGAGAAGAGGATAAGGAGAGTGGAGAGGATAAGGAGGGAGGAGAAGAGAATGAGGAGGGAGGAGAAGAGGATAAGGAGGGAGGAGGAGGGGATAAGGAGGTGTGGGGAGGAGAGAGAGAGAGGAAGGAAAAACGTAATGTTGAGTCAATGTCCGTAACGCACTGCCGTTACTGAAATTATTCGCAGCGCCGCTTTGATGCCTCGCGATTAAGGAAACTATGCTCACAAAAAAGAAGCGGAACGATCTCGGAAATAAAAAACATATTAACATAAAGTAAGGGAAATGAAGAAGGAATAAAGGCCGAGGGGCAGGGTGGAAGAAGAGTAAAGGACAATAGGAATGGAGAAGAAGAATAGAATGGGAAGGAGAGGGTTAAGGGGGAATAACAATTTGGGTGGAATTCCACGCGGACCGAGTTTTGGCTCGAAATCTACGTCAAGAGAATTTAAAACGCGGGTTTTTTGGAAGGAGAAGGGGTTCTCCGCGGGGACTCTCTCTTTTCATCGCATTTCTCCTTTCCTCCCTCCCTTCTCGTCTCTCTCCCTCCCTTCTCCTCTCTCTCTCTCCCTTAGCCTCCCTCCCTCGCTCCCTCTTTTTTCTCTTCCATCTTTGACGGAATAAAATAAGCGGGACGAAAAGAGAAGAGTGCGACAGAGAGAAATAATGGCAACCAAGGAGACGGCGGAAAAATCGGCGGCGGCTGAGGAGTTGGTTTCACCCACGACCGCCAATTTTTAATCGGATGGCAGATGGCAGTGAATTTTAGGAAGGTTCAGAGAGAAAAAGTCTTAGAAGACAATTCTAGGCAGGACTAGTTAGGTGGGTGGCAGGGGATGCAATGCACCAGTCTCCCTAAAAAACACTCAAATCCAGTCTTAAGTATCATGTTACGATCTCTAAACGTTCTTGGAAAAAAGAACCTCGATATCGTCCCGTCATACACTCTATTCACGCATTTAATTATTGTGCTCTTGCCTTCCTATATAAGTGAGTGATTCAATTGCTTTCACATACGTTTACATGATTACCATCCGAGTAGATAATAGCATTTGGTAGGGGTTTACATTACACCGAACGTGAACACCTCTATTAGCTTGTCTCATCCCGTCTGTGAAAATGATCCGTAGTATCTCTCGGTACTAGCGACTATTTCGGCGTATTAGCACCGGTGGGTACAATTATGGCACGCATTCCTCAATGAATAGTCAGTGTGGTGTCTAAGATAAAAAGATTAAACGCAATAAAGGAATTCTATTCAGGAGATTTAAATTTTCTAACGGATTCGATAAAAATATTACGAGCAAATTAAGCTTTGAAAGTGCAGTAGGTCGAAAAAGCTACTTTTTGTAGTATTACTCTGCTTCTTAACGATATGAACGATAAAACTTTAAACTTACGAATGGAAATAATTTAAAAATATATTTTGACCGTGATACTTTTAGGGGAAAATTCCTCATAAAAGCAACTTTGTGAAGAATTATCGCAGGCAGAAGACTAAATGGAACCGATTTAGACAGTCGGTGGAAAAGCCGGCGCTAAGCTTGTTTTCGATGGCTACTACAAGTTATTACTTAATGTAAGAATCCAGAAGTTCAACCGGATCGCAGAGGAATTCGAAAGAACCTCGTTCAAAATTGCTTCTCCTTCCACTGACCTACAGCGGTACCTCTCACTCCGTTCATCCTCTCTCGCCGCTCTCCTCTCCTTTGTCTCACCCCCTCCTCCCCTTCCACTCCTCCCTCCCTCCCCTCTCTCTCTCTCCACAATTCCTTTCTCTCTTTATACGCTGCCTTTCGCGGTCGACCACCCACCTTTTTCCCTTCCCCCCTCATTCGCCCAGTGGCGGCATGCAGTCCCAAATAAATAATTTCAGATATTCGTCAACTGTTAACTCAATCCAGAATAATAATAAACTCCTACAATCTCGTTTTTCTGCCGATTTGATTTCTCTTTAACGCTTCCCTTCCTCCCGGAGCGATTCTCTCTCTTTTTTCTGGAAACGACCGCTCCCCGTTTTCGGAGCTTAAGTTTCCGACGGCCGTCCATATTCAAGAGTCTTTCTCGTATATTCCACATTTATAGAAAGAATAGAAATCCACGATTGATCCGTGATACTTTTTTAATCGGCCAAACCTATGAAAGGGAAACAGAAAATTTCGTGTCTCGATGTAAAGTGCGTCGAAAAATACATGCAATAAACATCCAATGATGGAGCTTAATTTATTCGGGAACACAAAAGAGAGTGGTTGTATATTTTCTGCCGCCGGTCCTATTGGGGCCTTCGAGAGCCCCTATTGGGGCCTTCGAGAGCCGCTTCAATGGAAAGCTTTTGGCATTTTCAAGTCGAAGATGAAGCCGAAATGAGAAAAAAATTAAACAATAATATTATCCTTATGCTTATAATTTTCTCCGGTATATAAACGTAGATCGTCTCGAGAAGAACAATATTACTCCTTATAACACGCGATAATTCTTATTAATTTACCGAAATTATAATAATGGCTACCGATCGTTCCATATAAATACTTCTGCCTAACATCACCGACATAACGGGGACGATAGGAGCTGAATACAAGCGGTCCACTCAACAGCGACGCTGAAGATCGGGCGAATGTCACCGAAATTCGTCATTATATTCCAATAAGATAAATGGCCTACGGGATTTAAAATATTTCCATTTCGGCTCTATGAATTCGATTTCGAAGAATTAACCTTTCATTTCTCTACCAAACATAAACTGGAGTTATTACTCGTGGGGTCGTCTGGATTCCGATATATTTTTTGAGGTACATTTTTTCCTTTTAATTTCTTCCGTTCTTTCTCGGAATTTTCATTAATTCCGATTTTGGCCCTCCGTCCTCTCCTCCCTCATCTCCATCTCTCCTGCTCTCTTTCCACACCCCTCTTCGCTCCTTTTCGTCTCCCTTCTACTCTCTTCCTCTCTCACTCTTCACTTCGATTTTTTTGTCCTTTTTTCCGAATGAAAAGTTTCCGCCGAGTCGCATTCCGCCATTCTACTTTTCATCACGACCGCCGAACACTCCGACACGGACCAACCATTCTCGTCGTTTCCTCGGACCCAATTCAAAGTTTATCGATAGATCGTCCTATGTCTCTACTGCAATATTATTCCAAATATTTTTACAAAGAAGACGAAGGTGACCGCGGATTGCAAGACAATGAAACGAATGTTGTCGTTCACTACGGGTAGCTCTCTGAGGAAGATAAATTTTGAAATTCGAAAAAGAAATATTGGGTTTCTCCCCTTAGTTCCTATAAACGTCTTCCATGCACCCTCTTCCTTAACCTACTTAGTTTCCTCATTCAACTATCTCGTCCAGTCTAGCCTCATACACGTGGCCCGCGAAGTAAGTTACTGTATATGTACTTTGATACGGCACAAACTCAAATAATTTATTTTGAAATATTTCACGTAAATCTTTGTAAATAATGCAAGGAATTTAAGCATTGTATTAAACCATCATTTTCAAAATATCCGCAGTTTATTTCTAATTCCCATGCACAGCTGGGACACCGACGAATTTTCTCCCCGCTGCCAGCGTGTTCCTTGCGTGTCCGAAGGACCTTACCCACGACGCCGAATCTAGTATTTTTATAATGAACGGGTTTAAGAGCACAACGAAGGGTGGGGACGATTTGTGCAAGTGGAAAGTGAATGTCCAGAGAATTTGAAACGATGTGTGGAATGGGAAAGCCTGTAACACGGAATGCGGCCCCCGGATTTGGTACTGATCTAGTCTGTTTCCTTCTTGTGTTATCTTTTCTTTTACCACACAATTTTTCCGCTGTCTCGCGCGTTTCTTTCTCAAGTTTATCTTATTTTTTCATTCGCATCTCGTTTTCACTCTTTCAATTCTTCTTGGGTCTCTAATTCACTCAATCTCCTTTCCAACATTGTTCGTTATTCTTCTGTTTTCCCTTTTTGCCTTAATTCCTCCTCTTTAACTTTAACATACCTACTTCCAATCTCAAGCTCTCCTTGGTACTCTGAATTTCATATCTGAAATAAACAGCATGTGGTGGATATCAGGACCGTGTTTAGGGAAGTTAGGGCCCTAGGAAATTCATGTTTTCTTCGCATCAAAAAGGAAGGTATATAGAAATAAAGTAATGGAAAAACAAAGTTAATCCAAATATTAAAATCCTTTATTTTAAATTAAATAAACAGATATTAAAAATTTTGTTCTTTCTCGCTTTTAGTACAGCATTTATCGTTCATTTCATCATAATTAATTTCAATAGCAACCTCATCTTCAATACAAAGCAGCGCCAACGCGCTTAATTTGTCTCGTGAGACACAGCTACGTTGTTAGTTCTTTACACGTTTCAAAGTTAAAAAGCTCCGTTCACCAGTAGCACTAGTTATTGGAATTAGTAATTTCGGGTCCCAGCATTTCCTTAGCTCGCCTTACGGTCAACACGGGCCTGGTCGGTATCTAGCTGCGCTCTTCTGATGACCGTTGCATCGCCCGCCGCGTGTCTACTTTTTTCGACCGTGTACTATGGTGGGATCAATTATGCTCGTGGCCCTTCTATCCTTTGCTTCGAAGCTGATCTGGTGGATTTTCTTATACTTTTAAAAAGGGTTAACAATAAGAATTCCTTTCCTAAAAGTAGATCCCCGTGCGGCATTGTTACCGTAATGCGGTAAAGTTATTATTTAAAATACGGATTGCAATTAAAAGGAATGCGGCATTCTTTTAAAAATTTAAAAAGATGTTTATTTTTTGCAGTAGTGTGCCATTTTAAATACGCTCGCGCGGGGCCAGCCATCTACCTAAAGGGGCCCGGATGCGAATTTCGACCTGGGGCCCCCCTCACGAAATAAATAAGGGCCTGCTTTGGCCATGGGCCCCCCTGCCGTGTGAGGGTTGCAGAGGTGTCTCCTACGCCACTGCTAACAATGTTTGTAATGTAAAAATTTCATTCAAAAGATCCATATTAACGTCATTGTTATAAAAATTTACGAAATCCAGAATGTTTTTTTAAATCATCTTTTTCCATTGTTTTGATATCACTGGAAATTAGGTATAATTTTGGGAATCACTTTGAATCTCTCTTCTATTTGCGCAATAGCTGTATCAATTAAAACAAAGTAAAAATTATGCTTGAATTCAGTTACAGGATTAGTGCTTGCTTCATCTGCTGATAATTTGTCAAACATTCTTTTTTTTCTTTCTATGATGTTTCTCGGAAAAAATTCTTGGAAATATTCACCTTTCCGGCAAGATCTTTTACGTCTTGTAAGAAGGAGTCGAAATTTAGTCGTTTTACACAATTTATCAATTTAAAAGCCATGTCAAGAATCACGTTGCAATAATCCAAAAATGCTTTACAATAAACGCTACTAGATGCAGAATCACAGATTAATAAATTAAAGGAATGTGCCAAGCAGGGTATATAAAAAGCGAGCAGATTTATTTGTAAAAATCTAGATTGAACTCCTTTAAACTTATCTTTCATATTACTTCCATTATCATATGCCTGTCCTCTACAATTAGTTATATCTCAATTAAGGTCAATAAATGTTTTTAAAAGTACTTTCGTTAAACCTTCACCAGTCGTATCGGATACTGCAATGAATCCTATGAACGCTTCTTTGATTGTAATTATTTTATCAGCAATGATTGGTCCATCCGTCCGCCGGAACGATCTATAGAAATCCCCATAAAAACACCTTTTTTCACTTGCAAGCTTTTTTTCTCTTGCACAATTAAATTAGAAGTAATTGACCGACGATCTTCGGACCTATACCATTTTAAAGAAAAATAAACATATATTCTTATAGTCGACTTTTGCCTTCGGTTCGAAATCGCTCAAGTTATACGTTTAATTCAGATTTATTGGAAAATTTTAAGCTTTTTAAAGATATGTTGTCTTGCCGACCGTGTCATTGTTAAACTTCGAGATTGTATTGTCGTCCTTATGCTATATGCGTAAGGAAAGTGTGCTTTGAATGCTTTAGTACGAGAGAGAGAGAAGGCGTCCGAATTATTTATAATTAAAATCGTGTTTTCCATTAATTTCTTTTCAGTTAACTTCCTATTGAAATTGTTGGTAATTAACTATTTTTATAGTTATTTTCATAGTTTTTTGCAGTGCATCTTATAATTAACCGGAGTTATAAATTCGCATCGCATATATGAATCACACAAAAAGCCATTCCTTGACATGCAGACCTTTTTCGTTTACATTTTAAAATATTTCAAGGATAACTTACGTTAATTGATAGTAGCTCAATAACTTTGGCTAAGATTAATAAAGGTAAATTACTCCTTTAGCCAAACAATTAATAATTGTTTGGCTAAAGGAGTACTTTACCTTTATTGATAACTTACGTTAGTTATGCGAAGAGAAGAATTTAAATCTCATTCGTAAATCTCCAAAAATTACGTTTTAATACGATTTTTCACGTTTTCACGCATTTTGTTTATATTGGGCCACTGTTGTCCCAAATGTTGAATTCTATTCTTGGCCTCATAATAAATGCACCAATTTAGTGCTTTAACACGGGTCAGACTTTTATACATGGGTATAACTTATTATTAAGTAATTAGAGGGAGGAAGGAAAAGAGAATGGGAATGAGCAGATATTGAGAAAGAGGAAGAGGACGTAGCATTTGTATAGAATTAAAAGGAGCTACAGTACAGAAATAACTATAATAAATTATAATAGATTACAAAAAATGTTATACTATCGAATCATGCGCATTTGCCAAATGGTGAGAATTCATAAAACTAAATATAGGTCACGTAATTTTCAATGGATTTCTTTAACTGATAATACAGCAAATATTTCGAATCGAATTTCTAATAGGATTGAAAAAGCAACATTTTATGACTTTTATTTAAATTACTTTAAATAAAGTGATTTTTCTGGAAAATCTTCAAACTAATATAGTTAAAAGAAAAGTGCGATCTTAAAATATAGTTAAAACTCATTGCAGTTCATGTAAATATTTAGTTAATGGTAAGTAAGTTACTACACAATTTTCCTTTGATGGTAAATTGAGTTCGTTCACATTTTCTCCTGTTTTTTTACGAGTTAATAAGAGTAAAATAATTCATTTATTATGTTAATTTCTAAACGTTTTAAATAACTTATAATTTTATCAAATATTTCAAGTAAATTTCTGCAAATTCTTTATGCTTTATATCTTATTATTTCAATTTTCCTCTTCTTTTCAGCAAATATTTGGATAATCATTTGGCCTCTCCACTAATAGTTACTTAAACAGTATAATTAAAACAAAGATAACTTTCAAATACACTGGTTTTTATTGCGCATGAAAGCCAAACCAGGTCATAGCATTTTTCATATCGAAATCATATATATTTGGAATACTTTTATGATAGTCCCGTCATAATTGACGGGCAATTACGCTAATATCTTATAATAACTGACGTTTGTTCAATCTGTGAAATATCAGCCGTGCAGTCCATTTAAATGCTAAAATATTTTGCTATCTTAACATTATTCAAAATTTTAGAATGCAATGCATTACTCGTTCTGGAAAGGAACTCTGTGTGATAAATGATGCACAATGTTTTTGCCGGCATTTCGAATTTTGGTTAAATGTTCAGATAGTACAACATCATATTTCCCTAATAATTCTATTAATCCCAAAAAATCTCCATTGTTGGATTCTCCTTTTATTTCGCAAGTTCCCCTAAATGCAAGATTGCTACCTGTTAAAAATAAAATTGCATCGACCATGGGCTGTATTCAATAGGGACGATGGCAAATATCGTCTTCTCCAATGGCGGATTTAGTCATTCAGAGGCCTGGTGCGCAAAGATTAATTTGAGCCCCCCTTCAGAATGCAACTCGTTGATTTAGCGTACGAAATTAAAATATGACGAAAATACACGTTGTTAACAACATGTTTAAGATTCAGTAAATAAAATATCCTAATTTTAAAAGTACAACATTTGTACATTTACAGTAAAAATAAAATATATCGATTTGCAAAAAATAAACTAAAAAATCAGTTGTCATGAAACAAAATAAATATTTATGAGGCGCTCTTTTGGACAGGGCCCACAACGAGCGCCTGTGCATAAATCCACCTTTATGACATAGATATGCAACTTCCAATGATAAAAGTCTCTTCCAATTAAATCTAATTTGAGGTGCACATTTGAGAAATTTTGTGCCGAATGTGTCTAAGAGCGCATCTTAGAGTGGAAGGCTCCCAAACGGCAACCGATGTTTTTTTGTGTGCCAACAAAATTTCTTGGTGTGCCAAGTTTGGCACATATACCATGTATTTGCCATTTCTGTACTAGGTACTAGTAAGCGTGTACTTAAAATGAAGTTACAGACAATAATGACAATTGTCCTTTGTTTATGCATATGCCGCCATGCACATCACAGGTACCTAATAGTTTTGTTCGCGTGTAAAGCAAAAAGTGGTTACTTTTTTAAATTTGAGGGCTTCCAGATTCTGGGAGCCCGGGTGCTAGTTTCCGGCCCTGTGCTCGCGTGCCGCCCCGTACCACCACCCGTGCCACGGTTTGCCGATCCCTCCGCAAACATACGACAGCGCCGCTCCTTCTCCGACGGACGAAGCGGAAGGCGGAACGAAGCCGTCCCAAACAACAGCGAACATCCGTGCGATAAAACTTTGAGACGAAATTAAAATAATCCACTTTTCCGCATCGCTTTGACGAAGAATCTCTTTAAAAAAACATTTCACCCAAGATAATGTGATTAGGGCCACTCATCTCGACCTCATTCTCTTTTTAAGACCCTCTTCCCCTCGCCGTCTCTCATTGCATCCTCTGCTGCTAATCTTTTTCCTTTACACACACAGAGGAAGAGAGAGAACTCTGCATTTCCTTCTTTTCCTTCGATTGCCTTTCGAATTTATCTTTGGGTTTCTCATTGAATCCCAACATCCTTTACCCCGAGGGCTGCTAACATTTACTACCTCAGCCTCTTTATCTATCTCTCTCTCTCTGATCGTTAGATAGAAGAGTAAGAAGAAATCGCCTTCCTTCCCCCTCCTTCCTTCCCTCCCCCTCCTTTCTTCCCCTCCTCTCTCCCTCCTCCCGCCCTCCTTCTCTCCCCCTCCTTCCCTTCCTCCCCTTCCCTTCCTCTTCCTTCCCTCTCCCCTCCTTCCCTCCCCATCCTTCCTCCTTCCCTTCCTCCTCATTCCCTCTCCCCTCCTCACCCTCCCTCCTCTCCCTTTCCTTTCATCACTCTCCTTCCTCCTCCCTCATTCCCTCACCCTCCTTCCTCCCCCATCCTCCCCTCCCCTCCTTCCCTCTCCCCTCCTGTGAGCGCGCTTCAGAATAGGTCTTACCCTCAAATGATTCCTCGATTTTGTTCCATTCCCTCAGAGTAGAATTGATATCTAAGTGGCATTCTGCGACTGTTCGGACATAAAATTGGTCGATGATATAAAGTAATTAGGCGTAAAAACTTTTCATTAGCAATTTTAACGAGCTATATAATTAAATAAAAATTGCGATTTATATTTCAATTATTTATGTTCCATTCAATGATGTTCATATCGGAAAAACAAAATAGTATGCGAACGCAAATTAAGCGGCGTAAACGAAAATACTCAGCACCGGAAATCGTGCGATTTGAATTACATTCGATACCTACTTTCGCTGACAAACAGGCGCGGAATTAGGGAGTGCGAGGACCTTAGGCAACAATACCTTGCGAGGCCTCTAAGTGACAGTAGTTTGCGGAACCCACGACTTGCGAATTCTGGAAACGTGGTTTAGTTTTATGGAGGAAAACAGGCTTTCAAATTCTTAATAGTTTATTTGCATATGTATTTATAATATACAAGCAAAGGTTACCAGGCGTTGTCCGGGCTAGGCCGGACGCCTTCGGCGAATCAAATTATATCCCACCCACCACCAAAGAGTTGACTTTCTTGCCGCTACTCCGCTCTAGTGCCAAGGCCGACGTCCCACCCACCGACCACCAACTCATTTTTATATAGCAAATTGGGTGGCATTCTGAGGTCAATGTCGATCACAGCACAAAGTGTTCCAGCAGAACACTTAGAAATAATTGTTTTTTTAACTACACCCTTCAGCTGAGACTGGCCTTCGCCAAATATAGCTAACGACAATCTTCGTCTCATTTAGGGTATACTATATTGGGTTAGGACTTTTCACAAACAATCTATACATTTCTTTGCCTTCTCATAATAAGCTCTGCTAACTCTTGCGGCTCTGGACGTGAGGCCTTAGGCGGTCGCCTAGATCGCTTGACCCCATATTCGCCCCTATTGAAAAGCAAATATTATTAGCGACGGACAGATTTCTCATTTGTACAAAACCTCAAAATAAACTCTTATCGAAATACGCCAAATAAATAAATTCAATTGCATGTAATCGAAGGGATGGTGGCCCTTCCAAAAAGAGGTCCCAATAATACGCGTGGGAGGAGAATAGGCCGGAAGAGGAAGGGAGAGAGAGAGAGAGGGAGGGAGAAAGGGGAGAGAGAGAGAGGGAGGGAGAAAGGGGAGAGAGAGGAGGTAGGGAGAGCAGCAAGTAGGAATGGGTGGTGTGGGAGGGGGAAGGACAGACAGACAAACGACTTTATTTAGGGCGAAATTGAGAAAGGGTGACGGAAGGATGCAAAGGGGAAAACATAATGGAAAGGAGGAAGGAAAGGGAAAGTGAGGAATCAGGAGAAGAGAGGATGGGAATGATTGTTAAAAGGCGCGGGAAATCGGGCGACGGCATCGATTAAATGGGTTCCAAGTTGGATACTATACGGTTTCAGCTCCAATCAAATCACTCTATGAAATATGAGAAATTAAAACCACAGAGAAGGCAACGGAAAAGAAGGAATTCGAATAAATAATGAGCAAAATGTAAATAATAAAGGTAACTTTGTGGTGCGAGACAAGAAAATGTGTGTAGTTGATGCAGATAGATATAATACTGGCAAGGGGTGAATAACGAAGAACTCTGAAGAGTAGAATAAACAAAACTAACGTATTAAAAATTAAAGGGAAAAGAAGGAAAAAATGCTAACGTAATGGCGACCTTGGCAAAGCGAGTCTGGCACCCAGTTCTATGGTCCCGGGTTCGAATCCTGCCGAAGGCACGGTC
The DNA here is from genome assembly GCA_028673005.1 of Tanypteryx hageni. Classification (NCBI taxonomy): domain Eukaryota; kingdom Metazoa; phylum Arthropoda; class Insecta; order Odonata; family Petaluridae; genus Tanypteryx; species Tanypteryx hageni. The sequence goes on from CM054117.1 coordinate 8,849,012, forward strand.
GTTTGCACTAGTCATTATTTAAGTATTTTGCGCTCGTTGTAAAAGGCCGTATTGCACCGTCAATGAACTACTTAAAAATAAATGAAACTAAATGTAGAAGAAGAGGCAAAGAGAAAGGAGTGTTGGCGAACAGACGAAAGGAAGACGCGCGATAACAGGGGTTGAAAGCGGAAGGGGGAAGAGAGGCGGAGCGGAAAAGAGGCGGCAGAGATCAAGAGAAGCGGGGGGGGGGGAGTGCGTGGGAGGGACGAAGGAGGCAGTAAAAGGAGCGAGTTCCCGTCGACGGAAAAGGTCTTCGGGAGGTGAAGCCCACACGAGGAGAGAGAGAGAGGTATTTGAGAGAGAGAGGTATTTGAGAGAGGAAGGAAGACGAAGGAGCTTAGCCACTCCTTCCCTCCCGAGAGAGCTAACGAGGAGTGCTGGGAGGAGGGGAGGGGATGGGATAGAGGGGAGGGAACGGAGGGGGTGGGGATGGAGGGGAGGGGGGGAGGACCACTTAATGGGCACCGCGGTTAGGGCGCACTTTTTTAAGGGCGAGCGGTAGATCCTCTTTCTGCCCCGCTCACGAATCGGTCTGAGGTGGAGAGAGAGAGAGAGAGAGAGAGAGAGAGGAGAGAGGGGGAGGTAGAGAGGAAAAAGAGAGGGCCCTTCTCCTCCCCTTACAGAACGCTTCTTTCTCCTCCGAAGCCTCAATAAAGGGCGAGGAAGAATATATCACGGTCGAAGCCGCGTTGCGGTGAAGAATCCACTAGCGCCTGAACATACTTTAACCTTCTTGCTTCTTATTGTATTTATTTTTCCCCGACTCTCCATGTGGTCTAAAGAATCCTCGGAATGAATGACTGCCTGTTTGCAAAAATTCCTTTTTTCCGCATTCTTCGCGGAGGCGCGCGTAATTTTAAGAGCAAGAGAGAAAGAGAGAGAGGGGTAAATGCGTCGGAGGTTAAATTAACGTCCACGACTTAACAACTCTCCTCGTCGTTACCAGATGATGGAATGCGATACTGCACATCGTCGTACATCACTTTGAAAGAAAAATGTTTATTTTTCGATTTTCCTGCAAATCGCCGCAAGATCTACACAAACGGGACCAGCAAATCGAAGGAATTTCACTCCAATGGAATGCACGCTTCGATTGAGTGCGGTGCGAGTCACGAACATTAATCCATTAGCAATTTACGATCAACTGTGCGTTAGACGTGACGATACCGGTTTTAAGTCTGATTAAATTCGATCCGAGTGTCTTACGCACTTATACATGTTAGGCGCCTATAGGAGTTCTAAAATAATTCGTTTACAATGGAAAAAATAAAAATCATGAATCGACATACTAAACGTCAAGGAACCTTAAACAATAAAAGTCAAGAATAGCCGAAAAATCAAACTAAAATTAAAATTGTCTAGTCCAAGATCGTAAGATTCAAGAATCGGTTAATATTTAATCGCTACGTGCATCTTCTCTCCGTGGCTTATTCCTATAAGTTACGCTTGAAAGCTTGGAATTCATAAAAGAGAAACTTATAAAATTTACTCATTTATGCCAATGACGATTATCACTTTGAGAAAACAAAACTTCTTTCGCAATATTCACCATTTACTCAACTGATCTTCTCATAGCTCTAACTGGGACGCCGCAAGGTCACCTTTCGTATTAAGTATCAATGAGAAGCGCTACTTCGTTTTTAAGAATGGAAATTCTTTCTTTCACCGCACTCGGTTCTTTCGAAGGGATTACCATGAAGTGGGAGAGAGAGAGAGAGAGGGGGGGGAAGTGGGAGAGAGAGAGAGAGAAGGGGGGGGGGGAAGTGGGGGAGTGAGAGGACAAAGAGGGATCGGAAACAAAAAAGGACCGAGAGTGTACTGCGAGAAGAAGAGAGGAGGAAAGAATAGAGGAAAGCGGAGTGAGAGATCGAGGAAAGAGAGGGGATTTAATAGGGCGATGGAGCTGATAGCGAGAGAGAGAGAGCGGAGTCGACATTTAATGGAGTGAGAGGCAGAGAGAGAGAGAGAGAGAGAGAGAGAGATGAAAAGGTTACCCAGTCACCGAATCTGCGGTCCGAGTGAAGGAGCAGTGGTGAGATGATCGAGGGATGCAGCGATTTCAAAATATCCCAGTGACACCGAATCGAGAGAGAGAGAGGGGGGGGAGGGGAGTATGAGGGTTACTTAGGATACCTTGCAGAGGAGGAGTATGAGGAGGAGGAGGGCAGGGTTGGAACGGAGGCGGGAAGAGGCGGGCGGAAGGAAGGGAACAAAGGCACGCCGCCACTAATGGCTCCAAATCTGTGGAACAGAGCTGGCTTTCAGGAAGAGAGCGAAGAGAGAGGGGGGAAGGAGGAGAGAGAGAAGAAAGTGAGGCGAAGGAAGTGGAGAGAGAGAGAGAGGCAGGCCGAAGAGAGATAAGCGTTACGTAAATTTTTGGAGGTGGGGATGAGAGTGCTCTGTCGAGGATTTCGGGTATATGGTGAGGGGAAGAGGGGGGAACGAAGAGAGAGGGGGGAGAGGGATGGAAGGGAATGATAAAGGGAGCATGGAGGGGGAGAGGGAATGGAATGGAGATGAGAGGATGTGGACGGAATGGGTCTGCGTGAGAGAGAGAGAGGTTACAGATAATAGGAAAGGATAAGCGATCGTGGGATTAGGACGGAAAGCTCATTTAGAATAGTCTGCCAAGCAGCCTGTTGAGGATGGCCCTCGGCCAAAGCATGAAACTGTTAAACTATTAAAATCTGCCACCAGTCAGCGCCTCCGAATAGATTTAAATTAAGCGAAAAGAGAGAAATGACGCAGATATCTAATGAGAGAGAGACAATTTTTTATTTCGTCGGATCAAGAAATTTATTATCTGTTAATAAAGAGACAAACGGGTCTCTGCAATCCAAGTAAGTGCAATGAAAATGACTGATGCTCAAGCTGGACTGCAAAAATTATTTCTTCTCAATTAGATCAATGGGAATTAAATGATTTATTTATTGCCAGCCATCTGGAAATTAACGAATATGAACCCAAATTTTTTATGCATTATTAACGATATCTAATACATATATATATGTATATAAACTTAAGGAAATGAAAAGGTAGTGATAAGGGTGGCAACAAGGTGTTTAAGGAAGCCCAGCGGACACTTACCAAGTCGGAGACCAAGTTGGCAGGCTGCTGGGGGCGTCGAAGAGACACGTTAAACACACGAACACAAAAAACACGCAAGCTTATCGGGCCTATGCCCTTATATATATATATATATATATATATATATATATATATATATGGATGTCAACAAGGTGTTGGGATGAGGAAACCCAGTGAGCACTCACCAATCAGACGACTTCAGGTTGGCGAGGCCCCGGGGATGTCGAAGCGACACACGTAAAATAACACAAAAACACAGAAACATCACAAACGTTCTCTCTCTGTAGCTGAAGGAGTAGTAGTTCCGAAAGCTTTACGTTTGTGATGTTTCTGTGTTTTTGTGTTATTTTACGTGTGTCGCTTCGACATCCCCGGGGCCTCGCCAACCTGAAGTCGTCTGATTGGTGAGTGCTCACTGGGTTTCCTCATCCCAACACCTTGTTGACATCCATATATCTATTTTACCTTTCCTTTTCCGTAAGTTGTTATATATATATATATATATATATATATATATATATATATATATATATATAATACATACGTACATTAAAGAGAATTCTGTCTTCCTTTCTGTGTTTGCACAGCTGCAGCACATTTTTCATTTGCATTTTAAAATCATTTAGAATTGCGATATGAATACGGGACTTGCACCAAACGAGGCCTAAAAGAACGGATATTCATTTTCCAGCCATCGATTTTCGAATACGCGTCGAATTGTTCCACAAATTCGTTATTAACACGAAAACTTGGATACATTTTAGACGACAAAATTTCGTCGTCAAGGGCGACGGCATTGTTGCTGATCTAGCAAAATTACGTCTATATCTAAAAGCAACGTCATGAACTTTGATATTATATTTAAAATCAATTGTGAAAACTCTTCTTATATATTTTGAATGCATTTTAATCGAAAGGGAAGTAATGATGGCATAATTTGAACGATAGGGTTGTTTACTGCAGTGTCATTTCTAAGGCGTGGAAGATATGCGAACGAACATGCGACCGATAATATTTTAATTAGCTTTTTGTTCTGTTTACCTTGACGACGAAAGAGCAAGTAGCTTTTTTAATTCAAACATTTTTTGTAATCACTATAAATGCACCGGCCATTCGTCAAATATCTTGCTTAATTATCTAAAGAAATTAATCATAATCATTGTCAATATAGTAATTTGCTTTAAACTACCCAATAAAATTTGCAAACGAAAAGATATTTTCAATGTACGCGTGAAGTATCATCCTATTTGAAATTTTGCGTTGCCCATCCTTACAATGCATTGGAGTCGTTTCTGACTTAAAGTTTTTATGCTGCGTGTTTGTTTATTTTAAATTGACATGAAACTTTTCACAAAAATTTTCAATCGGTTTTTGTCCTTCATGATTTTGTTTCATTGCAACCTCTTTATGAAATGTCGAAAAATTGGGAAAAATCTAATATAAACTTAAAATATGAGGGAGGAGAATGGAAGAGAGAAAAGGAGGAAGAATGGGAAATGCCTTAAATTTAATATTCAATTCACACACACCCGTTATATTGACGGACTTTTGCACTAGTACAAATAAATATTAATTTAGTTATTAAAATTTCTCCTTGTCCAGAAAGAGTTTAAAACAAACATTTTCTAATTCCTTCAAGCATACTCTCACAGCAAAAAAGAAAGCAACAATCTAGAACTAAAAGTTAAATTCTTGGAAAAGTGCTCGTGTCATTAATTTGTTTAGAATCAGCGATCGGTTAATTCCAGTTCATAATTAACAATCGACTAACGAAAAATGCCATTACACTATTTCATGAAAATGGGAAGAAAAACTCGAATGAGGACTTTATAAAACACACAGACTCGAAAGGGTGAGGACGATTAATGTTTCGAAAATGGAAGCACTCGGTGAATCGGACGTTAACTGCGAGTTGCTCGGGGTTTTTCCACCACGCCGTGTTCACTCCATTAAGCCGATAGCCCATTCTCGCATACGGAGGGCGTCAAAGCACCACGCCCAAACGCTAATAGAAATATCTATTAACCTGTCTTGTTGGATTCGGAAGAAAGAATCGGCATTATTTTTCGGTTCTAGCGATAATTTTAACGCATTATTATGTACACTCAGATCTACCCCTGCGCTCATTAACACTTATAAGAACAATCACGTCACGGACATCGTCAATGGATTCTGTGCTAATAAATTTTGAAGAGAAATCGTGTCTACTAATTTTTCTGTTCTGTGTTCTGCCAACTCATGAGTCACAAAATCTGAGTTACGCTAGTGTCTATACTCGCTCTTAACAAACCAGGGCATCGAACCGAAATTGTTTTCGCTTCGGTTTTCGTTCCGGTTCACACCCAAACGAAAAATTTCGGTTCGGTTCCGGTTTCGCTCTAGCAACCACCAATGAACCGGTTCGAACCGGTTTTTTTTTTGCTCCGACTGAAATTTTTGGAAAGATTTCAAGAGAAATTCAAAATAATCTTTATTAATTAATGTTATTTACACCAAATTCGTCAAAAAGACAAAAATAGATATAACGTAACATCGTGCAAGCGCTCCCTCCCACTGTGTAATGAACAGTAAAACATTGTATGAATTCCCTTCTTACATTTTTCGTTGTTCAATTTGTCATTTATACGACTCTGTCTAATACTTTTCTATAGGAATTTTTTTTTCTTTTTAACACATAAAATGTATTTAAAATGTTATTTATTTTTTAGTCTTTAATTTTATATAAAACCGTTGTTATTCTTTCAAAAGTCATTATTTATTAGATTTTACAATTCCAATCTTCCAGATTCCAATATAAGCAGATGCTCTCATTATCATAATCAATTTACTCCAACAGTACTCCTGCACATTTGCAGATTTACGCCTTCTGGAGCCCCTGGCGCTAGATATTTGGAGACCGCTGGTGCAAAACAATTGGGGCGCTAAGGGGCCCTGCCACCTCAATGTATGGTGAACCCGCTCCAAACGGCTACCCTCTTTTGTCACACCGCTTATCGATCGTTTTTCTATGGAATCATAAATTTTAATAAATAAATTTTAAATCGAGACATTTTATATTTCTGAGATTAGAATACACGAACATGTTATCGGGGCACCTTCCTCCAAGGGGATCCTGGCGCGCGCCAAGTGCGACCTCCCTTAAATCCCCCACTGCTCATGCATGTAAGTACTTGAACAGGTACAACAATGTTAATTCACATTTGAATGTAGAATGTAATTTATAGAGAGTTGTTCAAAGAAGAGCTACTTAACTATTTTAATACAATAATTTTGATGTTAATATTACAAATACCATAAATTATATAATTACATATATTTTCTTAAGATGACAAATATGTACACACAGTAACATTTACTCCAAGCAACCAAAATTCGATCTAATTATTAAAATGTCCTCCAATTGAGTATTGATTTATAGGAAGGACTGGATATAAGTGACTGGTTAAGGATTTGAAAGAGATAGTAAAGAAGAGCAGTAGGGGGAGAGAGAGGGGGGGGGGATATTATGTACATAATAGAGAAGATGTCCGCTGAAATTCAACGGGAATCAACCAGTCACAGGACATAACTATGACCATGGAAAATCCCACCATTGAACCGACATATATTATCACCAAGTTGCATCTCTCCAAAGGCTTAGAAGCATTCTATTCTCAATAAAACCATTAGCTTTTGCCTTATTCGGTGTTGAAAAGTGAGGCTTTCAAAAAAGACTCATATTAAAACAAAAGGAAAAAACCCTTCTTTCGCTCCCACTGTTTGTGCGAACCGAAAAATGGAACGAAATAAATAATGGTTTTCGGTTTCGGTTAGGGTTCAGAAAAAGTTTTTTTTTCGGTTCGGGTTCGGTTTCTCTCCGGTTAAAATAACGTTTTTCTCGGTTTCGGTTTTCGGTTCCGTTCCTGTTCGATGCCCTGTAACAAACCGAACCTTTCTACGTCGGTCGATTTCGAAGTCTCTTCTCGAAAAAATCACAGATTGCGCTGGAAACTTCCTTGGTCACGGAGCGAAAAGGAGACAGGTAAGAGGACTTTCTAAAGATATTTAGGAAGGTGACGCAGTGGCGAGCACCAAATCGAATACCTGGATTCCTGGGCAATTCCTAAATAAATTTCCAAACAGTTTGCGCTCATCGAATTTCTTTTGTCCTCGTAGTCCACGCAAGCCGCAGGGTACGCCACTTCAACGCGATCGGAAGAATACTCACAGAATAACAATTGCTCTTCCCCTAATCGATGCATTTACAGCTGAACCTCTCTGACCGGAATCCTGTGGTCGGGAAACCTCTCTGGTTCGGAATGGTTCTGGAATTTAAACGGAGCTGGAGAAACATGTTTGGTCAGGAAAATTGGCGCGGAAAGCATTTCGATTTTTCCGTTCTCTTTGTTCCCACAGCTTAAGAAAGAATATAAAAAGTGTTAAAAACATCCGTAAAACGTAAAAACAGTCCGTTTAATCTACGATCCCACCTGGACTTGGCAAACCAAACTGTTTGCAAGAAAAACCTCGTAAACAGACATCCGTTTCTAACATTATTTTTCCTTCCCGTGCTTCATTTAATCATATCTTGGCGTTAAAGATGTAAAATTATGATTTAGGTAGTTTGTAAAGTAACAGAACACCCGTGGTTCGGAAAATTCTATACCCAGGAATACCTTCGGTCCCGAGCCTTCCGGATCAGAGAGGCAGAACTGTAAAAGGATTTACGACGACACGAGAGTTCTTGCGGCCGAGGATTCGGCGGATTTCCCAAGGTAATCAAGGATTAAGGAGAAAACGATGTTTGGAGAGAGAGAGAGAGAGAAAGAGAGGGACAAAAACAAAGGCGGCAAGAAGAAAGATGCGTAGGGAACGGTGAAAGACTGCTAATGATGATTTAAGGGTCTCCCCTTCCCACACGACTCCATGAAGGAGAAAGAGAGGAGTGAAGAGAGGTCGCCGTAGGTGAGATAGAAAGATAAAGGAAGAGAGAGAGTCGGGGATCATGGATTTTCGGAATCTAAAATAATACACGGGAGTGTAGGACAAAAAGAAAACGAAGCGGCGATTCCTTTGGAAGAGACCGAGACCAAGTGGAATTGTGGATGATGGTAAGGGCGAATGGAGTGGGAGTAGGTAAGAGGAGAGGGAGGGAGGAGGAAGAGAGGGGAGAAGAGGAGAGAGGATTCGAAGAAGAGAATCGAAAAGAGGCGGTCGAAAGGGAGGAGGCTGGATGTTTCGGGATGACAGGAAGGGGCTGGGGAATGGACGAGGTAGTGATTGATAACCGATTCCACATCTGTTGAATTTTCAGTCCTCGGAAGGGCTTGGAGGGAAAAATGCGGAGAGGCGGACGGTAGCCGGGGCGGATTGCAAATTGACCATTAAAATTTCAAATGCGATGATAAATGAAACACTTGGGATATCCTTGTCAGCATGTAAGTGGAGGGGGGAAGAGGGGTCGGTTGGAGGGGGAAAGGGTGAGGTTATCTCGAGCATAATGGGAAAAAGAAATGGAATCGCATTCACTCCACTCGATCAGCGACGGCGGCGTCGTTTTTACAGAGCGAGAGAACGGGGATCACTCCGGGAACCATTCACGGAACTATCTCTCATTTTCGAATCTTTTAATGGTCAAAGAAGGCGATCGAAACAGCGTGACGTAAATTGCTGTATTTATCACGACATCTTTAGAATACATTGTTATGTTTTGAAGACTTACATTTTTTCGAGTCTAATAAAGCCGCCGTTATAAACTCGAAATTATGGTTCGGAATTCCTTGCAGTATGCATTGGGACAAATATCTGCATTTATCAGTCCCTCTTTTTTCTACACACGCAGGCGTGCGTATATGCGTTTGTGCGAAAATTCTCTATCGCTGACGAAAGTCGTAGCTCGAAAAACTACCTCAACACAACTTTCCGGCAGCTATCGCTACCGGTTCGACAGTAAATGCACGCTGGATTTCCATCCTTATTCAACAGCCTTTTACTGTTCCACTTCATTTATTATAGGCGTGAATACTAATGCAACCTTTGAGGAATTTTATTGGATTTAATCTCGTATAACATATAACACGATAATGCTACGCATCAATCCAGAATGCTATATAGTGGCAATAATTTTAACCGAAATAAAATCAAATCGATATATGTAGTTCCAACTTCCCTCACTGGCGACTTAGCGGGTTATTCTAGAGCCAATTACATCAATACAGTTTCTATAAGAAAGTCTCTCAGAGTAAACTCGCGTCTTGGAAAACTACGCGAAAATCTGTTTCGCTGTCTAACAGAGTGCGAGAGTCACTTGTTTCTCTCTCACCGAGAGCGGCCGCTCTTATTCTTGGCATCTTTATATCGACCGGTTCGGATAAATATAAATAGCTGCGAAGAGGCGACGAAAGAAAGGAACGATCCGTTTTTACTCTCAAAAGACCCTTTTCCTTTATTCGCCTCATTCGGAGGAAAAGCTCAAGGAAGCAGATGGTGAGGGAGGAAAGGAGCATCCCTCTTCGAGGAGGCGTTGGAGAACGTTTTGAGGAGGGAAAAGGAGTGGGAGGAAAGGAGAAGAGAGTCAATAGAGGGGAGGAGAGCTTGGGAGAGGAGAGGGGGAGAGGGGTAGGAGCGTGGAGGGGAGAGGAGAGAGAGAGAGGTGAGGGAGGAAACAGAGAGGGTCGCCCTCTTGGACTCGTTGCCTTCTGAAAGGAGGAGGATGAGTCGGTGAGAGAAGAGGCGTGCCTCTCTCCTATTTTTCTTTGAACCTTCTCTATGAGATAGACGAGAGAGAACGCTTACGAAGAGGCTCCCTTCCCATCTTTTGCTGTCCACATCGTTTGGAGACCATGCAAACCACTCGCAGAAGACTACCACATCTCATGCCCCTTCCCCTTCCACCCCTCATCCCCCTTCCTCCCCTCATCCCCCTTCCCCTCCACTCATCTCCCTCCCTCCTCCCTTCATTCCCCTCCCCTCCTCCCCATTATCCCCTCCTCCCCCCTACCCACCTCCCCCTTCCCTCCACCCCCTACTCCCCTCATTCCCCTCCCTCCCCCTCTCCTCCTCCCCCCTCCCCTTCCATCCACTCCCGGCGCGCGCACTTCCTGCCTCCGAAGACAACTTCCCGAGGCCCTCTTCGTTTTATGGAAACTACTCGCGATCGTTCCCATTTCATTCTGGAGAGAGAGGGAGGGAGAGAGGGAGGGTTTTCTTTTCGGAGGCCATTATTATCTCTCTCTCTCTCTGAGGGACGAATTAAGAACATACTGTTAGCCGTTAATGTGACTTCCAGAGGTTTGGGAGTCATCCAAATGGCGCTGAAGCGGTGCGTTAACGCGAGTTTCTATTCTTCCGTTTAAAGTTCCAAAAGAAAAAAGGGAGATGGCAAAAACACCGAGAAAAAGTGACCTGCTGACTCGGATGCCAATAGCTGCATTTTAGTCGAAACCGACACATAGAAACAGCCAATTTGCAAAATATTTCAGCTATTCCACCAGAAGGGCTTTTTACTATTCACGAACGCGGATTTCGTCGCTACAATGGTAAACCGAACGCCAAGAGAGAGAGAGAGAGAGAGACAGAGAGAGAGAAGGCGATCGATATTTCAAATCACGCATTCCGACACACCGACAAACCGAGCACCTGCTGATACTAGCGGTGCGACATAACGATCGCATTCCGCAAAGCGAATTCGAAATATCGGGGAAAACCGGACCGGGAACGTTATTCTGGGAGAATGGGGCCTCTCGGATTGCGCACTATTTTTTTTAGTAGATGGGAAAGTAGCAACAAAAAGGGATGAAAAAGAGAGAAGGAAGTGTCCAGGAAAGAGTTTAAAAAAGATATGGAAGGAGAGAGGGAACGGAGGAGGGGGAGGGATAGAGAGAAGGGGGAGGGGGGATGGGAGGAGGGGGAGGGAGGGAACGGGAGAGAGGAAAAACAAAGAAAAACAAGCATCCAGAAAATGATTTTTGATCAAGCTCCCTCAAAAACGTCAAAATACTCCGGGAACGGCTGTGACTCCAGAAAAATTCTTATCACGATCATCTCAATTATTGTTACGTTAACGAAAATCACCTTTTCCCGCTCTAGCCATTCCCACTTGCGATAACGAAAAGCACAAATTGACAGCGAGTTGGGGCGGCGGGGTGGCTAGAGCGTTGGCCTTCCACGTAGCGGTCCCAGGTTCGAATCCGGCGGAGGTCGGATGTTTCAACCTGGGATCGTCCCGTCCCCTACTTGTGTGATTTGAGGAGATCGCTCCGTCCTTCGGAAGGGACGTTAAGCAGTTGGTCTCCTTGGAGCTCTTCGTAAAGAGTAGGCTAATGCCGGCACCGGGTTTCCCTCCTCCCTTGTGTGTGTTCGGTGTGGAAAGTGTAATGGCTATAATAATCCGAAAGGTGGATTAGCCAGAAATTCCATACAGGCGACTCTCGGTTAACGACGGCGATCCGATCCTGGGAATGGCCGTTAACCGAATTTGGTTCGTTAACCGAATCTTACATCCCTAGCGGTCGTTACGTACGGTTTAACTCACATTTGGTCCTTACAGTGCCTACTAAATACAAAAAATAGTATAGTAAAATAAAATATAGAGAGAAGCTTTTCACCCAAATGTTTTAAAGAAATAAAGACTTTACCTACATTAGCCTAAAACAATATAATTAAACACTAAATCGTTATGTACGGTTTAACGCACGTCTGTTCCTTATAGTGTCTACTACATCAAAAAATACTTCAGTACAGTAAAATTAAATGTAAAGAGAGCTTTTTCACCTAAATATTGTAATCAAAATAAAGAATTAACCTTCATTAACCAACGAACAATGCGCTTTCATAAGACAACCTAAAAACATTTAAATTTTGCGGTCGGCGTCTCTCCTCATTCATGCCTTTTTATCAGGTCAACTTTCTGCTCCAAAGTTATTTGCTTCCTTCTCTTAGAAGCACCAGCCACAGTTGACTCAGAATGTCGCTTTTGAGACATTATTCCGAAGGATTAAAAAAATAAATTAAACAAAAAAATTGACAGAGCAAAGCTAGGAAGATGCTATTCGATTAACGATATATAAAATTAATTCTTTTTGGGTGTATTTTAAATGGGCACGTAAGTTAGAAAAGGAAAGCCAATTATTGTAATATTGGCACGCGAGGAAAAAAGGTTAGCCTTCCCTGACCTAGAGTTTTACACAGAAGACAGACTACAAACAGACAGAATTGTAAAAACTCGTTTTTTTTACTCGGGGGAACAAAGACATATGAAAAATTAAATAACGCAGCCGTGAACATTATGGGGAATTTTCGTTTAATTCTTTATCTGTTTAGGAAAATAAGAAGCGATTTTAGATGAAAATAGCTATCGGATTAGCATTACCGCTTTATTGCGAAATTCATCGTTCTTCATTTTTACGGAACCCATTCCGTGAGTCTTAAAAAGAGGAATTCGAAAGGCTCTTCGCGGACCACGTCTTCTTTGCGGTTGACTCCGACAAAACGAAAATTCCAATCGTCTGTGACTAACGTAACTCAAGCGGTAACGAAAAAGTCGCGTCCGAGATTCGATCGCTTTAGCAGTCATAGAGAAGAAGAGGGAGACAATAATCGAAAAGGAAAGTTAAAGAAGAGAGCGTCGCATTCGTTCAACGAGCGTCTTTTTGGCAGTTTGTAAAGGAGAGCGCTGGTCATCGATCACGCTCCATTATGCCTGTTATTGCTGTTATTGTGGAAGGAATCGAACCAGTATATCAACCGGTTGGAGACCAAAAAGGGAAGACAGTTTGGTTGGAGGAGAGGAGTAAGAGAGGAGTGAGGGAGGGAGGCAGGGAAGAGGAGACAGGGAGGAGGAGAAAGAGGGAGGAGTGAGGGAGAGCGGGCTCGCGGAGCAGTTTCCTTTAGCGGTAAGAGTGGATAAGAAGCGAAGAATTGCGATAAAAAGCAGTTTCCCCCCCTTTCCTCCTTCTTTCCTCTACCCTCCTCCCCGTTCCACTTGTCGATGGCCTGGAGCAAGGAGGAGAAAGAGGGAGGGAGAGAGTGAGAGACAAGGAGATGGTATGCGACGGCCCCCATCCACCACATCCACGGGCAATTCATCACTCCCCTCGGACATTGTCCGAACAAAATCCGTAAGGAAGCCAAAAATGCACGTCATAAACAAAAGAGGGTAAGGAAAGAAAAGTAACCGTTACTAGCGAAAGGAATACGAAAAAGAAACAATAAAAGTGAAGGAGAGATTAGGAAAGAAGAAACTCTCTTTGTATCGCGGAAGGCATTAAAATAAAAAAGGCTGGCTCATACGGAGGCGAAATTCAGTGGTTTTATTCCTCCTCCCCTCTCTCACTTCACCCCCGCATCCCCTTCCACTCGCCGCACTCTCCCCCAAACCACTATTCCCCATGCGCACCGACCTCTGCTCCCCTCTCCCACCGCACCCAGAACCTAAACCCTCCGAAGCTATCCAGTTTGCGACCTTCTGCAGAGAACGCGCGATAAAAAAAACATTTTCTAATCTACAGGTTTTGAAGATCGCAAAACAAAGGAATAGCGGAAAAATTACATTTTTGTATGAGTAATTAATTCAAGTTAGTCATTTTTAACTTGCGAGTTATTCTCTCGCAAAGATCACCCACTTCATATTCATTGCGAGGAGAAAAAACCATGGCATCCTTTCACAATAATATTTCTGAATTCCACGAAACTAAACCTAAGACGATTGGCATTATGCAAACACTTGACGTTTTAAATCATTTCGATTTGCCAGAGCTTGTGGAGATGGAGAAACATGGGCAAAAGAGGGAGGAGGAAGAGGTGGAGAGGGAGAAAATGGAGGTGAAAAGGGACGGAGAGAGGGAGAAAGGGAGGGAGATAAGGGAGGGAGATAAGGGAGGGAGAGTGGAAGGGAGGGTGAGAGGAGGTAGAGGGTGGAAAGGGAAGAGGGAGATTTTCTGAAAATACGTGGTGGAAATTCCGTGTTTGGGGGAAGAGGGAGGAGGTGAGTGAGAAGGGGAGGAAAGAGGTGAGTGGATGTGGGAGGGGAGAGATGAGGGAATAGAGAGGGAGGGAGGGAGGAAGAAGTGGAAGGGGGAAACGGGAGTCAGTGGAAACAAGAGGGAGGAAGGGAATCCGGGGAATGCGGAGCGAACGAGATGGAAGAGGCAGAAAATGACTAATGGCTAAAGCTTAGAATGGAGATGGAGTGAGGGAGAGCGCGGAGAGAGAGAGAGAGAGAGGAAGAAAATGGAGATAGAGAGAGAGAGAGAGAGAAGATCCGATCGGAGAGAGATGAGGGAATGCTGACGGCTCCAATTTTGGTGCAACAATGACGGGTCCACTTCCCTCCCTCCTGTTTTCACTATTTCTTTGGTCGCGCCATCAAATGCCTTTATGCGAGAATACATTTGATGGAAAGTGGCCATTTTCTCCAGAGCAGTCCACCTAAGGAATTTTTTAGATAAAAATTAATTCGATTGTAGCGGTCGCTCTCTTACGAGAGGACGAGGATGATTTATACGCTTTTGATTCGCAACCTCGGCGGAGTAAATTCCACGCAAATATCTATTCTGAGGCCGATGAGTAAACATATTTCGAGAAATTATCGACCACATATGGGACAATTGCGCTCGCCATCGTCGGCTCGGATTAGAAATGTTCGCGGCGTCTTTATGAGACCCGTCGACCTTGAAGTCGGGCGGCTCACGCTGTGTATATGGTTATGGATAGGTCGAGGACTGCGCGTGTAGGCGCGCGCATGGGTCTTTAAGGTCTGCGGAACGTGCGATTTTGAACACGCGAACGTGCAAACTTCAAAGGCAAAAAGAGGTCGTCGGCAGAAAAATGTCACGAGAGTTGCTCCTTCGGTTTAATTGTGTAATGCAGCCTATTCTGTGGTTTTCGTCGAATAAATTTCATAAATTTAATTAGAAAAACCCACCATATTGCCTGGTTCGAGAAAGAGAATCTATCAAAGAAGTTTTAACTCTAATGAGGTAATTGCCCCAGAACGGCATAACTGGTAATTTCTTAACAATAAATGGCAAACAATAAATCTATTTCGTCAAAAGTAATTTCAACGATCCGAGAAAATATCCTTCGTTTTTTTTGTCGAGTCACAGCAACAGTATTTCAGAATTGGAGGTTTCCACGGAAAATTGTAGCGCTAACTGTTAAAATTTACATACTCGAGCGACCGACAGTTTTTCCTGCGCTTTTGATGACTTCGATTCATACGCTGCGGTTCTAAATTCGCAGTAACTCGAGACGGTTTCGGCCTTAATAACACAAAAAAAGAACGTCCGTCAAAACTATTTAGGGCTCGGATCATTACTCTTTCTCCCAAGATAACGAATTGCACGCTGAGAATTTACTCCGTTTTCTCATTTCAAATAGCGATAAATCTTATTAGGAAGAAGGTTGGAATGAATACACCTCTTAAGTGAATTGCTGGTTTTTTCATCGGCGCACCGCTTCGAAACGAATCCCGCCTAACAAATCCTCCATTCAGATAATAAGACCTCTGATTTTTGTTTTTCATCGCAGGAATGCACTCTAATTTAATTTTGAAACTAAATGTTAAATTGTTTAGTGGCGATTCTTTTTCGCTGTAAAAAACAATGCATCGGAAGTCGCACGCAAAAAGGGATTTTTAACTATGTAATTCTCATTCTATAATCTCATAAACGCTAGGCACCAACATTTTTTAGATGACATACATTACAGCAAAGAAATTCACACGCTCAATAATAACTGAAATTCGCAATAAAAAACCATGCAAAATATGAGGAGAAGATGTCGAATTCCATGAATTCGAAAAAATCCGTTTATCGGCCTATCCTCTTCTTCTCGAAGAGAATGGAGGAGGCGAGGGAAGGAGGTGGAGGGATAGGTGTAGGGAGAGAGGAGAGAGAGGGTGAAGAGGGAGAGAGGTGAGGGAGAGAGAGATGAGAGGGAGAGAGAGATGAGAGGGAGAGAGGTGATGGAGAGAGAGAGATGAGGGAGAGAAAGATGAGAGGGGGAGAGAGAGGAGAGGGAGAGAGAGAAGAGAGAGGGAGAGAGAGAGGAAGAGAGAGGGAGGGAGAGGGAGAGAGGGGGAAGGAGAGAGGGGGAGGGTAGAGGAATTTGGAGGCATACCATGCGAGTTGACTCTGACCAATCATATGTTCCCCTACATTTTTATGCGTTCTTTGCACGAAGTGAACGCATATAGGGGAGGTCGTTTCCATCGTCCGTCCGTACGTCCGTATGTTAAAACTCGGAAACCGCTGGGCGTATTATGATGACATTTGATATTGGAGAGTTTTGCTAAAATTGGTAGACCGATTCCAATTTTGGTCAAAATCGGACAAACATGATAACCACTTTACATGAAGACCTACAATGTTCCTTTGTTTCAACTCGGGAACCGCCGAACATATTTTGATGAAATTTGGTATTGGGGAGTTTTGCTAAAATTAATTGATCGATTCCAATTTTGGTTAAAATCGGACAACAATTACGACCACTTTACATGAAGACCTACATGTAGTTTACAATGTTCTTCCGTTTCAACTCGTGAACCGCTTGACGTATTTTAATAAAATTTGGTATTGGAGAGTTTTGCTAAAATTGGTCGGTCGATTCCAATTTTGGTCAAAATCGGACAAACATGATAACCACTTTACATGAAGACCTACAATGTTCCTTTGTTTCAACTCGGGAACCGCCGAACATATTTTGATGAAATTTGGTATTGGGGAGTTTTGCTAAAATTAATTGATCGATTCCAATTTTGGTTAAAATCGGACAATAATTACGACCACTTTACATGAAGATCTACATGTACATCGTTTAAAATGTTCCTTTGTTTCAACTTGAGAACCGCTTGACCTGTTGTGATGAAATTTGGTATTGAGGAGTTTTGTTAAAATTAATTTATCGATTCTAATTTAGGTTAAAATCAGACAATAATTACGACTATTTTACATGGAGACTTACATGTATTTTACAACGTACCTAGCTTGCTTCTCGTTAAATTATAATCTGTGCGAAAAATATTGAGAACATTGTGAAATCTCAAAGAACGCATTTGGAAACTGTGTACTCCGACTCGGAGCGAGGTTTATTCTGTTCTAAGGGGAAAAGAATATAGATACTAATTCTTATAATTGGTCTTATTATCTTAAATTTATATTAAAACGGCGTTTTTTCGTTTTAAATCGCATTTTAACGGATTGTTGCCATGGAGACGATTATTACCGGACACGGCTTGAGCATAGACGAGCGATCAAATGGGTTTTCTATTCCGCTCGACTACTCTTCAGCAATGGACAGTTGACCCAGACATTTTAGCGTATAAACAGTAACTTTTGTTAAATTCGTTTATTTAAAAAAATACACACAAAATATGTCAGAAAGAGATTTTGACATTGTTTTTAGTATTTTAAACCTCATAATGCTCTATTAATTTGTTTTCCAATTTTTCTCTATCATTGATAAACTATGAATTACAAATGGTATTTATGGTATTTGAATTCCTTGGAATGACTAACACATACTGAAACATTTCCTGTCAATATAAGTAATCAATTCGGGACGTCAACGTTGGGAAATCAGCCTGCATTAGTCATGGTTTGGACTTCTTGTTACTTCCCTTGTTACCTTCTCCATAGGGGAAGAAAGTATTGTTTTCATGAAAAAATCGATTTCGAGATTTCAACGGAAATACGCGTTTTGAGGTCCCCTGAACACGTTTTGACCCTTTCCTCGATGATGTCTGTGTGTGTGTGTGTCTATGTGAGTTTTTTGTGGGTGCTCTAACTCAAAAGTATTAATCAGGTCAACGCGAAATTTTATATTTGACATTTTTGTGAAAGGCAAAAGAACTGCTAGGTTTTTGGTAAAAATCGGTCAACCGGAAGTGGGTGTTTACTCTCGTCACATCAGTTTGTTTTTTAACATTTGCTTTAATATTCAATTAATGTAAAAAAGTATTCCAATAAAAGTTATAGGAAATTTAATTTTCTACAACCTTTGTTTGAAACATTTCTGCCTATAATTCATTGTTTAAGAGATATCTTAAAAACTAATTTTTCAGCCGCCACAACCACCTATTGGCGACTATTGTAAACATTTGACGCTTAGTTACGACGCTGTAACGCTTCTTTTTATTTTATTTATTGCTGGAGATTCGTGGCTATATCCGATATCAGAAGGCTACGGTTTGGGTTTATTTCTGTTCTTCGTAGTCTTTAAATTTTTCTCGAAGTTCCTTAAAATATTTTAAAATATTTATTATCATTTAACCTATTTGGAATTTTTAGAAATATTACAGGTATGGAGAAAGCACGTGGTGGCCACATCAGATTTTCCAATTAGAAAGGATGAAAAGGAGAGAGAGTAGCGCACACAAGGGGAGATGGAGAAATGGTAGGGAATAATGCGCGTCGAGGGATGTTTGGAAGGGTTTTGGTGAAAAGAAACAGGGAGCGGGGGACACTCACTTCCGATTTCGAAATAGCCCGTCTCTTCCTCATTCGACGACGATGACGGGACGGTTTATCTTCTCTCCAGGGTGAATACCAGAGGGGGGGGGGGGGGGGGGGAGAATTTTCCTCGCCTCGAGCGGACCCCAGAGTAAGATTGGCAGGGAACATTTTTTCAGCCGTTGAGGGCCGTTGAGGATTCTCCGTTCCGATTAGAATGGTTCGCCTTGCAAGGGGGGAAGGCCGACAAAAGAAAGGGATGCGGAGGGAAGGACGAAAGGTCGAATAAGAGTCCCAATGATTGGGTGGACAGCAATGAATGGGTGGACAGCAATGAATGACGGGTGGTTGATTGGTCTTCCGATGCTCCTTCGTGGTGTTCGCGCGATGGAAACCTTTCGAGAGCATCCGAGGGCCATGGAAAATAGTCACAAAGGTATTCTGTTGCGCTGGCGCATAACCCGAGGTTCACGGAGGTTTTGAGACGAAAAACATTTCGTTATATTTTTCTGTGCTTACCTATTAACCCCAGGACCACTATGTAGTTCCATTTCTCGTCACTCACGGCGCCACGCAAGGGTCCTGGGGTTAATACATAAGTACCTATTTTTCAACTAATAGCATGGAAACTATATAAACGATTCAAAAGTTCAAAGTTCACGTTTGGAGTGGAATAATAAGGCCAAATTAATAATTTGCTATTAAGAAATACTCCTGGAGAGTCGCTATTTTGAATAACACTCCGTACAATTTCGAACAATCCTATTTAGGATTATAAATCGGCGAGGAATCGCCGAGAACCGCTCAGCCGAAATGAGGCGGATTTACTCATTGGTTTTAGGGACCATCGAAGTCCACCGATCGACCGAATTTGGGCCCCTTTTCTCGTCGTTCAAACGGTGAAGTATGGAGGGGCTTCAAGGAGAAAAATTCCAGGACCATACAAAATTCGCAATCAACCGCAGATGATTACTCGATCATTTTGTCTGCGAGAGGTAACCTATGGTATATTAATTTGATTCAAACGACTAGTTGATCTCGAAAATTCGTTCTTCGACTTTCCGCATATTTTATGTTAAAGAAAATTATGATGTTTGCGAGTCATATACATCTGATAAGTTTTTAAGTGAATCGCCTCTGTTCGTTGCGTAAAACGAAAGAAATAGGATTTATTGAGCTATTTTCCGTTATTCTCAGCGATTTATCGCAGCGAAACCTGAGCTATCGATGGAATAAATCTCACATGCATCTCACCCGAAGGAATTTTTCCCGATTGGATCGAGACTACGTCGAGAAATAAAAAACGTAACTCGGAGTGTTGCTCTATCCGTCTCAAGATCCCGGTTGACGATGGCGCTTTCCGCCTGCCAGTAGTGTAGTTTCCACTGGCGTGCGATGCGCATAAATGAATCCGCAGCTACGAGGAATATAAAGCGGACAAGGAGGCAGACGATTGGAAATTCGAATGGGGCGTTACGGTTCGCCCCATTCCACACACGCCCCCTGCCCCTTCCGCCCCGCCCCCGCGCACACGCTACATGACGTAAGAGAAGAATTAGAACGTCAGGGCAAGGAGCAATTCGTTTGCGAGAACAAATCTTTCCTTCGTATTTTAAAAATGACTCACTCGTCTTTATCGGGAGATAGACTCACATTTTGGATATGAGACAAAGCCGTCTCACCTCACAAATGATATATCTTTAAGCGGAATTTTTCACGGTTAAAGCTTCCAGGCGAAACGAATTGACATACATTCTGAGAAAGTAATGATTCTTGTGGAAAATAACAAAGTGCACCATGTAAATCTCTGGACGGATATACGCTCATTGACTTTCTCCACGTGCTTTTGATGAAGTAGACGAAATAAACTGCGTTTTCTATTCATTACATCATAACCTTATTGTGGATATCGGAAATACAGAAGAGATTTACTCATTTTTTCAATTTTTGACGCTTATTATCATTGAAATGGTGTTTTTTACTTCGCTGCCTTTCATATTCGCATTTCCTTCATTGACAAGTGAGTTGTATGTTATTCTATAGCATTCAGAAGTTCTTAAGGATTAACGAAGAGTAATTCTAATCGTATTCAATAGTATGACCCGAGATTAATCTTTTCGGGTCGGTAAATACTCGTTGTATCCACTTTCTGAGCCCCTGGGTAAATACTGCATAAAAACTAGCATTTCAACAACTGCCATTAACTGTAAAAGTGAAATATGATAAGAAGTTTCGAAGGTAACTTTCGCCGACCTGCTCCGCATAGCAGCTTCCTCGTATCACGTTGATTTACGTTAGCGTTGAAACCTTCGCCATTCCCTTGATAATAGCTCTATTTAGATGCTTCGCTTACTTTTATAAAGGCTTCGAATTTCGTAATCGTCTTTCCGTGGCGCACGAGTCATCCCGAAGCGATCTCCATGTAATGCGCGCCCAATGATCTACGACTTCCGTTCGCTGAACATTTCACGGAAAATAAAGATCCAATTGGAAGGAGTAAATCACGCCCTCTCACCTGTGTCTCGGTCACGTTAAGCAGCTTCGCCATCTCCGCTCTTTCGCTCGACGACAGGTACTTCTTCACTTCGAACTGCTTCTCTAATTCGAAGATCTGCCTTCCAGTGAACGTCGTCCGCGCCTTCTTCTTCTTCTTGTTCTCGCCGTCGGAGAAATTGCCGCCGTCCGCGTCTCCTCCTGCCGCCGCAGCCCCCGTGCCTCCTCCACCCCCACCTCCTCCGCCGCCCCCGCCTCCTCCGCCAGGGTCCGACTTGGTGGACGAAGACGAGGACGTGGAGGACTCCTTCTTCCTCTTGGAGGGTTTCGAAGGGGCGGGAGGGGTAGTGGGTGGGACGACGGGTACCGCGGGGGCAGAGGCGGTCTTTGGGGCGGTGAGGCTCACAGGCGACGCTCCGCCGCTCGTGGGATCTGTTCGGGGAGAAAAGTCAGAGAGGAAGAAATTTTAACTACGTAGCTAAATGGAGGCATCGGATTTTTCTGAATTCGATTCGTTGCTTTCGATGCGAGTGCGCCACCTAACGCGAGGATTGGGAGTTGCGACGCAATGAGGCGTCACGTGAGGCGTCGCTTACAAATGCAGTTAAAACAACTTACAAGGAGAGGTTGCGAAAATTGGTAAACGGATTTTGGCGAAACTTTTGCAGATAAAAATTTATCGAAAATAAGCAGATACATGTTTAGGATTTTTGTCCCATGCCGCCTCGTTTTCGAGAAATTCATATTTTTAAAACGTTATTTTACGCCCATTTCAATATTCAGATACACGAAAGCCTAACGTATGAAAGTAATCCGTCGCGCTTTTAATTCTGCATAACCTTTAAACCATACGAGATAACACAATGAAAATTGGAACGTAGGTGCATTTAGCAAGCCGTGAGATTTTTGTGTTTTAAATTATTGACTAATTATTGAAAGTGACCTAAATTCGTGTTTTAAAAATCTTGTGTCCAACAGATGACTTTCTTCATGTAAATAAAGCGCAATCTGGTCTCTTACTTAAATATATGCATAAATAAATGTAAATTTTATCCAATCCGGATCGATTTTACTTCAGAGGGTCTATTTTACCCTATCTAAATATTCTACCTATTAGGACAGTGTGCCATTAGAGGTGATGACATCAGCATTAGTCATAAAACGGGAACTTCCTTTTTTATAATATATTGGCGTAAAATCCTGTTGAATTCAATGGGAAATCTAGAAGGGTAATATCTTATTACGTATTTCTAGCGAGAGGAGAGGAAGAGGGAAAGGAACCTGGATTAAAACAACAAGAAGTCCTTGGGATTTAACAATGTCGTTGTCGTCAATGGAATAAATAATTGGTAAAACTTCAATTACATGAAGAAAGTCATCTGTTGGACACAAGATTTTTAAAACACGAATTTAGGTCACTTTCAATAATTAGTCAATAATTTAAAACACAAAAATCTTACGGCTTGCTAAATGCACCTACGCTCCAATTTTCATTGTGTTATCTCGTATGGTTTAAAGGTTATGCAGAATTAAAAGCGCGACGGATTACTTTCATACGTTAGGCTTATGTGTATCTGAATATTGAAATGGGCGTAAAATAACGTTTTAAAAATATGAATTTCTCGAAAACGAGGCGGCATGGGACAAAAATCCTAAACATGTATCTGCTTATTTTCGATAAATTTTTATCTGTAAAAGTTTCGCTAAAATCCGTTTACCAATTTTCACAGCCTCTCATTGTTAAAGATTTTATCGTGAAGCAGTTTTCCCGCCATTGAAAGTTATCAAAGTGGTTGAAAAGTGTAAGAAGATTGCTAACAAATGCCAATAAGCTCGGCCTGCGAATCTTTGGTTGCTATGCGTGATGCATTTTTTTATTGCCTCGCAACCCTTTTTAAGGTTCCGTTAACCTTCGAAACTATCCTCAGATTTGTGGCTGACAATACTACCGCAAATATACTTTCCGGTATCATAAATTTTTATATTTTATTTTTCGTATTATCTTTTTAGTATAAACGGCCCACAGAATAGTCGATACGAATACTAATCGTTCTATTGGTTAGAAGAGAAGGTCACTACTGATAGATTCCAGTTACTATTTTAGAACTAATTTACACATGGAAAAATTGCAAAAAAACACCTTCAGAATCTCTTCTTTTCACAAAAAAATATTAAATAAATAGAAACCAATGGTACCGGTGCATTTATTGAAATGTTTATAACGTACTTGAATTGCACATTTTTATTTCTAAAGTAGAACACTAATTATTGACCTATTGCTTCTTGCGTTTCACAATCACGCACAAAATTGTTAAGGGTCTAAATAATTATTCGTTGTAAATAAGTCTCTGTCGACAGCAAATTTCTCCTAATTTATTTAAAAGACATTTGACCGCACCAGTTTATTTACTTAATCGCACGAAAACTACTGAAAATGCCAAACGTGACGCATACAAATCATGGCGATTTAATGGCTTGCGGTATAATCCTGGCATAAAATCAAAAGAGTTGCATCAGAATTTATTTTATGATTCATTTGATGGCAAATGTAAATATTTGGTGGTTTCACGTTTCGAATAAATATTGAAGATCCGGTAATAATAAGATAAATATTTAACGCAAACAATTTAGCATTCATAAAAGGAAAAACGAAATTATTTTCCTCGCATTTCATGTATTATTTATCACCTAATGAGGCAGTAAACCAATTACGGGAGATAAATTACATGGGTGGACAAAACCAGGCTGTAATGCGTGCAGTGCGGGTTGCGTGCCCTTAAGGGAGCACACACTATTTTTTTCCTCATAAAAATTTAATTTAAAATAGTTTTTACTACAGGATTTCTATGAGAATTTGAAAATTGGTGAATTTTAAATCACAAATCAATTGCTAAATCATACTGAAAAAATAAGCAGCTTTTAAGATGAGGCTCTTATGTACACACGTAACGCTTTAGAAAATCGCCTTTTGGCTCAAAAATAGAGCGGGGAGGACGTGCTCTCCGAGACGCTCCTGAAGTGAAAGGGGTCACCAATTACTTCCGTCGCGAAACCGAGAATAGCACAAAATTATACGAGAAAGAGAAAAATTGACGTCAACTCGAAAGGAGTGGAAATCCCTTCGTGTGTTTAAGGTAGATGGAAACAAGCGGCGAGCACGGTAAAAAAGGAATAGAGCCAAAGAAAAACACGTTAGTCATATTTCTTGAGGAACGGTCCCTTTCTTGGGCCCTCACAAAATGAAAGAGAGCGTTGCCCTCGCGCAACCAAAAGAGAGTGACGTGCGTCAATCGAGGGAGTAGGCCTATATACGGCGTCCTCCGCGGATACCTCGTTATCCCCAGTGCTCCTTTGTTCCCGAAAAGCCGCCCTTCGAAAGGAGGTAAGAAAGAGGAAGATGAAAGGGAGTAGAAGGAAAGAGAAAGATGAAAGGGAGTAGAAGGAAAGAGGGAGATAGAAACAGAGGAAACGGAGAATAGAGGAGAGAGAGAAAGAGAGAGAGGAAGAGAGAGAGAGAGAGGAAGAACGGTGGAAAGAGGAGGAATTCGTCGTGTCGTGACTTTTTGTCCCTCTCAGGAGATGCCGTGGCTAACAGTCGGCAAAACGGAAGCTCCATTATTTACGATGGAAAAGTAGACGAATGAGAAAATAAAAGAACGTCGGGAAAACCAGCGGTAAATAAAAAATGGAATCCATCCAAGGAATCGATTCCGATACTCGGTTTACTCTGGTTCGTCTTACTTTATCTCTCTCTCCCCCTCTCCATCCCTCCCTCCACAGAGGACCCTATAGTTACTCTCATTCGCCTCCTTTTTACTCTTAGAATACATTTTGCCTTATCTTTTTAGGAATTCGCTCCATTCCTCCACTCCCCCTCCTATTCTCTCTCTCTCTCTCTCTCTCTCACTTCCTCCTCCTATTCTCTCTCTCACTTTCACCTCCTCCTCTTTTCATTATCCAAGAGAGTCTCCATCTTTAACGACCGAGTCAACACCTTAACGAACTTAAGCGAGCCGCCCGCTTATGAGGGGCGTCCGCTGTTCGACCTGCAATAGTGAGAGGGCGTATTTACGACCGACGCCATTTCCCCTCTCTCTTACTATTACCACTACTAAGCTCTCGGTGAGAGTGTGCGTAGGGCGCGCGACTTTACATTTTCCTTCCGCCAAATGAACACGCCATCGACGAGAAAGTGATTTGGATAAGGGTTTTATCTCGAAAACAGATTTTGCGATAATTTCGCTTTTCCTTCTTTGATCGAGAAAAGAATCTCGAGAGCGCTTTGGACTGAAAAATTCTTATTTTTACTATTGCGGTATTCTCAAATACTTTCGACCACAAGTAAATATGTCAGCAACTGTTCATTCATCAATTCAGCTAATGATATCACACTAAAAGAGCTAACGTATTTTGCAACAATTTCCTTTTTACGAATGAAATTAACGATGGAACTCATTTCGTATATAATGTTATATTTTCTCAAGTACATCGATTTCAAGTAAACACAGATCTTTGAAATGGTTTCTGTATAACCATGCCTTTGTCATAGTAGAACCTTAATACCGCTTTAAAAGATTATTAAAACGTAGCTAAAAATTTACAATAAGGAATAAATAGAGAAAATGTTAACTCCTCGAGTCTTAAGTCATAAAAAATGGCTGTTTCATAATACTCATTTTACCAAAGGAAAAAATGGACGCGTGCTGAAAAAAATAAACGGCGAGGACATTTCTTAGCATGCGAGCCAACGGCTTAAATCATAGCATCTCGTGGACAATAATGACAGTAATGATCTCGCTATCCTCTGCCCGTCACATTCCATCCTCGCTTGCCACCTTTCCTCCCACTCATCGCGTTACCTCTACTCCATCCATTGCCTCCGAACTTAAACACTAGCAGGGCTTTGGCATTTAGCGTTAGAGGAAAGCGATCAAATAATTATCTATCATCCGAAAATAATTTTGAAACGAGAAAAAATTCAGCTATGACCGGAAATCGAACCCAGGTCTTCCACTTGCCGGGCGGATATTCTACCACTGAACTATCGTAGCAAAGTAATTTTCTTGTTTCTGAATGCGGGTGTTTTTCTTAAGTGGGTCCGGGCTAGCCAACCTAGTATCAACCAGCCTCAACGGTCGTCCTCGAAGAGATACGCCGAAGAAAATCCCTCCCTCTCAAATGGTGAGGTTGCCGAAGCTAAAAATTGATGGAATGAAATGATCATAACTATGATCCTAAACAGACAGGCATTAGCTGTAAATTTGGGAATAATTTTGAAACGAGAACAATTACAAAATTCGATACAAAATTATTCCCAACTTTACAGCTAATGCCTGTCTGCTTAGGATCTTATGAGAACAATTTCAAAATTCGATACAAAATTATTCCTAACTCTCTGCTTAGGAGAATTTCATTCCATCAATATGTATCTGCCGTTTTACAATTCAAATGACTGTTATATTATATAGTTGATATATGATTTATCTACTGAAAACGTCTTAAGGAAAAGATATTGAATTATGATACGATCAAAGTTTCCTGTTAGTGTCTTAAGCAATATCCAATGCTGTATCTAGGGTGCGGCGAAAGTGACATTTGCCACAGGCGCCGCTCGCAAGAAGCGCTCCACGCCTCCCGCGAAAGGCTTGAAAAAATATTTTCGTTTGATTAAATATTTAATTGATGCTCATATATCAAAACTATTTAAATTAGAATGAATTTTAAAGTTAAAAATAAGGAAAAATATTTATTTTTAAAGGCGCTTGTTTGAACTTCCATAGGCACCGAATCTACCAGCTACGAATTTAGTAATAACTAGCCATTTGTCACGATATCTTCGAGGGTGCGCATAGGTGCAGTCCCGAAGAAAATGGCTTAAATTGGAGTACCTCAACTGAATAGCAAGTAAAAGCGTGAAATGGGTATTACTTATCATTGGTCACAAGTAGAATGCGCCTCAAGGGGTCAGAATCAGGTGGGACTCAAATTAGAATTATAAAAGTTCGAATAAATGTAAAACTAAAAGAAAACTGTGACGTCATTATTAAAGTCGGGCTAGAGGAGAGTCGAATGGTTTCTTGATTGATGCTCCGAAAGTTATTAGGTGAAGATGACTTTTTAGTTTGTGAATAAATGTCCTCCCATAACGGAAGACACGACCAACAAGTGCAACCGAAGAAGAGAGATCTCGTTAGAGGATGAAGAGGACAAAGATCCTTTGACTTAAGCAAAAAATATAAACCCAAATATCACTCCTCCAATAACAGATCGGTACGCATAGACGACATTTGCGTAAATTAAAACAACCAAATTTCATAAAAGCAAAATGAAAACTAGCGCAATCGCATCGCGGAGAGGTCAGGGGCCCCCTTTCCTTCCACCCCAGAGCCATTTCCTCCCCTCCTACCCACCTCCACCCCTTACGGAGGCAACTCCTTCAACCGGAGTAAGCGACCACTTAACACTCCCGAAGACCATTAGCGCCCTTTGGAAAACCTATACGAAATGCACTTCCTACAACAATCCTCCGAAATGGCCGATAAAAATACTCGATAAAGAGAGCGAGCGATTGCTCGTGTCCTATCGGACCTGGTCGAAAAGTCTATCGACCAATCAAAGCGTTTCGTCGGGATAATAGAGAATTTAGTGTCGGACAAGGTCAATGAATCCTATCGGCGCTGTTATTGGCCTCGCTTCCGTCGCCACTCCGGAGCGGCGGCCCAGGGCACGATCCCGCGCAAGCATCTCGGGGAGAAGGGGTTGGCACTCTCATATTATAAGGGAGGAGAAAGTCGTAACGCCGCGACGGGGCAGTTTCGGACGGCCATTACGTTGGCTATAAAGCTTTTCGGGATTCATTCCTTCTCTCTCTCTCCCTCTTTCTCTCTCCATTGCCTTGGCAACTGGAGAGAAGGTCCTCTGGAAGCGGACAACAGTTCTGATGAACCGCTGAGAACCACGTCGGCAGAATTGGTGCTTCGAGTTTATGGAACATCGGCTTATCAGACGGAATTTAGATTTGGCGGGTTCTTAAGAAACGATTAGAGCCGATAATGAAATCATGCTTTAATTTTGCTACGAAGATGTTGTAAATTGAGATTCCTAGAAAATGTAATGCTTTTAAGAGCGATATCAATAAATGATGAGGTAAACTACTGGAGATAAGAATTAAATTTCCTCGGGAGATATAGTACCTAATTAGACAAAAATCAGAACTGGTGGATGGAAGTATGTACTCAGAAGGCTAGTGTTTGACAATAATGTGAAAGAACAACTGCTTTCAAAAAACTGTCCACCATTCGTAAAAAAACTCAAGGATCTCATTAACAATCAGAAGTCTTATCCACTCCCATCAACTGTGCCTAAAACTACTCCACACAACTTTTTACTCTCTCCATACCAAGTAGTTTTCATGAAAAAATCGACTTCGAGATTTCAAGGAAACACACGTTTTGAGGTCACCTGAACATGATCGTATCATTTTCTCGATTATGTCTGTGTGTGTATGTGACAGTTTTTTGTGGGTGCTATAACTAAATAACTATTAATTATGTCAGTGCAAAATTTTATATTTATTTTTTTAATAAAATAAAATGAGCGTTGTTTGCGGAACGCAGGCCGCGCGCTGTCTTAAAATCAAGTGTTGTGAGCTCGTTTCCACACCATCAGCTGTGGTAGGGCTCCAGACGCGTTTTTTATAGTGGTATCCCCTTTAGGCACTAATCCACTGTTTATTTCAATTACTTAACATAAGTAATAACGAGCTCACAACACGATTTAAAGACAGCCCACGGCCTGCGTTCCGCAAAAAAAGGTTCATTTTCTGCTATACCTTCGCAGTAGCAAAATAATAAAAAGAAGCTTTTTTGTAGGAAATTTTATTCTCTACAAGTATGTCTAAGTATGATTTTGCCGTAGATCTTACAGTTTCCGAGTTATTCGCGAAAGGCCAGTCGCGGGTCGTGCTCCGGCGACCATTTTGGTACACGTCAGGCATATCAACTGTTGATATGTTAGTTAGGTTGCTCTAACGGACAAATGTGCCAAGTATCAAAACTTTATGAATTGGTTCCCCTAAAATGTATAATTTGACTAGTCTACACTTGGGTTGATTGTTAAATCGATTCGCTAGATTCGGAGGTAGTCGCTGTGGCCTTTTTTAGGCGCTAGTTCGAACCTAAAGTCGCTAGATCTAGCTAAAAATTCGCTAGAATGGCAACAGTGGCTGGTTAGCATAGTGGGGCTACCGCATTACAACCCACGCCATGCATTCTTCCTCCGCCAACATATTTAGTTCCCGCTCGCTTATGAAAACAAGTGTCGCGGGCCCCATGTAAGCTTCCGCGGACCCACATTTGGGAAAACCTGTCATCCGTTGTAAATTGGCTGTTTATTTCATGCTCCAATTACTACGGCTAAGAAATTCGCATATTTTCATAAAAACAATTATTTCCGAAGGTGAATGGCATCACTAAATGTTCGAGCATATTTGAAACTTATGCATACATTCAAAATTACATTGCGGAAAAGAGACATACGCATATGCATCTAAACGGCAATACATGCATTCGTAATTGATAACAATGAAACACGCCCACAATCAAACGTAAAAAATCTGATGTGGCCCCACATGACTTTCTCCACACCTGTAATATTTTTAAAAATTCCAAATAAATTAAATGATAATAAACATTTTATAGTATAGCTTTGTACGGGGCAGAAACTTGGACGCTAAGAAAAATGACATCAAATACTTGGAAAGCTTGGAAATGTGGACTTGGAGGAGAATGCTGAAGATAAAATGGACGGATAGGATGAAAAACAATGAAGTGCTACGAAGAGTAGGAGAGAAGCGAATGATTATACAGACTATTAGAAAGAGGAAGGCAAACTGGGTTGGACATTACCTGAGGGGAGAATGATTAAAGACGTGTTAGAAGGAAAACTAGATGGGAAAAGGGAAAGAGGTAGGAAAAGGTTTCAGCTGATAGACGATTTGAAAAGGAAAGAGAGTTATCAAGATTTGAAGAGGGCAGCGGAAAATAGGAGTATATGGAGAATCAGGTTTAGCAATAAGTAATCACGGACTGTCTACGGACAGACTACCTATGATGACGAAATATTTTAAGGAACTGCGAGAAAATTTTAAATACTACCAAGAACTGAAACACTCTCAAACCGTAGCCTTCTGATATTGGATATAGCCTCGAAGCTCCATCAATTACGAAAATAAAAAGGAGCGTTACTAAGAGGTAACTAAACGTAAAGTGTTTACAATAGTCGCCGATGGGTGGTGTGGTTGTGGCAGCTAAAACATTTAGTTTTTACGATATCTCTTAAACAATGCATTATATGAGAAAACGTTTCGAACACATTGTAGAAAATTAAATTTCCTATAACTTTTATGCTAAAACAATTTGTCATGCATCAAATATTAAAGCAAATACTTCAAAATAACGGATAAGCGACAAGAGTAAACATCCACTTCCGGTTGACCGATTTTTACCAAAAACTAGTTAACTCTTTTAACATTAATAAAAATGTTAAATATAAAATTTCGCGTTGGCCTGATTAATCTGTCACATACATACACACACACACACACACACTGACAGACATCATCGAGAAAATGATCAAAACGTGTTCAGGGGATCTCCGTTTAAATTTCGAAATCGATTTTTTTCATGAAAACTATTTTCCCCTATACTACGTATGGAGAAAGTAAAAAGTAAATGGACGAGGACGAGACTTCGTGAATTCTATAATCAAATAAAAATAGCAATACGGGAAAGCATTTTTAAGGAAATTTTTTTATATATAACAAAATAAATCCCGAGATACTTTTAGTTAACAATCACCAGTTCCCTCTTATTCTCCGCCACTCTCGTGTGACCGATTCCTCCCCCACCTAGTACAGTCTTCCCCGAAACAATGTTCAACCTCCTCCCCTTCTCTCTATCTTCTGTTCATGACTACTTCCCCTTCCTCGCCTCTCGTTCTTCCCCCTATTCTCACCTCTCTCATGTTGGTATATGTGGACGTTTGCCAGAGATGGGCCCACTTTGTCGGTATTTAGTTATGAATGCAGCCGTATTCTGTGATAAATTACGAGTAAAATAAAAATGTCAAACTCCTATGTTGAAAAATAAATTTTTTTATTGAATATTATTACAGATAATATTTTAAAAGAGTGTTTTGAGAAAATTGAAGCCAGAATCACGATATTAAAAATAAGTTCTACTCGTACTTCACTTATCGATACAATTCCTCGATAGGGCCATTCTTAATAAACCAGAGAATCGTTCCATGCACTTCTCTAGATATCGATATTTTCTCCCCTTTTCACAATAATGCTGATATCTCCGACACTAGAATTGACGGCGGACGTCCACAACAATATTGCCTATGTTTCGAATGCTTGTTACACCTGAAGACCGAAATCGGTCGTGTCTCGCAGTTATTTGTGGAAATTAGCAGAAGTTTTTAATGGAAATTGCTTTCTCGTATTGCTATTTTTATTTTAATCAAACCTAAATATAAGAATAGAAACTCGTATCACAAGAGCAAACGCTGTGGAGGTCACAGGGAGGAAGGGGGAAGGAGAGAGAGAGAGAGAGGGGGAGACCCCTCGCTCCACAAACGAATTGCATCTCAGTGCACGAGGCGGGAATACTGCGGAGCGAAAGAGCAGCTATATTACAAAGGTACGATCCGAGAAATTGAAGAAGTGGGAGAGGGGCAATTCTCGCTGATACACATCAAGCGATTAATTATGGCATCTCATTTCGTGTACAAGAGACACATTTTCCTTCCTTTTTCTCTTCCCTTCCCTCTCTCCGCCTTCATCTCTCCCTCCCTCAGCCCCACTCCCCTCTTATCCTACCCTCCCACCACCTCGTTGGTTTCCCATCATTAAGAGGAACCGAAATCCCATTCCGACTGTGCACTTTAGAATTCGTAGAAATTCCCCCTTTGTCCACGCCGCTTCCTTCCCGAACGCTAACCGACCAATCACGAACGCCCACGGTGACGCAATTATTCCCTAATAACCGTCGTGATTGGCCGATCGATCGCATCGCAACCACTCTCCACTCTCCTCCCTCTGTCCTGAATTTCCCACGTCACCCTATTCGGCCCTCTCCCTCCCTCTCTCTCTCTTAACCTCAAATACTCACACGCTGCCCCATCCTGGACTTCCAAAACCCGCTCCAAGCCCGCCACCCCACCAACTCCAATCATCACCACCAGCAGGACGAAAAAAGAGTAATAAACAAAAGTCGACGGAATAAACATCGATGGTGAAAATTCAGCGATCAGCCCACGCGCGCTCAAAAACAAGAGAAAGAGTGCTCTAGCCATTGCAATGCACCCACGGGGAGGAATTATTAATGGCGTCCCCAATCCGATTCCCCCCCTCTCTCGCTATACCTCTCATTCCCTCCGTTTTTATTTTCGAGGACCAATTGTGCCCACTTTCCTCCCCACATACGTACGCTCACACGCACACTGTCACAGACACACACCCACGCATACGAATCCAATATACCACCAAACTCCCACACTGCCCCCATCCTCGCCACTCCACCCACCGCTGCCACACTCCATGAAAAACATCCACCCTCATGGGAGCCATAGGAATTGTTTGAGAGAAGGAGAGGTTGCAAGGACGCAGAGACGGTTGATATAGAGTGACACGAAGGGGTAAGATGTGTGTGTCAACAGAGAAAGAGAGATCAAGTGAAGAGCGATAAAACTAGGTATACATATGAGAACAGAGTCTACAGTTACTTAACTTGTGGAATCTTTCCATATTCTTAAATGAGAAGATTTGTTTTAACACGGCGAAACCATTGTCAAAATAAAAAAATGTTGAAGTGGAAATATACAAATCTTCTCATTTAAGAATATACATATGAGAGGTCTAAACGAGACGCATGATTCGAAGCAACGTTTCCCTCTTCTATCTTTCGCCAGCCCTGCGAGATGGGAGAGAAAGACAAAAGGAAGAATGCGTTTCTGAATATGCCGCCGCGCTTATAATTACATTCGTTGTGCCGTGACTAGTCTCCCCGAGAGGAAAAGAAGTATGAACGATAGATGAGAATAACATGAAAGGATATCGTACAATGGAAGGATCCCTTCAAAGTGGACATGTAAAACTGTGTGGGTTATTTGTCGGGAGAATATAAAAAGTTAAATCTCTTCATATAAACAATGATGACAATTTGATAGAGAAAGAGCGAAAGGGGGAGAGTGTGATGGAAAATGTAACGGAAGAAGTTAAGGCGCAAAAGGGGGGAGGGGTGGCGGAAAGAGTGTGGGAGGGACCTTGTGAGGAAATAATGAGAAATTACTAAAAGGAGGAAAGTAAAAATGGAACGGAAGGCTGTGTGTGGGATTTCGAGGGCTTCTGGTGTATTCCACGGAAGGGGAAAGGCGACAAACGAGTCTTGATTAGACTACTGACTCTGATTTATAGGCAATCGCAAGGACGAGCGTAAATCCAGATTAGTCTGTATGTTCAACAGTTTTGGAAAATGTGTTCTTTTGATTTGATGAGCGCAGATTAATCAGTTTACACGACAATGACCTTCGGAAGTTCATAAAATAGGTTCGGTCTAAGGAAACCTTTTGCTGACAGAAGGAGGTCGTGGGCGGCGAATCTCTTATGAAAGAAAAAACAATAACGACGGCATGCGATGAAATTGGAGAACACTCGGCGAAGGATTAAATTTATAAAATTGTCTCGCAAACGTCAACACAAATTCCAGGCTAACATCGAAATTTAAGAATCGTGAATTGGATCGAGCAGCGGTTGATTTAATTAACGTGATCCGTCCATAAATATAAATTAATGTGGTTGCAATGAAAGACTTCTTCATTAATTGTGTCCTATAAAACATACATTTATATAAAAAATAATAGAAAATCAAAGCAATAAGCAGCTACTATGATAAAGGTGAAATTGTATTCCTTCGATTTAATGGTGTTTCAACGCTTTGAAGCAATTGCGTTTCCAATTTTGTATCACTTCACTACTGGCAATGTCAAGCTACTAGTACATGGGGGAAATAAATTACAATAGATTTGGCGGCGATCATCTTCCGCGAAGAGATATGAAAATATTGGGGCCTTTAATGTCAAGCAAAAATTCCACGCAATTAAAATATTTAAGCTTCATTTCTAGTGAGGGAAGTCATTCGATTGGTCAATTTTTCTGCTCACCACGCAAAGCGATTCGACTGAAAAAATCAGCGACACGGACATCGCTGTCTGCGAAGTCGAATTGGCAACGTGTTGCGACACAGACGCCTGTGGCGCCGAGTCACATAGCTTAAACACGTGCAGTCGGTAATTCAGTGCCAGTTTTGGAACGACTTAGGAATGTATCAATTACTTTATAAAAAAAATTATGAATTTCAAAACAGAAATCCCGTAAAAAGTAAATCATAAAAGTGGGAGTTAAAAAAAAAACCGCAAATGAAGCGGTGGCAACAGACGTTACATTCAAATACTAATAATTTCTAGGAAAGGCGAAGTGGAAAACACGTTCGTCCTACACACAGATAAAGCGTTCCGCCGTCGAACGCCACTCCCTTTCCAGAACTGTCATTTATGGGAGAAACGCATTAAAACTTAATTAATCTAAGTTCATCACTAAAGACGCGCACCAAAGGCAAAATTTTGGTAATTAATCCCGCAATAAAAAAGGCAAACTAAACCGCGCTGTGCCGAATAACAAAGGAGGGACCGAAATGAAAACGACTGAAGGACGATGCAATATGACGGTACGGACAGGAGGGAGGGGGAGTGGAGGAGGAGGAGAGGGGGGGGGGAGAGGGAGGCGGAGTCGAGGCGTGGATGGAGATATATATATGCAACGCCCAAATGAGCAGAGCCGCGCTACACACATTGACGTCATGGCGTTGCGGTCGCATCCCTTCCCCCTCCCCTTAGGAACCCCATCCCCCGCTGCGGAGTGACCGTAACCCCCTCCCCACCCTCTCCACATCTTCCTCCGCCACCTAACCTCCCCCTCCCTCCCCCTCCGGCTGCGGCGGACCCCGGTGACCCTCCCACTCGACACAAGCAGCGGCGACACTGAGGGCGTGCTCGCTTTGCATTATCCCCCCTGCCACACCCCCACCCGCAACACTCTCCGGCACGTCAAAACCTTCAAGTGTGCAGTCATGCACTGCCATATTATAAATCTGGCGGGGGAGAGAGAGAGAAATGAAAAAATCTTTTTTTAGCTGCGCTCGCTTGTGTATATGCGCGTCTGTTTGTGTGTGTCGCTGGCAACAATTCAGTGTCGCCGTGCGAATGGCACGGACGCACGCGGCGATTGCACTCGTCGCTCTTGGATACAGTTAGTCCATTTTAGCGATTTTTTCCTCTATTTCCCTCCCTCGATTGTCCTCGTTTAAAAGATTAAACTGGAGAGATGGAGAGCGAGAGAAAGAGAGAGGGAGAGAAAGAGGGAAAAAGAGAGGGCGAGCTGAGCGCTGTGAAGAGTGAAGGGTTGTGAGTTTTTATTTTAAAATCTTTCAAGAGAATATGAGAGTTGCGATTTGTAGGAATGTAGAAGTTTGACATGAAGAACAGTTCATACTCGTTATTTCCATTTGAAAATGATGAAAATCCAAGAGGTTGCATTCATTATCTTTTTATAGCATTTCCACATTACATTAATCACTTCGACGCGGTTATGCAATAGACTGAAATCGAAAAATATAGTAAAGATGTTGAACAAATTATGAAAATCGAATTACCTTCGTTCGCAAGCAAATTGACGATTTCTCTCTCGGTTGCGATCTGCATTTGTCGGGATTTCGGGTAATGAATCATGATTGGCGCATTCTTTCGATGTTATTAAAATTTACCGTCACTCAAAATTGAACACATAAAGCACTTTTA
Organism: Tanypteryx hageni; assembly: GCA_028673005.1. Lineage (NCBI taxonomy): Eukaryota > Metazoa > Arthropoda > Insecta > Odonata > Petaluridae > Tanypteryx > Tanypteryx hageni. Next base: position 8,884,978 of record CM054117.1, read on the forward strand.
TTTAATAGGACACACGATGATGTTAAATAAATCATTCTCGCAATGCATTTCATTATTAATAACTACGCAAAACAAAACAAGCTAATAAATAAAAGCTCGGGTCGGGCCAGGAATACGCGATAACGAAATAATTCAATCGAACACAAAAATGAAATTAAAAATCGAAAAAGGGGCGCCATCTGTTCCCACTGCAGCCTTCAGTTCATAACCCGAGAAATTGTTAATCGTTAAAGAAATTCTAAAGCGAAATGTCTCAACGGTCAAGTTCGTCCTAGAAGAAAGAGCTCCTAACAATTTCGATCGTTACAATCTCTCGAAGAACAATCCGTTCGAAAGTGTTCTCCATTTCTGCCCCGACCCAATCCCTCGCGCCGTCGATACATGCGCCCGCCGCCATCCATACGAACCCCTGACCCGTATATGTAAATCGGGCAAAGACAATGCGAGCGAAAGGACGCACATCCACGCGCAACGCTACTCCCGACGCCAGTCTAAGCATGCCTAGGAGAAAGCGGCGCATAAACAAATAAAGCGTCGTCGAAGCGCTGGTGCGCGCTCGGATTCGCGCACGCACTCTCGCGGAGGGATTTTTAGGACGTGGAAACAATCGTGATCGAACAAATGACTCTCGGTGCACGCACCGAGGGCGTGCTACTTAGTCGGCGCGAGTGAAAACAATAAGCGAAGGTTATAGTCATATATAAAGGGCGGACGGGATTAACTCACGTCTCCTCCGTGACGGCTGCAGGGGGAGTTACTTGACACCTAGCTAGATTCCCGCTTTAAACTTTACCCCTGCCACCCTCCCACCGCCGCCGCGTGGTAAGAGATTCCGAAAGACGTATCGAGATGAAAGCATTGCTCGGAGGCCAATTGAGGAGGTAATGGCCGCTGACTGACACCTCCCACTGCCCCCCCCCCCCCCAAACCCTCTCTCCTCCCCTACCTTCACCTTTACCCATTCCCTGCTCATCGCCGCCACTTCAATCATTTCTCTGTCGCTCTCTCCTTCTCTCCCATCATCCTCTTCGTTCAAATTCCTTCTCTTATGCTCGAAAGCATCATGCAGCTGTTACGTCTCAGATGAGAATGGAGACTCAATTGAATCTTCGAGAACGTTATCTAGAATTTGAAAATAACAATCCCTTCGAATAAAATACGGGTCTACTTTCTCTTGACATAAGGAAAAGAGAGGGAATATAAATGATAGTTTTATTCAAAGCCACAATATAGTTAATAGAAACTGAGATAATCGAAATTAATAAGCTGCAATGCCATAAAACTTTGCAATTTAAAGAACGCGATCGTATTTCCAACAATACTATACTTTCAACATACTAGTTCTCTTTTAAGATTTTACATAGTATTGGTAGAGTGAATAAACAAAACGATAAGCCGAACAAATTTTATTTAAAGTCCCGCTGAAATTTTCGAAAAAATTAAAGTAATTTTCTTTATTGTTTAAACGCACAATTTCGCGACAAAAAAACTGAAACGTAATATGAGCCTATTTTCTCTCTCTTTCTGCTTCTCTCTTTCCACTTCGAAAAGCCCTCCAATTTATTAAACAAGAAAACCTATACCGGACCAGCTTTTACATTTTTTCCTCTAATATTCCGCTCAATTAAAGAGTTAATTTACGTCCTCCATTAAAAAAGTCCCAATCAAAAAATGTTTTAAAACCGGATAACAGGCGCAAAATGTCCCCCGTCCCTTTTTCCCACACCAAACAGCGATCGAGCCCACCGCTCGATGGAACACGAGCATCGGATAACGAACGCGAAAATGACGCAAACTGTCGCGAATTGAGGCGTACAGCCATTCCGCACGGCCATCCTCCGCTCCCCCACCCAATCTGCCGCTACGGAACACACTGCCAAACGTTAACCCATCCTTCACTCACCCGAAATACAACGCACGTGTCTCTCTCTCGCCCCCATCGCAAAAGCCATCCCCGATAACTCTTCTTCCCACTCCACCCACCTTCCTCTCGTCCCACCTCCCCTTTAATCTCCTCCGCCCACCCCATTCCCCCGCCCACCTCCCATTCCGCACACGAGAAGGGGGTCACAAAGTGGCGAGGAGTAGGATGAAAGAGAGAGAGAACTAGCACCACGGTGAACATTAACCTTGCGCCAATGATTTCGGATCGAAATGATTCCAAGCATTGAGAAATTCGGAAATTTCTAATTATATGAAAACGTCCGATATGAAAAGCTTAAACATTCACATCTAATCATTATCAGCGGAAATAGTTTTTAGAAACTGACTTCGTTAGGTAAAAGAAAACTCGATGGAAGCGAAATAGAAATAATAAGTGTATCATTTCCGATTAAATCGATCGTTCGGAATGAAATCCAGACAGAATTAGAGCTGTCACATTGCCATAGATTTCAACAGATCTCTCTCACAAAGAGTTCTTAGACATTTCAATTATGAGTGACAGGCTCTTCTTTAATATTTCGATCGAGCATTCCGAAGGCACGGAACGATTGCCAACGCTCTTCGACTCGCGCAGTTCCACGCTTATTTAAGTTTCGAATTTTTCTCTCCGGCGAAAAAGAGTCGCTTTAATCGTGAATTGTATCGCCGACGTGTTTCGTAAAAAAGCTTCGGATTTTTATTCTGACCTGCGGGGAAAGGATGATAAATGACACACGTCCCGCTATTAAAAACAAACAATTTAAATTTTATTTAATGATTCAATTAAATAGCGACATTTCTCTCGGAATTTACACTCGCATTGACTTTGCGCCGCAAAACAAATAACCGGAATAAAGACTAATATAGCTGACACAAAGCTACATATTTCTAAAAAAGATTAAACGCGGAACATTTTATTACCTTTTCCGTCATTGGAAATAACAGGATCAAATTATCGTAGAATATTTTTAATTAATTCCCAGTTAAGAATACCTTAATTACGGCTTTCCTCCTATTCGTGAATGCGGTCGTTAACAATTTCAACTGACCTAAACAGCCAGATGCGTTTTAAAATAAAAACTATATAATTAAGTTGAATATCTTCACGCATATTGCTTCTTTTAAAAGAGAATCCTAACTGGAATCCTTATTTGCAGGGTAATTCGCGATAAGCGATGCGTCCGACCCTAACGTCGCTTTGCTCATTCCTCGCTCCGCCATTCAGCGACCAAAAGCCAGAGCAACGCCTCTGCAAAAGCAAAGCTCCACCGAAATGACTCCGGGAACTCGCTCTCGGGCGCGAGCGAAAAGAAACGACGGAAAACGACGACAAAGCGGCACGAGATGATAAAAAAACGAGAGTGACAGTCGCTAAAAAATCTCTCTCATTAACCGCATCACTCCTCCAGGGTTCGTCGAGCGAGAGAGATTGGTTAAAAGAGAAAAGAGGAATGGAAAATCAACCCAATCCCATTTCATCTCTCCTCTTACTCATCCACGTAAAATAAAAAAGATGAGCCGCGATGAAAATTTATATCCCAAGCCTCCCTCCGCCTTCCTCCCTCTTTCCGCCTCCCTCCTTCTTTCAGCCTCCCTATCTTCGCCTCCCTCTTTCCCTCTGCCTCCCTCCCTCCCTCCGCCTCCTTCCACCCATCTGCATCCTCTCGCAAACTTTCTCCTCCTCAATCTCCAATACAAATCGGAGGCAATTGTTATTAAATTTTCCCCACCGTTTCTAATAATTCACAAAATGCTGTCCAATAATTTTCCCCTAGATCTCGCAGCAACCACGACACTATAAACGAGCCCAAGAGGATCACACTCATAAGGTACATATTTGAAAAAACGGAGGAAAAGATAAAGACAGGTGGAGGGGTGAGAGAGAGAGAAGGTAGAGGAAGAGTGGAAGTGGGGTGAGGGAGAGGGAGGGAGGATAGTGAGGCATAATTACAAATGGAGTTAGAGAAGGGAAGATCAAAGGGACGAGAGAGAGAGAGAGAGCGTTGGCGTATGAGCATCGGATCGAACCGAAGACGAGGAGAGAGAGAGACACGTAGGAGGGTTTTGAAAGCGACCGTGGCGAGCTACGCGGGAAGAGCGGGAGGCGGTGATGGCGAGGCACAATCGATTAGCCCATGCATTATTCACCCACGCCACCACGATCGCAGGACGGGCGCTTCAAAACCCTTCCTCCTCCTCCTCCCCGCACCGCGTCGAGAGGCTATATAACCGTCCTCCCCCTTTCCCTCCCCCGCTATCCTTCCGCCATTTCCCTCGCCCCGACTCGTGGAAAGGTAATTTACCGGGTTTGCTGCACGACGGAGGGAGGGAAGAAAGGATGGTGGGGGAGGGAGGGGGAGAGGGAGGGAGGGAGGTGGGGGAGAAGGGACGGGAAGGAGAGGCAGTATGTGTGCGTGAGCCATTAGGGATGAGTGTTTTATTCGGGAGAAGGGGAATGAAAGAGAGATGCGATGAATTGGACTATGAATAGACGATGGATGATTCTCAATAGGAAGCATTTGAGTGAGCATGTAGCGGCGGCCGAGGGGAGGTCAGGATGATGCCTATGTTTATATGTTCGTGGGAATTGAATGGCGGTCCTCGGGATGAACGAGCTTCCACCGCACACGAGCCAATCATTAAAATCGACAAGGATTATCTAAGCGAGTTTTTTTCCATTGAAAATTCTCCTTGGCGCCTTGCTGTTTGTTTGGGGTTCCGGATTCGACAACTGATGATTAATGTGCGCTGTGTTACAAGCAAAAAATGGGCGAATGATATTATAATTAATTCCTAAGTTAGTATAATACGTTTAACCGGTGTCTACAAGAACAAAACGAAAAATTAAATTTTCATCGAAAGTTTGCTGCTAAAATGTTTATAAACCATAAGAGTGGGCAACCAGAATACAATAAAACCCTTATTCTCTCGGTCATTCTGTCCGTAACGCTCAATATCTCAGCCGTTTCTTCAGCGAAATCAACGAAATTTGATAGGATTGCGATACTATAATTTTATAATAAAGGTATAATTTTTTAATATTGTTTTATTGCAAAGCCCGTTATAAACGGGCTAATTCATCTAGTATAGCGTAAAACACGTGAAATGTCTGGCGCTAGGGACACGTAATCGAAACGAAAGTATCGATACCGTAATCATATGATGTATCGAATGAAAAGTATCGATACCACAAAAGTATCAGGCCGAAAGTACCGATGTCACTAGAAAATCGAAAGAAAAGAATCGAGTACAAAAGTACTTGGTATCGAAAGGAAATTACCGATATGAGTAAAGTATCGATACTTTTTTCGTATCCCTAACTGGCGCTAATAGAAATCCCGCATATTGCAAATTGTTGGTTCCTCCGTCTGACATGTACTCAAGATTTATGACCACTTTGCACGCATAACCTCAGGAGAGGCTGCAGATCACCTTCTTACAAAATAAACACAATAAAGATACATTTTAAATCGCATTACGATAACCACCATTAAAATTAAGCTAACTTTGAATGTCGCAAAAAAGACACGAACATATCATAACATGAATGAGACTTGCACGGGACTGTTAGAAATGGAAAAGTTTTCCGTATTGTATAATATGCATGTAATCGAAGCTGAAGAAGTTTAACAAGATCAAGTCATAAAACAAATGGACAATTAAACGCATCGAAAGTAATTTACAAGACTCACGACCTACAAATTGCGATTTGGTCTCAATCGTTGAAAATTTCGATGATATCCTTTTCAAGTAACGACAATTAACCATTTCACCTCTAGATGAAAAGAATATAAATACTTACATATGAAAAACCGCCATTTACTAAATACGATCTAGGCGATTTGCAAGCATGCAACGGTATTGTTTATTCGATCGACTGAGCGGCTCGTGCTACTGCGGCAAGGAAATTTTGGTACTCTAATTACTAACCATGAAAACATTGCGTCATTTTCTCGGATATATACAAATGGTTTATGGCTTGAAAGTTCTCTCCATCGACAAATGAACGTAATAAACGAGAAAGGACGGAATTTATAGGAAACATACTAGTACGCACTTGAATGCCCATTCAAATGTCCCTATTTTAAACTGAGATGTAAGAAAAAGGCAAAACTACTCTTTTCGCGCAGAAATAAATTCTTTCCGAGGGATATTATTAAACACATCACGTTTTATCGATTAACGTGCTTATATTAACAATTAATTAAAATTTTATATTTTAATGCTTTCCAAATCTCCTTTTCTAAATGAATATAAAGTAAATGTATTTACTAGCACATAAGTAGGGTATGGATTTTTCGGGTTTAAAACAATTTCATTCGGAGAGATAATATCGGGTTTTATTATTTTCCTTTTCATTCGGGTTCAAATCCGGCATAAATAAGTTACAGATTTTTCTAAGTTTAAAAAAAATTCAATCTCGGGTAATTTTCGGGATTTATTATTTTGTAATTTGGATAAAATGATTTTTAAATAAAAATCTTTTTTTTTTATTTAAAAGTTTTACCACAATCAAAACTTTTTATTATACCTCAAGTATGGTTGAGAGTGTGATATCTTGTGTTAAACACCTCCAGGTTGAGAGGAACACCTCGCAGGCTGCACAAATATCTTGCTTCCCGTTCAACGACTTTTGAAAACACACCAGTCATTAGTGAAATAATTTTTCTTTCGTAGCGTTTTCAACTAACAGACACTTGGGCTCTTTTTTCCTTATCCTATCAAAGATCTAACAGCGACTAGCTAAGGCGCGTCCTTGACTATTCGTGGTGCGAGAAAACCAAGGTGATTATGATTGTGCTACAAAGTAAGCTTATGAATAAATTGATTACAAAGAGAATAAACAAATCGATCAAGAACATCTCGGACTGCACTCAAGTGCTGAGGTTCCTACAAGCGCCAGAATAGAAATTCTGTGACCAAATCTAAAAATAATTGTTTAAAGAAAACTAATAATTTCAGTTTTTTTCGGAGTTTACCCAAAATTTAAAGGCAATCGAAGGGTGAATATCTGGTAAAAATCGGGTAAAACCCGAAAAATTCATACCCTACACATAAGTCGTCCTTGCATGTAAGCCGCAACCTTGTTTTTTGAGAATGAATCTAAGGAGAAAAGTTCCCGGATATAAGCCACGTCTCAAAAATCATGACTGGGTCTAAACCTGAATCACGAGAGCCATTTAGCGAAGTTTTAACGAACTCAACTCTCACAATTATGGACTTCTCCAATATTTTCTCAACGCGTATAAGCTGCATCCTCTTTCTATAGTCGCAAAATTCGGAAAAATGTTTCGCTTAAATACGAGTAAACACGGTGTATATATATTTTTAGCGTATTTTATTTAACCCCTCAAGCCCGGAGGAGATTTATTAAATCCCACCCGTACGGCCGGATGAGGTTTTTAAATTTTCAGGATTGCGTTGCAAAAACGTTCAAAAATATTAAAATAATCATAACTTGAGAAGTTTTCTCTTGATTTTTCTGAATTTTTTTGTGGATTTAATAAAAACATGAAATTTGTAAATATCTATTTTTCGTATAATATTTTACATACAAAGATTGTTGGAGTAGAAGAGAATGTACACCAATCGCTAATTTTCCGGCGTGCATTCGCGCTTTATATATAACATTCAGCTCCGGAAAATCTATAGAAGATATTGATGTGCAATCTTAATAAGAAAATATCTTAAATTAGTACCTATTTCATTCTGCAAGTCTACCCATCTAAACCAATTAGGTAAAAAATTTCACGAATCTCAACTTTTTCATGTCTTGACTAGAAATTTTTAAGTAAATGTAGTATTATGGATTTATTAAAAGATGATTTATTTATAATATAAACGTTTTAGTTATACAGTCATCATTCTTAGTCATTACAGAAGTCACATAGAAGAAATGGTTGCATTTCGTTCATTGGAAAGGGAGATATGACGTTGTTTAAAACACGGAAAACTTTAGCTTATAGGTCCTTCCCAAATATTTTAAAAAAATTTACACGTGCGTAATTGGATTCAACAAGAAATGCCTTATAGCTTAGTAAACACTTTTAGTAATCTATTGTGTAAATATATGGAAGAGCTTTTCGTGATTTTTGCTGGCGTGTCCTCTTCTTGCCTACCCGCTTCATCGCTGCTTTGGCCCTACACAACAGCGAAGCACTTATCTGAAGAGGAAAACAGACCTCGTCTTCTTTCAAATGTCAAAGAAAAGGAACTCAATTTGGTGGATTCCCTTTCCTCAGGTATTTATGGGTCAACTTTAGAAACCGAAAATCCGTAGGTCCGTGGTAAAAACTAAAATTCTATCACAAAACTAAACCTATATTATACGTAAACAAATACTTACAAATAGATATACTCAATACCCCGCAATTTTTGTCGAGATTAAAATAAAATTCTAAAGGTCTTGAAAATTATATGACAGATATTATCCTTCTCATAAAATGCCTCTCTTTGAGGCGTGGCACTAAATTATCGGAAGAATGTCGGCCTTGGATTTTGAAATCAGCTGTTTTGACGTTGACGCTCTCCTATGAAGCGATGAACGAAGGATCGCGCGGTAATGGAAGGTAATGTTTACAGAAATGTTTTTACTCAAAATAATTCCATTCTTCATCAATTGCATTGTAAACATTTGTAATAAGCTGTGCATAGACAGACATAAGATGTTTTCCTTTCTTTCTTTACATACCGACGAAGACCTTTGTCGCATGACATAAGCCAAACATTTCCTCCAGGAAAAAAGAGGAGAAAAAAAGTGCTCTCCTTTGAAATGATACACAGTTCCTATATTGCATTTCAAACACCAAGGAAAGGTTCCTTGCTGCATTGGAAAGCGACTTTTATACGGAGAAACACCATCATATCATAGCAAAATTGAAAATTCTATCGCAAAATTCAACGTTGATTATATATTTTATAATAGAGAAAAAAAGTACAGGACAAACATAGATAGGAAGCACAAAGCTTCCTCTTTCAAAATATATATAGGTTAATTAGATTTAAAGAAGTCTCTAGCGTCAAAAGATAAAATAAATTAGGGCTGTCGCATGACGGAATAGTACGCCTGACGGCCGATTATACAGTTTTTTGCATGACGTAATAGTACGCCTGACGGCGTTGAGGGGTTAATAAACGCGCTTACGTTTTCGCTCGGTCTGTCCGTCCGTTCGTCCCTGCAATAAATTAAATTAAAATCGCAAATAAATGGTAAAAGAGATAAAAGACTGAAAATTGCAGGGTGAACATATGTGATCTGTGACGCCATTTATTATTTCGCTGCCAAAGAGAAATCGGTGATTGGCAGGGGTTGCCTTAAAAATATTCTAATTAATATTCTGAGCAAATGGTTAACTTCCTAAATTAAAAGTTTTCACTATTTGTGCGATCATTAATATTAATTCCTTCCGTAACACTGGAGAAGACCATTTTTTGAAAAGTCCAGGAGCGTCATGGGAGGGGAGAGAGGAACTTTTTCGAAGAAATTTGAGAGAGTTAGGAGAACTCTATTTAGTAATGAAGTATGTTCATATCATAAGCACAAATACTTTAATTTGCGGTGAAAATGGCCCGTGAGTTAATGTGTTTTGATGATAATTTTTATATTTAAGATGTTTACAGTTTAGAAATCTAACGTAAGAATATAATTTTTAAATAGTTATATTACTAAGTCTATAAAGAATTTTAAGTTTGCAATTCTCTATTAATTTCAATATAAATAAAACGCGCTTCTTCATATTCCGATTGTAAATGAAGCACCCATTAAAATAAATTATTTTCGAAATAGAGTTAGCCTCTAGCTCCTTAAAAAATCACTTTAAATAGAGGCTTATGCTCAAGAAGTCCATTTTCAGTATAGTTCTATGAAACCATTTCCTACTCTCCCTCCCTCTTCCTCTATTCTCCCTTCCTGGGGAGCGGGGGGGCACCAGGAGGGGTGGAGGTGGAACAGGAGCAGTTGGTGAGAGACGAGGGACGGTCGGGGGAGGGAAAAGGAAGCTTCGGGGAAGGGAAAGGTGGAGTGGAGGCGAAAGTGTTGGAGTGAGGCGTCGCGAGGCGAGTTGCACGGTTCTCGCATTTTCCGCGCCAGAGGAAGTGAGAGGGGCGGATGCGGCGAGGAGGGCCAGCGGAGTGAGGAGCGAAAGAGGCAGAGAGGGGTGGGGGAGAGCGGTGGAAGGGAGAATCTCGGGAAGATCCGAGGATTAACGCCACGGGAGGTTAATGAGGCCTACCTTTGGCCGCAACCTGTGCATAACCCTTCGCCTCCCGGCCCCCACCCCCAAGACCGTCGCCCTGACTCCCGCCCCTTGCAAAGCCCTCGCCCAGCGCTCCTCCCAAACCAAGCCTCCAGTCTTCCCCTCTTCCTAACTCGAAAAGACTAGGGCAAGCGAGTAGGCTCAAGTTATCACCCCACCCCCTCCGCTCACCGGCTGACAATGGCCCTTTCTATATCTTCGGGTCCCACCGTTCCATATTCACCGGTCGTTGGGGAGATTCTCCCTCCCGCCCATCCTACTCCGATCCACTCCTTTCGCCCACGCGAGCGGGCCTTTTTCCACAATGGTGGCCTCAGGGCGGGATGACCTAACCCGCTCCGCGACATCCCGAATAGATGGATAAGAGGGAAGGGTCGGAGAGGCCTTTATTTGCCTCGATTTATGTCATCGAATCGGATTAGCCCCTCATCTCTCTCTCTCTCTCTCTCTCTCTCTCTCTCTCACTCTCGGAGCGATGACAAAGGACGCCGTATTAAGAGGAGCCTTTTTTGTGAAAGGGCGGCCCCCCGGGGTGGCGGGGTCCGTCCCATCGAGGGGCTCCTTAGGACACGTCCAAAACACGCGCCATCATTTTCATAATATTTCTCTAAAGGTCCGAATGAAATGAGAGACATCTTAATTAATTTTTCTCTGGCATGAAGAGGTGATATCTAAAAATGCCCTAATAAACAGCTGGGCGAGGTGGAGTTTGGAAGGAAGGGGGAGGTTGAAGGCGATGGACGCTCGTATTGTTCGAAGGCCCCCCCGCGGACTTCGGATGGCAGAGTTGCGTGATTCGTTTGTTTTCCACTTTCGAGGGAAATATCGCGATTGCCAATGCATATGACCGAAAGGAATTATGATTATGGTGGGGGAAGACTTCGTGAGGGAGAGGGAGAAGAATTATAGGATGGAATAAGAGGCAAATCGTTGGACTTAAACACACAGTGGAAGTGACACGCGCACTAATACTTTCATTTGCGGCGAAAATGCCCCGCGAGTTAATGTGTTTTGATGATAGTTTTTCTTCGTATATTTAAGATGTTTACAGGATATATAATTTTAGGTCCAAAATAATTTACCCCGCTTAGTTTTCTTTTATAAAAGATGGTCAAAATTCCAGTATCCTAATAAGATATTAAGAAATGACACATCGAGTCGCGGTGGCTTCTCTTCTCTTTACTGTTCGTTCTACTTTGGGTCCCATTCGCAATTCCCTTTTTCCGTCCAACTTTCAATATATTTTCTCAGTCAAGATGTCCTTCGCTAATAGGATAGCAGCATAAGTGACAATTTGCCAAAAATATTAATCAAAACGAGGCAATATTTTTCATCGTGTGACTAACGAGGCTGTCCTTGATAATTCATTCGCCGCTTTTTTCCTATTTCCCGTTAATCCTATTCCGTTCTATGCGACACTTTTCTTTCTCCACTTCGCCTAATTTACTTCGACTTGACTAGAGAACATCTCTCCTCTCGCTCTCCGCTCTCTCTTCCTCCTCCTCATCATCGATCGCTTCGAATTCCATCTCCTTTTGAGGGTTTGGGCTCTTTATCGCTGCACCCAACTTCTCGCCTTCCTCCAATAAAGAATTACAGCCCGCTTCTTATGCTCATTCCGGATAGCGAGTCGCCAGATGATCACGTGACTCCAACAAGAATAAATTTCAAAAGCAGACAGGCGATGTAATAATTTTTATTATTTGCTCTTGATCTTTTCCCGATTTACAAATAAATAATTACTGCTAAGTATATGAAATGAGCTTTCGCTGTTTGCATTGAAATAAATAGATTATTATTAGTTAGTACTTGCAATGCAATGTGACAAATAGTAGAACAAACAGTTGTTGAAACAGCAACAAAAATTAAAACTAATTATTGCATTCGGGTTACAATTAATTTTAACTTAAAAGAAATACAACTACAAAGGTTTTTCATACAATAGGAATCGAAAGATGCATGGCGAAGGTATGCTATAAAAAAGGAAATCAAAAGAATTTTATAAAGAGGCGAGAGGGTATGGCTGGCGTTTCCGCAGATATGACCCGAGAGTGCCATCTACGTACGTGTATTACAGAAACGCTCGCGAGAGGGCAGGCGTGCTGCGCAGTCGGGCCATGAGGGAACTTGTTCAACCGGGTGGCCACAGCTTAAAGGACACACAAAAAATATAAAAATTGCATTCAAACGCGGGAAAACCAGGAGCGCATGAAAATTTACACGTTGGAACACCTCTGGAGAGCAAGGGGTTTTCTAAAAATAGGAACGGCGTGGAAAAAACGGCGAGAATTAAACGCTCAGTGGGGCGAACTCAAAAGGAGTGCGAGAATAGTTGGAAAGAGGAGTATGAAAATCGACTTCAAAGGAATTGAGGGCTTTGCAAGGTTCAAGGGTTGGGAAGGTGTTTCACGATGGAGCTAAGCGTGTAATATGGGTGAGGGAAATTTAATTTCGAGCTAGCACTTTAAATATAAAAATAAGTGCTGCGGCGAAGTGTGCATGCATATATATATATATATATATATATATATATATATATATATATATATATATATATATATATATCAATCATAGGTAGTCTGTCCGTAGACAGGTCCGTGATTATTCACTATTAAACCTCGTTCTCCATAAACTTCTATTTTCCGATGTCCTCTTCATATCTTGATAACTATCTTTCCCTTTCAAATCGTCTATTAGCTGAAACCTTTTCCTACCTCTTTCCTTTTTTCCATCTAGTTTTCCTTCTAACACGTCTATAATCATACTCTCTCTCCTCAGGTAATATCCAACCCAGTTTGCCTCCCTCTTTCTAATAGTCTGTATAATCATTCGCTTCTCTCCTACTCTTCGTAGCACTTCATCGTTTTTCATCCTATCTGTCCATTTTATCTTCAGCATTCTCCTCCAAGTCCACATTTCAAAGCTTTCCAAATATTTGATGTCATTTTTCCTAAGCGTCCATGTTTCTGCCCCATACATAGCTATACTCCATACATAGGATTTTATGAACTTCATGCGGATATCTTCCCTTATATTCCCCGTAAGTAGGTGTTTCTTTCTTCTGGAAGCCGCTTTTGCTTTTCCTATTCTAGTCTTGATCTCATCCGTACATTTTGCTTCTCTTGTTATGATGCTTCCAAGGTATTTATAATCTGAATCTAGTTTAAAAGGCTTTCCTCCAATACTTATGTTCAGATTCTCTTCTTTACCCGATATTCGAATGACCTTGGATTTTTCTATATTTATTTCCATACCGTTTTTCTACCTGTTATTACTAGTCTACTAATAATTTTCTGGAGTTTCTTTATCTTTCTTGCTAGAAGTACTTTATCATTCGCGTATTTACTGTTCTTATAATTCTTCCTCCAATTTTGAAATCTCCTGTGCATTCGACTTTCTCCATATATATTGAATAGGGTCGGCAATAGGCAGCATCCCTATCTTACTCCTCTATCGATATTTACTCCGCCTTCACGCTAACCACTACACCACCAGTGCATATATATATATATATATATATATATATATATATATATATATATATAGAGAGAGAGAGAGAGAGAGAGAGAGAGAGAGAGAAAGAGAGAGAGAGGGGAAAGGTGACAACTATAAGATAGGGGTACAAATATGGAATACTAGCTTATTTTACCACGTTACTGGTGCCATCTGTCGGAATATGCCGCAACTGTATCGGAAAATGCATAGAGGGATACTGGCAACAATTTTGTGAGTGACCGCCGACACAGTAAGTTGTGCAAGTGTTGAGAAGATTTTCTGTCATCAGAGAACTCTGCAGGTGCGTACTTATGACACCATAACTACAATTACCGTAATACTTACAGAAAGAATAATTATTACAAGTGAAAGAACAAATATCTAGCTTCCCGTAGCTTGTACTGCATATTTCATAAGAGTAGGAGAGAAGCGAATGATTATACAGACTATTAGAAAGAGGGAGGCAAACTGGGTTGGATATTACCTGAGGAGAGAGAGTATGATTATAGACGTGTTAGAAGGAAAACTAGATGGAAAAAAGGAAAGAAGTAGGAAAAGGTTTCAGCTAATAGACGATTTGAAAGGGAAAGATAGTTATCAAGATATGAAGAGGACATCGGAAAATAGAAGTTTATGGAGAACGAGGTTTAATAGTGAATAATCACGGACCTGTCTACCGACAGACTACCTATGATGATGATGATATATATATATATATATATATATATGTATATACTAGCACATATCCATCTTCTCGACTCTTTCTCTCCGCCTGGCCTCAACCTCCGCTAACCCTATTAGCCCCCTTACAATGTCTCCTTGTTACTTTGTAACTATTCGCACTCTACCTCATCACACTCCCTCTTTATTGGCTATCCACCCCTCCTACTCCCCACCTCCTCCAATCATCTACCTTCCCACATCACCCTGTCATTCCCCGCCCAGTGTGTCACTTTACGTTACTCTTTCGCTGAAGAAGGGCATAGGCCCGATAAGCTTGCGTGTGTTTTTGTGTTCGTGTGTTTTACGTGTCTCTTCGACGCCCCCAGCAGCCTGCCAGCTTGGTCCTCAACTTGGTGAGTGTCCGCTGGGCTTCCCTCAACACCTTGTTGCCACCCTCATCACTACCTTTTCTTTTCCTTTAGTTAATATATATATATATATATATATATATATATATATATATATATATATATATACAATGCACTGGTGGTGTAGTGGTTAGCGTGTCGGCTTCCCATTACAAAGTTCCTGGGTTCGAACCCCGCGAATGGAGGTTTTATAAAAAAACTATCATCGGTGCCTGGCAGTAGGCAATAGTACTGCCAGTATGGTATAGAGCTGAAAACAAAGATGCAGGCTAGGTCTATATCCAATACAGCTGTGGGCGTGATCGGGACAATTTTAACGGCTATAGTACTGCGATGTGGAAAGCAAGAGGGAAACAGCCACATTACAATCCCTAGTAAAGATTATATGGTTGGACAATATGAGTTCTCTCGAGGTAAAACAATCCGGAGGTGAAATAGTCTCCCAATCGGATCTCCAGGCGGGGACTGCCTTGAGGAAAACATTTGTCGAAAGTAATTTATGAAAGACACTTGCAACGTAAGAACGATGAGAATGGCAGGAAAACTAGAGAACTTGAAAGAAGAAATAGAGTTGAAATTATAGGACCGAGCGAAACTAAAAGGGAAGGAGAAGGACAATTCGACTCGGAATAGTTCACGGTAGTTTATTCTGGAGGAAATAGTGGGGAAAGGGGAGTAGCTCTGGTACTTAGGATAGATATTATGAAAAGCGTGACAAAGATAATAGCAACGAACGATAGACTGATGGCAATAAAGCTAAAAGTAGTCCCAGTGAACATGCTGATAATCCAGGTATATATCCCAACGTCAGCTCATGAAGATGAACAAATCGAGGAGATTTATGAGCAACTTAATGACATTTACGAAGAAGACGGAAGAGGAAAGGTAAACTGCATAATAATGTGAGATTGGAACAGCATAGTCTGAGAAGGACAGGAAGAAAATGTTGTCGGGCAATACGGACATGCGGAGAGAAATCGAGGAGGGGAAAAACTGGTAGAATTCTGCACCAATAATGACCTTGTAGTGACTAATACAGGGTTCAAAAACCATAAACGAAGGTTATACACATGGAAAAGCCCAGGAGATAGAATGAGATGCCAAATAGATTACATCCTTGTAAAACAAAGATTCAAGAACAGCATAAAGAACGCCATGGCATTGCAAGGAGCAGACATTGATTCAGATCACAGCCTTCTAATACTTGACGTAAGTACAAAGCTCAAACAAATAAGAAAAACGAGAAGAAAAAGACAGACTTGGGACCAAGAAAAATTGAAAGAAAGGCAGGATGTAGTCAGCATGAAGTTGGAAGATCTCCTAAGAAATTTGGAAAACAAACCAAAGACCGTGGATATAGAATGGGAAGAAATTAAAACCAGTATCAAGGATACCTTGGATAAAGAGATTTGAAAACAAGAGAAGAAAATCAGAAAACCATGGATCACTAAGGAAATGCTGGAGAAAATGGGTGAGAGACGAACATGGAAAAACGTTAACAGTGAAGAAGGTAGAGCCAAGTATATACGTATAAACAGAGAGTTGAAAAGGGTAACAGATAAAGCTAGAGAAAATTGGATAATAGGAAAATGTGATGAAATAGAACAAATGGAGAAGTTTGGACGGTACGATATGATGTACGCTAGGGCACTGGAATTAGAAGATAAGAAGTCGAATGGAATTTGTGGTAAAGTAATTATGAATACGGATGGAAAACAAAGGCTGTAGCACAGGTATGGGAAGAATACATTAAGAAACTATATAACATGCAGGCAGGATCGGCAAAAATAGAACTGGAAGATGAGGAAAACATTGAAGAAGACAACTTAGAGCCAAGTATTATGGAGAGCGAAGTAGAAAAAGCAATAGTGAAACTTAGGAAAGGGAAAACCAGAAGCAGCGATGGAATACCGGTTGAGGTACTTAAAGTTATGGGATCAGAAGGACTCAAAGCGATCACGAAGTTAATTATAAGATTTAGGACACAGGAGTATGGCCTTTGGATTTCCTAGAAGTAACAATGATCCCTCTAAAGAAGAAGCCAAAGGCAATGCAGTGTAAAGACTACAGAACGATAAGCTTTCTGTAACACACTTCGAAGTTCATCACGAGGATTCTCAATAAAAGGCTGGAGAAAAAGGCAGAAGAAATGCTAGGGGAAGATCAATTCATTTTCAGGAAAGGACGAGGAACTAGAGATGGTATAGGGGTAGTTATAATAATATCAGAAAGGGCACTAGAGTACAGTTAAGATATCTGCGTATGTTTCGTAGACTGGCAGAAGGCCTTTGAAAGAGTAAATTGGGTAATGTTGATGAAGATATTAAAGGATATCAGGGCATCGAACCGGAACCGAACCGAAAACCGAAACAGAAAAAAACCGTTATTTTAGCTGGAGTGAAACCGAACCCGAACCGAAAAAATATATTTTTCTGAAGCCGAACCGAAACCGAAAACCGTTATTTATTTCGTTCCATTTTTTCGGTACGCATAAACCAAGGGTCGGCAACGTTTTCCCGTTGAGTGCCACTCTTAACCAATATTCACTAACTATGGCCATTATCGCGTGCCACCCTTCAAATAATTTTGTCAATAACACTTACAAAAAGGTGAGTGATATATTTTAACAAAATAATGTGGTATAGGAAATGTTAGTGAAATCAAAGAAAATTTCTTTTTAATACATTTATTTGTAATTCTTCTTTGAAATATCGTGCCATGTAAAATCTCTTCGCGTGCTATCTTTTGGCATGCGTGCCATAGGTTGCCGACCCCTGGCATAAACAGTGGGAGCAAAAGAAGGGTTTTTGCTTTTGCTTTAATTCGAGTCCTTTTTGAAAGTCTCACTTTTCAAAACCGAACGGTCCTAAGCCTTTGGATAGATGCATCTTTGTGATGATATCTGATGGTTCAATGGTGGTATTTTCCATGGGCATCTCAATACATAGAGAGAGGGTCAAGGAAACGTTCTGCTTCTGCTAAGGTTTCCCAGAACCCTGTAAAACCCCCATAAACTTTCATCCGATCTCCATATGCACCGAACCCTTATATTTTGGTAGTCTTTCTTTAAAACTTATCCAGGAAGGATCGCTCCGAGTCGTACTTTGAGATATTCTTACTTCTGTTATATTTGTTACAGGTTAGTAAAATTCTATTTATACAGTGCATCTTAAACAAAATGTGCAAAAAGATTAGCATTCGTTGCTTAAAACTGAAGAAGGATTAAGGATTAATGCGAATTTATTTTTGGTGAAATATTTTGCCGACTGCAAAAACGAACACTAAAAACTCCGCTTGAAGAAAGACAGTTCATGAAGCGCTGAATATGTAAGTCTAATTTTCATTCTGTGCGTGTGTGTGTGTGTGGTGTTGATTTTAAGAGGATATTTAGTACAGCGATGTAAATTCTGTTTCGTCTCCATCTCCCATGGAAAAACGTAAAAGTCTTTGTCCTGACACGCAGACATTTTTGGTTATTGTTTTAAAATATCTAAGATATTGAGGCGATATTTGCATGACCATAAATATAAAAGACTGTAGATTAATTTTCTTATTTTTTTCTCAATTTCTTCAAAGATTCGCGTTTTTATTAATTTTATCATTTTAGGTCCTTGATAACCGGCATGATTGGATTCTATTATTGTCATCATTCTCCTGCTTAATATACATTCATTTAAAAAACCGACTACTTTTTCTAATCTTCTTTGAAGAATCTCCCAGTGTTGTGAAAGAGGACGGAATAAATATGGAGAGGGAGGGGAGTGCAAGTGAGAATAGGGATAAAGCAGAATGAGAAAGAGAATATAATATGCTATTCAATTCTAGGCTCGGACATAATAAATGCAGTTGTTGTATTTCAACTTCATTGAATCTCTCCTTCTTGGAAACGTTTTACATTTTGAATTTCAGCGGACATCTTCTCTATTATGTACATAATATCGCAACAACTATTCCAAATGAAGGCAACGGGAATCAATTTTAATATATTTATCTGTATAGGTGCACTTAACTCCTTACATAAATATGCATATACCGTTTCAAATAATCCCTTCTCACCCAATGCTTCCTCAATCACTCGTCTCCTCCTCATCTTTTTCTCTTCACCCCTATTTCCTCTTAAGTCTCTCCCTACCTTCTTTACTATGTATCTCTTTCCCGTCGTTATTCCTACCAGTTACTTATATCCATTCCTTCCTATAAGTCAATACCAAATTGGAGGACATTTTATTAATTGGATCGAATTTTGGTTGCTTGGAGTAAATGTTACTATGTGTACATATCTGTCATCTTAAGAAAGTTTATGTAATTACATATTGTATGGTATCTGTTATGTTAACATCTAAAATATTGTATTAAAGCTCTATTTTGAACAACTCTCTATGAATTACAGTCTACATTTATATGTGAAGTAATATTATTGAACCTGTTCAAGTACGTGCATAAGTACTGTTGGAGTAAATTGATTATGATAATGAGAGAGGTTTATATCGGAATCTGGAATATTGGAATTGTAAAATCAAATAAATGTTGACTTCTGAAAGAATAACAACGATTTTACATCAAATTAAAGACCAAAAAATAAATAACATTTTAATAGAATTTATACGCGTTAAAAAGGAAAAAATAAATTTTAAATTCCCATAGAACAGTATTGGACGGGGTCGTATAAAAGCAGCCGTTTACAAATTGAGTAACGAAAAATGTAAGAAGGGAATTCGTGCAATGTTTTACTGTTCACTGCATAGTGGGAGGGGGCGCTTGCGCGTCGTTGCGTGCGGATATCCATTTTTGTCATCTTGACTTGCGATAGTGAAGACGTATTTGGCTCAAACCAAAAATAACACAAATTAATAAGGATTATTTTGGAATTCTCTTGAAAATTTCCCCAAAAAAAATCAGTCTGAGCAAAAAAAACCGGTTCGAACCGGTTCAATGGTAGTTGCTGAAGCGGAACCGGAACCGAACCGAAATTTTTGTTTTGTGTGAACCGGGACGAAAACCGGAGCGAAAAATATTTCAGTTCGATGCCCTGAAGGATATCGGTGCATACTGGAAAGACAGGAGACTGATCAGGAATCTATCTGTGAAGCAAGTTGTAAAGGTCAGATTGGAGAATACGGAAAACTGGGGAGTAAATATCGGTAGAAAAGTATCATAACAAGAGTAGCAAAATGAACGGATGAGATCAAGACTAGAATAGGAAAAGCAAAAGCGGCTTTCAGAAGAGAGAAACACCTACTTACGGGAAATATAAGGGAAGATATCCACAAGAAGTTCATAAAATGCTATGTATGGTGTAAAGCTTTGTAAGGGGCAGAAACATGGACGCTAAGGAAAAATGACATCAAATACTTGGAAAGCTTTGAAATGTGGACTTGTAGGAGAATGTTGAAGATAAAATAGACAGATAGGGTAAAAAACGATGAAGTGCTACGAAGAGTAGGAGAGAAGCGAATCATTCTAGATTATTAGAAAGAGGAAGGCAAACTGGGTTGGACATTACCTGAGGAGAGAGAGTATGATTAAAGGAAAAATTAAAGGAAAAAAGGAAAACTAGATGGAAAAAGGGAAAGAGGTAGGAAAAGGTTTCAGCTAATAGACGATTTGAAAGGGAAAGATAGTTATCAAGATATGAAGAGGACATCGGAAAATAGAAGTTTATGGAGAACGAGGTTTAATCGTGAATAATCACGAACCTGTCTACTGACAGACTACCTATGATTGATATATATATATACACCTATATATATATATATATATATATATATATATATATATATATATATATATATCTATATATATATATATGTATGTGTGTGTGTATATATGTATAATATTGTCGCGGCTTCTTCTTAAATTTGCTGACTTATTTAATAACAAAATATTATACCTATAAATATTTTTAAACAATTCATATTCATTCATATTTTAGGCAATATCTGCAGGTATTAGCAAAATATTTACTTTATTTCTCTTTTTCTTATAAAAACTATAAAATGATTTTTTAACGGCGATGTGTTATCATGACGCAATATTACAGTTTGCTTCAGAGTCATGACACAGATTTTATTAAATCGATATTTTATGGCCTTCTTATTATGCTAGTGTTATATATGCTTCTTTTCCTATCATAGTTTCAACTTTTAGCTATTAAATTCTTAAAATAATCAAGTAATGGGAGATTTAAAGTTTGGTACATCACTGCTATCAGATTTTTACTTTTATGTACTGTACAAATGTAAAAAGAGAATATGGCAGAAGATATTACCATCATATTATTTTTTATTTTCGCGCTCATCGGCAGCCACTTCTACGAGAGCATAGGTAATTAATTATATTTTTCTCTTGTCACTCATGTTTCGTAACGAAATAAAATTCGAAAATAAGGTACATACATCAGGACAGGGCCGTAACTTGGGGGTTGCAGGCCCACGCAGTGCGTGGGGTCCCGAAGCTTTTTGGGACCTTCGAAAAAATACTGAGAAGACTCACTAAATTGAATCAACAAGAAACCAAAATATATTCACAAAAACTTATAAGAAATTTATTGACAAAGCCCTTTGTGGCGAACTACTCTTGTTATCAACAACCATTGTTTTGAAAGATGATATTGAAAACTAATAGAAAACGCCAAGGAACTATTGGAATGAATAATGAGTAAATACAGACGCATCAAATTATAAAAATATACGTGCAGCCCATGTGACATTGTCAGTTTTTCAAAATTAAAGTTAATAAAACCTATGTATAACTTTTATGCTCAGAAGTAGATTAGAGTATTTATCACGTCTTTCAATAGAAAACTCAGAGGCATGATAAATAAAAACTGATGAGTTGATAGAGAAACTTTCAGAATTGAAATGTGGAAAAAATAAAAAATTAAAATCATATAAAAATAACTTTATAACGATATTTTCACATAGATCGAAATCCCAAAAATCGTAGTTACGCCCCTGCTTCGGGCATTATGCGTGCAATGTCGTCAATTTACAATTACCGTATTATATGTATTAATTGTACAGAATGCATAATAAATCAGTGTTAGTTAGGTTTGAATGCAAACATCGATCGCTATTAGCGCAAAAATCTAAAATAGACTTGTTTCTTTTTCGCTTCGGAAACCTGTAATTGATTTTAAATTCCTGATCAATACTCTCAAATACGGCTAAAGGTATATAGTCACGAATTCTGTAAAAGTTGCTTCAAATATTCAGAAATCCGGTCGAAAATCAATCTTTACAGAAATGCAGTCATCTTTTCCTCCTTGGTTCTCTCTCTCTCATCAGCTATGTTTTCGTTGTCTTTTGCGCTCTCGTGGCAATTCAACCCCAATTCAATTCAGTTTTCCTCTCATCCATCCTTCTCCTGCTTCCGTTCTACGTCATTCGAATTAGAAGCTCAAAAAAAGAATCGAATGTTAAATTTTGCTCAAAATGGACTGATCTAAGAAATGCGCACATCTTGGGCGCTTCATTCGCAGCGACGAAAGATCAATAACGATAAACCTCTATGTTACGCAGACTGGGAATTTCATAGGAAATCGTCAATTTTACGTGAATCTGGCAGAAGGAATTAATGTTTTACATTTGAAAAATTCGCACCCTTCACGCCTCAATCGCTGAGCGCCGCCGTTCACCACTCCGCTCACTCATCGTTGAAGACAAAAGTGGTTATAGCCTCTTGGCGTCGATTATATGAAACAAAATTATACTGATGACTGTTACTAGATTAGCAAATTTCTTACCTTTCCTTTGCGTTTTTAGACGTTTTCGATTTAAACCTCATTAGTTTCATTCCTTTTGTTAATTGTCAAGAAGTTTAACATCGCGATAATTTGATGATGGAAACTCGAACCTTATAGATGTCATAAATATACAAAAAAGTGTTTACCTTATTGGGAAGATGAAAAAAGTTTACTTGACTATCAATCTGGAATCGAATGTTTCGACTTGCCTCGAAAAAGCCATGGGATTCGACGGCCGCTCAATTTTCTGCAGTTGGCCGCTAACTTACCTGAAAAAAGAAAACATCGATTCAGATTATGTGGAATAATTTAATGTCATGTAAGATCGGTTAACTACATTAAAATGGAGATATAATCTCAAAATAACAATCAATTGCTGCTTTAAAATAGCAATTTACCGAACTATACAATTTCTGGACATAAACATTTTTGTAAGTACGTACGTAGGTATTTTTCAATAATCATGTGTAAAATTCTCGTAAGACTTACGCAGGTTGTCTGCATTTGCTTTGTTAAAAAATCATGTATTTTATCGAAGTTTTAGGAGAATATGCGATAAGCACGTGAGAAATCAACGCGATGTAAATTCGGCTTATAAAAACTATTTACGGCCTACGTAGAATTTGGAACCGATATTGCTACTGACCATGCTAAACGGACGACAAAGCCAAGTGCGGTTGTGCGAAACACGAAGAGGCTCCATGTTATCTAAATATTGCATTTGGTCATCGTGGATTTGCCAACAAAATGTGCCGGACGGGATTTCTATGGATCGATCACAATTGTAAAGGGGTAGAAGGCGACCGTCGTGGTCACGAGAGTCCCTCAATGGCCCTATTTTCCTCCCTATTTCTTTCTGCCGTCTCCCCTTCTTCTGGGACCGTAGAATACAGCAGCGGTTCTCAACCGGGGGTACAAAATTTCTTCCAGGGGGTACGGAGCGACAAGGGTGCTGACAGTGTCAATAGTGCACCGATGCAGATCCGAGGAAAATTATCGGAGGGAAAATTCTAAAAAACATTTAGCTTAACCCTAATCCTACAAGGCTCATTTACTGACGTTAACTACCGGGGTGTGACTTGGAGACACACATGATAAATTTTGAATATATGATTCATTAGGACATTATTTTTATTATTCACACACTACGCATGATTACATGAGATTCCTATTTTATTCTAGACAAATATTTTTATAAAATTTTAAATATCATTACATCGAGAAATGATTTTCACCCAAGTATGGTTGAAACTGCAATGATAAAATGACCTTCATCTCATGCTGACAGAACATCAAATGATCAACGCATTTTTACTACTCACTCCACACCCAATGACGTAGTAGTATATAATTTAGATCAACAAAACCAGACACTAACAAAAGAGTTTTTCTTTACATTGTGTCAGTGTGCCCCAGGTACACATCAAGGTAGTCAGCGTAGGGATTTTATTTTCGGGACTATATAAATAAAACACAAAGAGATAAAAAAAATGTTAATGGCGTCCATTTATGCAGAAATACAAAATAATACAATACACAGTCTCCGTGCCAAAGGAATTCATTTTTAGATATAATCATGAATAAAAATTCAAATGTGTCTCTAAGTCACAGCCTGGCAGGATTAGGGATAAAGTGGATGTAGAGTGAGTGTGTATCAATACACAAGGCGTTATACACAAGTTAGTATACAAAGTTTGAACATCGTAGGCAAGAGGTGGGGCAGTGAATACAAGGACAGGGAGAGACATAAATCGCCGATTTATTTAATTGTCCTTCGACATGGCGGGTGGAAATCAATTAAATATCTAGATAAGGTTACCCAATGCCAAGACAGGATTATCAACTTTGACAGCAATAAAGACGCGGAACCGCAATCGTCTGACCTCCGAACACGATCTCATCTTTGCGGTGATCAAAATTCAACCGCGTATCGAGAAGATTGTCTGGAAAACAGATGAAAAAATCGCACTCATGTAAGTAATTAAAAAATAATGTAACTTGATATAATTTATACAATACCAAGTTACATTATTTTTTAATTATGAATTTCTACGAAGTAACGGTCGAAACAGTTGACTATAATGTTAAGTCTCATGTATAACTGCGCATTGATTGTATAGCCTTCCAAATTGTAGATATTATAGTTATTCTCCTTATTAAGGCAGTGAATATGGCGCGCTATTTGAAGATTGTCAAAGTTACATCATAACACAGGTGCTTAGGAAATAACACCAAAACCCAGCTAAATCTACCTCATCAGCCTCAAAAATTGCATGACCAGCCTCGGCGCAATTTACATTTTCTTCAGATGATGATGCAAATCACGTTGAAACCACCCGTGCAAGGCTTGACTTCGACAATATTTATCCGACAAAGCGTTAATGTTACTTCTTCTTATAGTCCGAAGTGTCTTATAGTCCGATAGATATGGTAAATAAATTAATAAATCGTCTTTATAAATTACAAGAGTAATTTTTGAAAAAGTGGCTAAAATATAATATTGCATCATATGTCATAATAGTTATTTTGTTATATAAGAAAACCTTGGTCATAGAATGCAAGTAGGAAGAGGGGGTACACGACAATGTTGAAAATTAACAAGGGGTACATTTCCGAAAAAGGAATAAAGGATTCCCGAGTGTATGGCTCACCAACCGGATGACGTCGTCGCTTCATCCCTGATCGAATCAAGAAACATTTTTCATCGTGTCCGCATGACTCCTTTCGTACGCTGCGAACGCGGCATAACGCCTGGGCGTGATCAATCGACTGGTTATACAAAACGGAGGAAGTTTCCGTTCCTGTTTCGCAATTTCTTTCACAGGTGCGAGTGCGAATTATGCAGGCGAAAGGCGATAGATACGCCGAAGATTAGAGGTCTCATTTTGGCTTCGTTGAATACAAACAAAACATTTTCAGCGCGGATGAGTATTTTTTAGTTTTTATATGCGATCTTTTTTATTCCCAAATGGAAGCTCAACAATGGCTCTCAGAGGACAAAATTTAGAAGTTCGAGAATAATTACTCTCATGAAGGATATTTCCGCACACATTCTTCTTATCATTAATCTCGATGCCCAATTATTTTCCGTTGCAAACGCGAAATATTTAGAATCCCGGCATATGACTGTATAAAATTTCACGTTAATGTATATACCTAAATTGAGTGAATTTAAAACAATCAATTACATAAAACTCATATCTCAAAACTTTGCTTGTTAACTCTCATAATAAAACCATTCATTCCTTTCTTCACCACTACTAAATGCACAGGTACCCCATATATTATTATTATGGTATAGCTGCGTGCGTGCGTATGTTAAACCAGTGTATATTAGGTATATCAGAAATTGATGATAATCTTAAACTTGGCGGATATAAACGTGAAAGTATCAGGAAAGATCTTAAAACCTTGATATGAGGAATAGTTATTTATAAAGTAAGTTTTTAAAAATGAAAATTTCTCCATATGAAATACGCACATTGCGTCGCCATTATTTCCATATAACGTTGCTTTCTTTGAATTAGTTAGAATTAAGATGCATACTTGGGGCAGTTGTGCAGCCGAAACAACGAAACATGTTTTTCTCGAAGGAAGAATCCGAAATCAAAATCCGTATTAAAATTCTTTTGATACAAGAAAAAAAATGGAAATTTTTCAATATTTTAACACTGAGAATTTCTATTATACCATGGAAACGAGTTCAACGCTTTTGAATTGGAAATGGTAGGGAGAGAAAGAGGGAGGGTATGATACTAACAAAGTTTCCGAATGCCTCATCATCTGGCGGGAGTATGATTCTATTGAGGCCACTAAATACCTCGTCATCCGATGGGAGTATCCTTTGTGAAAACATCAGGCGATAAGAAATTCTGATATTATGGAAACGAGTTCAATACTTTTAAATAATATACAATTTTTTAACGGAAAATGCGAGAGGGAGAGAAAAAAATCGCATTTATACCGTGAAATGATAGAACGGGAAGAAAATGGAAAGCTATTTTTATAGCGATTTTATGGCATGATTCGATTGTTTTAATATAAAATAATACAATACGGTTATTTTGATTATATTTCTTAAATAATAAATATTAACTGTATAAATTAAAGTTTCAGTCCTTTTGTCCTATCTACTTTCACCGTTTAATCGAAACTGCAAGCGACGCTGCAACGGTTTTAGTTTGCATTAATAATTCCGGATGCACGAGAGATTTTATGGCAAAATCCTCTCTAAATTTGTTGCTATTTTAGAAAATAATACAAAGGTCAAGCGCATTGCAATGCACCGCAGATTCTTTAGGAGGCCGAGCCAACACAAAATCACGCAGCAGAAGTTTTTGAAAATACCAATATTAATTTCAGAAAACAGTACAATGATTTTAAATGGGTTTATTTCATATGATTTTCAGGTTTAAATAATTTTAATAGTATACTGAAATAATATAATAACATTTTATATCGAAGTAGACCTTTATATTGTATTATTCATCTTTCTGTTCATTTGCATTCTGCCGACTCCGCTTTCTTATCTTAAACTTCTTACGACGATGTATTGGTCTAGAAAAATCGTCTCCACCTTGTAAAGGAAGAGGCAACTACGCCTACTGATTCTACGGAGATAATTCTACTTGGTTAAATATTAACTATGAAATTCCCAGGGAAATAACAGGATCTAAAATTTACCGGTTCAAAAGCGAGAAAACTTAACTCCGTGTAAACCATTTTCCACTCAATTCGTACTTGAATAACATACGTGAACGCAGAATAAATCTGGTTGGCAAAGGATAAGCAATAATTCTGAGATAAAACTACAGTCGAACCCCAATTTAGCCATCCTCGCATATCGCCCATGAATCGTTATGAACAGAATTTCCATCTTATTATAAAAAAGTCTCTTTATTTTTACATTATGAAGAAATTCCACCAAGTGACACTTGAAACAATTTACTATGCCAATATCGGTGTTGGACAAACAATAGAGCTAAATCTGAGTTTGACTCCATTCCGAATTAAAGAGAAGGAAGTATGGAAAACAAATGTAAAAGAATAAACAAAAAAATGACAAACTTGGGCTACAATTTTTCCTCGGTTGATGTCTTCGCAAGCAGAGAACGTCACGAGCAGAAAAAATAGGCCATTTGGATGCACATAGACATCGCCGCCCTCTTTTCCTCGCTCTTCCTCTCTCTCGCTATTTTTCTCTCCGTCTCCCTTTTCTTTTTGAAACAAAATCCTCTCGGGATATCCCTTCTGGCTGTCCATCTCCGTCATCCCCCACCAATCCCCCATAGGGGAGGGAGGTCGGAATAAGGACGCCACTCACCGCCATAAAGGAATCACTGGATCGTGGCGAGTCGCCGAGAATGGCTTAGGCGCCTGGGTGCCCGGATAGGGAGGAGGCGGAGGGAGGGGTGGGAGGGGGGGGGACACGGGGCTACACGGCGATACAAGGAGGGCATACAGAAGTTAAGTATGTGGGGAAGAGGGGGCAGGGGGGATGAATGGGTTAGATGACATATGGGATGGGGAAAAAGACGAAGGGGAGAGGAATCGGAGGCAGGGAGGTGATCAGATGGGGAAGGGAAGGGAAGGGCATTGGTGGTGGTGGGATGGGGAGAGAAGATTCGGGAGGAGGAAGGAAAGAAGTGGAATGGCAAGGGAAGGAGGATGCGATTGAAGCGCCATCATTTACTTCCCTCTTGGGATGACATTAGAGGGACAAATGGAAACTGAGCGTGAATTTAGTAAACTAGTAAAGAGTGCTTGCATTCTGCAAGCATTTCAGAACACTTTGTTTATTTTAGATTGTGAAATCTAATGCAAAATTAGGATTGAGAATCTCCTCAATTAAAGGATTACCTTTTAAACCTTTAGAACGAATAGTCATATGTCGAGGAGAGCGATGCGTGCTTATTTCCACAGCTGCGCGTTTAGCCCCCTTTGTGATCCTGACCGGCGTGACGAAATACGCAAAATCGCATTTTGCTTTCCCTAGCTATTATATGACCAGTAAGGTATCAATTATAAAATGTGTTCAGAGGACAACATTTGCTACAAAACAATCTGCAACAGCACGTATCTACGACTTATAGTTTCCGAGATAAAAATTAAACTGCAATATACAAATGGGGTAAAAACAATCCATAAAAATTAACAATTTTGATTTTTTTGTTTCTGTTTGGTTGTGACCAAAGTGAAGGTAGGAATAGGAGAGGGAGAGCAGAAGGGAGGGAGAGCAGAAGGGAGGGAGAGGAGAAGGGAGGGAGAGTAGAAGGGTGGGAGAGTAGAAGGGTGGGAGAGCAGAAGGGAGGGAGAGGAGAAGGGAGGGAGAGAAGGGAGGGAGAGGAGAAGGGAGGGAGAGGGGAAGGGAGGGAGAGGAGAAGGGAGGGAGAGAAGGGAGGGAGAGAAGGGAGGGAGAGAAGGGAGGGAGAGAAGGGAGGGAGAGAAGGGAAGGGGAGGAGAAGGGAGGGAAATAAGTGATGGAGAAGGTCAGAGGACGGCGATCAGCAGCGCGGGAAAGATTCCATTCCAAGGAGTAAGCGCAGGAGAAGGGAGGAATAGAGTGGGGGAGCCGTCCCCCTGCTCACCCCGTCATGCAATATCAACCGGAGTCTGGCGGGTGGGTAAAGGAGGACCCTCTCCCGATGAGGTCCGAGTGCACGAGACGCCTGGAAGGGGGTTAGGGGAGGGGAGATTCGGGGAGGAGGTTGGGGGAGGGAGGGTTAGGGGGAGAGGAGGAGGGTGAGTAAGGGTTAGCGAGAGGGATATATGGATTGTGGAGTGGGAGCCATCCGCAATCGAGGCTCGTCTGCTTCTCCCTTCTCCGGGTCTTTGTTTACCAGTACGGAAAATGGTAAGATGGGATACAGAGGACGGCGGTTGAAGCCCTCATCCCGCTTTAACTGAGGGGGAGACTCCATCTTCCTCACTCCCTCCTCTCTTCTCGATATTTTTCCCATCATAACGCGATGTGAGGACGGTTATTGCGGTCAAGATTCATTCTATTGCTCAGAGACTCTCCCTTGTCAGAAAGTGAGTCATGAAATACCAAGTATTTTTGCGAAGTGAGCGCGCGCGCGTTTATGCGAAAGTTCTAAATTCGATTCGATTTCAAATTGGGTTATAAAATTCGATTCGAACCTTAGAAGACCGATTAGGGCTGATTGAATCGCTACCTCATGTAACTCCTTAATCGATTGCGCATAACTATTGCGCGGTGCATTCTTTGCGCATCGAGTTTAGCGATAAAAATTGATTAAAATATATTTTCGAGTTAATTTATGCGTATTGTAATTTATAACAGTATACTGACTGTTGATAATGATTAAGTACATTTTCTCATCAGGACAATGGCAGCTGTTGTTTTAGAAATGCCCGTCTTAAGTGGGCAGGCCAATTTCAGCGTCGCACGTATTACTTAGTTAAATTTCGAGAAATGAAAACGATTAATTATAGCATACCAATTATTAAAAACTAATCGATCAATTACTGGAAAAATATAATTATTAACAAGCATTTGAGGAACGAGAACAAATTAACCAACAATAAAAGACCAAAAGAATGTTTTTCCATGAGCGACTTGCACTTCGCACGTAAGCGAGTGAATGACAGACACGTCGCATCAGATGTTCGTTTCTCGTCTCAACAAAATTGTTCCAATGTAAAATAAAACTACTATGTATGCTCGAGCTCTTGACTTACAGAATCGATTCGTTATTCGATTAGATTGTGATACTTCAAGATTCGATTCCAAAGAAATTTGAGAATCGCTTAGTCCTAACACATAATATATGCGGCAAAAGTAGAAAGTTTATAAAAATACGGCAATAGTTATATAACTTTTCCTATGATTACTCACAGAAACCAGTCCTGTTGTAAATATTCTGTGGAAGTTAACAAATGTTTAGTACAATTATCAATATGTATAGACGTTTCTTACAGAGGAGGATATAACAGGAGGATACTAATGTCCAGCCCAAACTACAAGAGCTAGAGAGCTGAAAATTTTAGTTTTTGTAGATAAGATGGAGACACATACAGATAAAATAAGACTTATTACCTAAGTGACATGAGTTCGACTCCAGAAATTCCAAAATTTGCGTTTTTTCCCATAAGAAAAGCATTGCGCCATTTTTGTAAATTAATTTTGGGCACTTGCCGGTAAGCTAGAAAAATTAAATTTTCTGTGTTTCTAGATGGCCGAAATATCTACTAGGAATCATTGTCACTTTTGCTTACAGTGTCTTGGGTTCGACTCCAGAGACCCCGGAATATCTCCCATAAGTTAGCATGGGAAAACGTAATCCAGTGTGTAGACCAATCTAATTAGTTTAGGAAGCTGAAATTTTGCAAGATTATAGAATTGTTCTCATAACCAACTATAAAAATCAAAAATTTTAAAATTGTTAATTTTTAGGGGTTGTTTTAACCCCATTTGAACATTAAAGTTTAATAATTTTTATCTTGAAAACTATATGCTGTAGGTTCGAGTTTTTGAAATAATTTTGTAGAAAATTATACATAGAAAAAAAGGAAATTTTGAAAAAGTTCAAAAATTCGACTGCTAAACATTCGCAATTGTTTAAACATATTTTTGAGGTTTATGTATTGACGAATGTGCTACGAAGCTGAAATTTTATTTACCGGTAGATTTTGTGAAAAAACGAAATAAAAAATTATAAAAATTTTGATATTTTAATTTCTTTGGCTGTTAAAAATTATTAAACTTTAATCTAATAGATAAATATTTAGGTATTTTGGGGCAAGCTAGGAAGCTGAAATTTTAAAGTTAAGTAGAGCTCAGTGCATTTAAACTAACAAACATTTGAAAAGCTCCCACAAAGCGTTATTGCGTCCGCATTAAACTTTTGAAATTTAAACAATTAAATAAATATTATTTCACTTATAGATGTGCTACAACTTCAAATTTGAAAAAAATGTGTGGAATTAGCACCTTACATTGGATAAAGTGTAATACTCTTAAAATTGCAAATTTAAGGCATTGTTTTAATCAAATGTTGTTCAATAAGGAAAGACTGATTGGGTGCAGAGGTGAAATATTTTGAATTAAAAAAATATTTCTAATAATGCCATATCTCTCTGAAATATTAATGTTTATCAGGGTCAGATGAAATGCTTGCAGAATGCAAGCACCAACTACTTGTAAATATTATCTAGTATTGTTTGTCTTTTGATAAATTATTTATTTATTTATATTTCAACCTGCTCGTAAACAGCAATTAACGGCTTTTACAATGAGCATATCAATGATTGCAAGGAAAAGCACATACAATGTTATGAATCTGACTCGGGACAGTAGCATTGCAAGAGGCACACGCTAGATACCCCAATTCATATATCACTATAATCAAAGGCAATAAAACCGAATTGCACCTCAAGAGAAAGCCAGGAGTGCGTGGGAGGGGCAGTTGGGGTGGAGGATGAGGTGATTTTGAAAAGTGGCCCTCGAAGTGTGAAGCTGGGCAGGGGGAGTGGGAGGGGGGAGGGAGGAAGACTAGGTGAGGGAGAGAAGTAGAGGAAGTATACGAAGTAGGTATAGAGAAAGTATTATTTTCACGAAAAAAATCGAATTCGAGATTTCAACGGATATATATGTTTTAAGGGTGGTTTCCAAACTGTGGGGCGCGCCCCCCTTGGGGACGTGATGAGTAGGTTGGGGAGGCGCCAAGGATTTCTCATATATTTACTGTCCGTTTAACCATCCTAATCTTGAGAACTACAATATGCAGCAGCCTAAATATAGCCTTCAATTGGTTAGAACGTATCGTTTTTCTCATACAAAGAATATATGTGCGCTGCTTGTAAACCAGAAATGCAGAACTGAATTAAAATCTTAAAAATGAATCTGCATGTCATTGTATATGTATAGTATATTTAAACCGAAAAATGGAATCATCCAAGAAGCGCGCGCAATTTAATACCAGAAAAAATAAATAATTAGTTCCTTTTCCAATGAGAATTGGCATTGATTTTATTTGGAACTCATTATATATCAATAAAAAATAATATTTTGTTGCCTAATTACCATAGCATTTATGCCAATAAATTATCTTTAAAGCTGAGGCGCAAAAATATGCAAGACATTTTCCTCAATGCCTTGATATCACTAGGAAGATTTAAATAATCGATAACTACTCTGTAAAATAAAATAACCCTTGTGGTTATTACTGAATATTTATTTACGAATTATTAATCAAAACAATTTTATGCAATTATTCGAAAAATGAGTTATAAATTAAGCAAGGAAAACCTTGTTTATCCTATCGCAAAGTAGGGTTGGAAATTAGATGATGGCGAAAATTACCCGGAAATATGGAAGAATATAAAGAATAACAACCACTTGGATTTCAGACGCTGTATATGCGCGCAGATGATTTTCTCCGTTCTTGTCACCAAAGGAAAAATTATTCTGAGAAATCACTTCCTTCCTCTTTTCACACGAGGAAGCAGACTATGGCATTAGTTTGACGACCTCCCAAAACAAAGTGATTTTAAGACTTTCGTCTTGCAGTCGTAAGGGCAAAGAAACTATGTAAGAATGAAAGACAATGTAGGAGGTTGGGGTAAAAGAGAAGCACTAAAGATTGGTAATAATGAAAAATGGAGAAACCTCCCAATAACCATAAAAGTAATAAAAAGGAAGTGGTCACACAGCGATTTAGGGGAAATTATTCCACGCCAGGGACCAAACACTCATACAATCTCACATACTCTCTGGGATCCTGTTGGAAACAGTGTTTTTGTTCAAAGAAGTTCATCTAAAAATCGGCCATAAAGGTGAAAGAGTTTCCAATGGCTATCCAATCATGATGTTTGCTAAAATTTTCATTGAACAGGAAAGAATGTTTTTCCTTGCAGAGTTTATAAATTTTCTTAAAGATTACTCGTATTTTTGTGTTAAACCTTCAATAATAGTACAGTCTGTAAAGTAAAAATAACGTATTAAAGAAATTTATGACATTTCGTGGAAAGAAAAAAAGTGAGATTGAACCCGAGCCCGCTGCTTCGTAGGCCAGCGCTCTAGCCACCAACGATGCGATGATCGCTCTCGTTGAACAGACTTCATGACCAAGTAGTTTTCTTCATTACAGTGTTGCCATATCGGCATTCACTTTAACCGTGTTTTCCGCGAAAACTATATGCCGGCGGAAATTTATGCAAAGAGCATTTGACCCCTTAATTTTTGCCAAGGAATCGCGTGGTGGAGTCCGTGTCTGCGAATTTTTCATCGCCCGTATATATAATTAAATAAAACTAAATTAAATATACAGAACAAAAGAAAGAATTTACGTTTGGTGGGAAAAAACCTAATGTAAAATAACTTTTCGTATGATATAAACCAACTTGCCGGGAAGGATCCACGAGAAGGGGTGCGTGAAAAACTCGCGCAAACCTGCTTTAGTAGAGCTAAGAAACCATTTCATACGTGCAATTATACGTTATAAACCTGGCATCGTATTAAAAGCAGATAATGTTAATGAAGAGGATTAACTGAAATAAATGAACGATAAAACAATCGAAAAAAATAATAACAACAAAAACAAAAAATAATTGAAAAAAGGAGAATTGGAGGGGGAGATAGGAGGAAAATGGAGGGAGGGGTAGATGAAGGGAGAGAGAGGGTATGAGAGTTGGGGAGAGAGAAGTTTATAGGGAGGCAGAAACTTAAGGGGATGCAGAATACATATCATTCATCGCTGTTTCGCTCGACAAAAGCTTCCGGAGGCATCTTGAAAGATATTCATATTGGCCATCATCTTAGGGACGAATCCTTCCGAAAAGAATCCATCGTGACCCCTCCTCTCTCTTGCTGTGTACCCTCACCATTCCCCTCTCACGACAGACAGACCCATTTTCCCCCGAATGGAGCTCTCCTCCCCACTTCCACCTCCCGTCAACCGCTTCTCCCCCTCCCCTCCCACTACCCCCACCCCTCCTCCCCCCAACCCCCCGTGTCCTCTCTCTCGCCCCTACACTCTCATTCTCCACCCTCCCTTATCCATCACTTCCATCATACATGGTCGCCTCTCCCATTTCCTCCCTATTTTATTTTTTACTCTTTTCCTTCTCCTCCAAATGGAACAGCTCACCAACGCTGCTGTTCAGTCAACTCTTCAAACAGGAACGCTCTTTCTTCCTCCTTTCCTTTCCTTCCCTCTTTGTATCCCTCCGTGTATCTCCAATCTTCCTCTCTCTATATCTCTCTCTCTCTCTGCACCACTT
This sequence comes from Tanypteryx hageni, assembly GCA_028673005.1. Taxonomy (NCBI): domain Eukaryota; kingdom Metazoa; phylum Arthropoda; class Insecta; order Odonata; family Petaluridae; genus Tanypteryx; species Tanypteryx hageni. Next base: position 8,919,729 of record CM054117.1, read on the forward strand.
GTCACGCCCTTCTCCCCTCCTCTCCTCCACTGCCCTCCCTCTTTCTCTTCCTTCCCCCTCCCTCTCTCCATCATCCTCCCTCCACCTCCTTTTCCCATCCTCTTTACATCCTGTCGTCCGTTGACACCTCCACAGTTCGCCGCACTTCCAAAAGGGCAGCACTGTTCACTACTTTCTTCGTCCAAGTTACTCTTTTTAACGACTCGTTCCCCCTCCGCCTCATTTGTAACTCGGTCGCTCTGCAATTAATACATCTGTTTAAACGTAGCCCACTTTTTATTTTCCTTCCTCGTGTGACGTGGTCCATAAAATAAATCGGGAGAGGGGAATATGGAAATGCGTAAGCGGCGTCTCGGCGTGGTGGCGCTAAGCGAGCCATCGAAAGCCTCGGGGCGATATATCTTCGACGCGCGTGCTATGACAGCGGCCTCTACGGCTCCATAAAATCACTGAGAGAATCATTACATCTAAATAACTCCGAATAAACGGCAGATTTATCGAGTGAGCACATCACAACGGAGCTATCCGATTCTGTTATTTATTACATAACCTATTCGAGGGCTATACACCAAATATGAAGGCATTGAAATGTTACGAGCCTTTCGAAGTTAAAATCTCAACGAAAAAATCTAACGTATGTCCTTTGAACGACAGTAGATCTTTTGAGAGAATAGGTAATTATGACAGTTCAGGGCGTAACGAGGGATGTTGTTATCGAGCTCAGCGGATGCTGGGATATGGCGCAAGTCAAGCCCTAAGGCGAGTTTAAATGGTATCCGAGGGGAATGGTAGGGGGAGGAAGGGAGAGAGAGAGAGGTAGATAGATAGATAAATGTATTCGGGCGAAATTTAGACCATAAGGTCCACTCTTACAGTTAACCCTATAGGGAGAAGAAGGGGGAAGGGCCTGACTCCCTCACGATGTCCAGTTCGCATTAAGCGGTCCCTTTAAACAACTTGTCCCATTCCAGTCCGTTGGAGTCACATCTCGCCTCGCCATCTACAGCTGTGCACTTTACGGATCTCGAAAAGCGAAAGCACAGCTTTAATGAATGGCAGAAGAAGGAAAAGGAATAGAAAATAATGAAAATGGCTACCGTAGCCCACCACACCAGAGATGAAAACAAACGCCAATCGAAAAGGAAATTCGATAACGATCCTGATAGCTTCCCGAGAGCGGCAGTCGCCTGAGAGGAAATTGGGGACCATAATTTGTAAACAAATGAAGGTCGGATAGAGAGAAGGGGTGTGTGTGTGTGTGAGATTAGGGAGGGCGAATTGGATTGGAATGGAGAAAGCGGGAACTGGATGGGAATGGGAGATTTGTTTACGATGGGATTTGTGAGCAGTTTCCAGAAAAGGCCTACATAAAATGCGAAGATTTCAGGAGACGAGGAGAGTTGCGACTGATAATGATATTGGTCGCGCGTTTCCGATTGCGCTATAATGTTTCGCCAACCAAAGCTTTAACGGAAAGACACATTCTAGGGTCGAACTATTAATATCATTGATAATGTTCGTATCTGAACATGCCAATGCTATTCAAGTATTGCGTCTTGATTTAATGCTCTTTCGAGTAATGCCACTTTTACCGCAAAGCTATATTCGGACAGTTCTCTCAAAATCATGTGTATAAAACTGCATTAGTTTTTAATTTATCTGTGAAAAGTAAAGATAAAAGTCTTGCCCATATATAATCATCAGGTATGATGGTTCAAAGAAGATGACGTGCTATGCGGACACTCGAAAAGATTGGTCCAAAATATTCTTTCCAGTTCTTACAAATGTTTACCATGAAAAAATGCGTTACTTTAAATCCAGACAATTTCCCCAGTGAGGATTATCAAACGGGCGCCATGCGTAAAAACGATCTAGGAATAAAAAATCGCGTCCGATGAGATATCGAACAATGGTGGGCGTAAATCAATGTCAGGGGAGAAAAAAATTGGTCGGGGGGATATCGTAATTGAGACGTTTTGAAAAATCTCATTAACATGCACCGAAAGACCCGATGGCCAAGACACAAGCGCATTCATTGTTGCCACGGATAGGGGGCGCCAGGACACGCACAGAGGGGATCGTCGGGGTGGGGGGAAGGGGGAGGGGGAAAGGGACATTTGGGCGCCGATCCCACAGACATATCCATTATCTAAGTCCATTCCTTCTTGACTTCCTGTCCATCGTCACTTTGACAACCAAGAGCCCCACATCCAAAATCCTTTCAAACTATCGTGTCGTTTCGCCTTAGAATTTCTTTAACTCTTGGGCCATGAAAATATCTATGTTGGCGCTATAAGGAAATTTTTACTTTATAGTGCACAGCAACGGCAAAACGATCCGCGCACTGGGTTTACTCAAACACCACACAAACAGAAATTGACGGAATGAAGTGATCTTAAGATCCTATGCAAACCGGCATTAAGCAGTAAACTTGGGATTACTTTTGAAACGATATAAAATTCTGCTATGACCGAAAACCGAACCCGGGTCTTTCACTTGCCGGGTGGATATTCTACCACTGAACTAAGAAACGGGAGAACTAATCTGCTACGGTAGTTCAGTGATAGAAGTGGTAGAATATCCGCCTGGCAGATTTTTTTTCTCGTTTCAAAAATATTCCCAACTACATTAACAGATTTATTTGTGAAACATTTTGTGCAGACAAGTGATTCCCAAGTGCGACCACCAGAGAATTTCAATGCCTCCACCAGCAAAATTACATTCTGTAGCGTTACGAAAGAAACTCACTGATCGAAACCTTGAGGCGGCAATGCGACATACTTTGGAAGAAAGAAGCGTAGGAAATATTCCTTTTAACAAGTTACTATAATTTGTAAATATAGGTACATATTTGTTTTTCTTCGCATTGTTACAGAAGTTTAGTTATTGTGATTTTTATATATTTTTGACAATGATGTTTTGAAACGCGATGTGAAAATACCAATATAAAAACTCATTAACATTTCACTGCATTGTAATTTTATCTCATTGTCAGTAAATTTCATAAGGGCCTTGCTTAGAATGAAATATATTACTTACTGTTAGACCCTAAATTTAACAATACAGCCACCACAACATGACAGGTGGCCACAGACGCGGCCACGACCAATTTTTCTCCGAGAACCACTGGTATAGACCCTTATTGTATGTTCTAGGAATAAAATAAATTATAAAGCTTTTGGTCTAAGTATTTGATAAGGTGGGTTCTCTTTGATGTAATCTTATCATTATATATAAAATAGTTTTGTCTCATATTCACTTCTCTATTATCTTAAATGTATTGGTATAATTCGCTAGCGTCTACCTGGGTTCTGCCAGAATCTTCCCCACGTTCCTCAATGTGATCTTTATCAGTATCCAATCACTCGCCAAAATCTCCGTCGTTGTCGTTACAATCATTGTCGTATTATTTCATTATCATTACGATTAACAAGTCCGTAACTACGTTGATCTATGATTGATAAAAGGTAACATTAAGATACACCAATCGTCGTAATATATCTGTTGAATACAAAGCATAGTTGAAACTCATCTAATGACTGCAAATATGAAATTGACACTTTTATTTGCTATTGTTAGGAGTAGGGAGGCACAGGAATGCAATAGAATCTCCAAGGTCGCGAATTACTCCATTCCTTAATAAATTGAAAATTTTTGACGTCATGCGTCTAGTAGATGTCACAGTAAATGTGCGTAGTCAGGTAAATGTGTACATTTCCCGGTTAATGTGCACATTTACCACCAAGTTCGGTAAATGTAAGTATAACATAATTTTACCGATTGGATTGGGGAAATGTTCACATTTACCTAGAGACATTGGTAAATGTGGATAAACGTCGAAACACCGGCCACAGCATGGCGGCGTCGCGAACATCTGTTGCATTTTAGAAGTACGGTAAATGTGCGTTCTCCGGAAAAAGGGGAAATTTCCTGGTAAATGTGCACAACTAAACTAAATTTGAACATGAAGGCAAATTTTACTCGGCCCCACCGGATTGAGTAGGTTAGTCGAAGTGTTTTTGGTTTCTCCTCACGTTCACTGTGTTCCACTCTCGGGTTGGGAAACGTTCATCTTAATATACACCAGCGGAGTCGAACCCTCGATGATTTTACAGACGATTAGTGAAATGAGTAAACTTCACAACTGGCAGAAAGACAAAACGTTGGTCGATGGCCTTTTCCTAAAATATGATTAATATAGCAGCAGTTAACGCATATGTTATATACACACACATTATTTTTACATAAACAAGAAAGACGAAACCAAGAAGCCAACGCCAAGGCTGGAAGTTATTCTAACTTTGCATAAGCAGTTGTCAAGTCCACGACAAATGGCAAGGCTTACAATTCCAGTACTAAGAAAGATCGCAAAGGTTTCAATAAACTGTGTATTGGAAAACGAAGCAGGCTCATCTCGAGAAGTAATCCCACTTTCTAACAGGCCACAAGGGCAGACAAAGTACTGTTACATCTGCCATTATTAAAAAAGGCGTGTGACTACAAGCTACTGCACCAAATGTCATATGCCAATTTGCGGCAAACATCCAAGGAAGTTTTGCCCTAGCTGTTCATTTTTCGTTTTTACTTTTTCGCATTTTCCTCAACATTTCTTTGTACTCTGAAATCAGTTGTGATTTTGAAATTTTAATGTGATATTTTTAGTGTTTTTATAAGGTCTGCCTACTAGTTTTCTAAGATGGTACTTGTTTTTATTAAAAAATTGTACTTATTGCATGGTTTATGAAAATTAATAGGCACTTACTCTTTGATTTTCCAACGTTATAGAAGTTTTTTTGCGCGATTCAATGTTAATACTAACATTTTTATGTTCATTCTATTTTTATTTTACAAAAATATTTGTTGTTATTTGAACATCTGTAATTCTTTAAGAAATCATAAGTCCCTAGAAGATTTGTCATTAAAAACTAGTTGTTGGAGTTTTGATTGATCAAAAATATACCAGAAAGTTGATTATCGATAAACACATTGCAATAAAAGTGGTTTTAAAAATAATCCTGGTGTGTACGTAAGATTTACGTATGTTTAGTAACAACCGCCCTAAAAATAAGATTAGTATCCTAGGAATAATATGTACCAGTGGAGTCGAACCCATTATGATTTTTATTATACATTTACGTAATTATTAATGTGAAGCATTTCTCATTTTTACTTATTTCCACATTTACCAAGGCACATCGGTTAAAGTGCACATTTACCGGGAAATGTACGGATAATACGTATTTCTGGACACTTAAACTTACATTTACCGAGCTTTTATTTATTTATTTATTTATTTATTTATTTATTTATTTTGGTCCAAAAACAGCACATTGGCCTTTACATTGGATACACCCAAAACAATATTTAAAAAATATATATATATATAACAAAATACCTATACATATCAAAATATATATAAAAACAGAAATTAACACACATAAGATGGATGTAATGAAAATAAAAATTACAGAAACAAGACAGCTTTTCAGAGACATTCGCCACCTGTGGAGGCACGGAGGAGCGAGGACCTACATGTAATATCCAGCGAGGGTGCTACCTTTTGTAAAGCATTAAATGAGGTGGGAATGCGGTAAAAAAGCGACCTTTGGGATATAGATAGCCGGAAATGCGGAAGATGAAAGAGAGAGCACAAACGAGTGGAACGTGATGGGACACGTAGAGAAAAAAAAGAACAAATATCAGTGGACCTGTAGAGACCATTCACCGCAGTGTGAATGAAATGGAAATCAAAATATTGCCGCCTGAGATGCAGAGGACGCAGTTTAAGAGCGGCGAGAACACCTTGTTTACTTAGCAAACGGAAGGCAGGAACACGGTTCCTCGCGATCGCAAGGAAGAAATTTAATGGACGATCAAGACACTTGAGTGTAGTCGGAGATGCTGTGGCCCACACGGGACAGCAGTAGTCCAGGATTGGGAGAAGGAAGGCTGAGAAAAATGATTTAAGTGCTAAAGGTTCATTTATCTCCTTAAATCGGTATAGAAGACTAAGAATAGACATGGCCTTAGATGTGGTTTTATCAATGTGGAGAGAGAAAGATAATTTTGTATCAAAGATTACGCCAAGATCTTTTTGAGAGAAGACCTTCCGGATTGGAGTGTCACTAAGGGAATAGAAAGTAGCGATAGGCTTTTTTCGTAGAGTGAAAGAGAGAAGCGTACATTTATTAGGATTTGGTGTTAATTTCCATATTTGACACCAGTCGGAAATCTTCGAAAGACAATTTTGTAGACAGTCGCTATCGTATGAATTATTAATTTGCTTAAAAACCTTACAGTCGTCAGCATAAAGAAGGACGTTACACTTTTGACCTTTGATAGTATTAACTATGTCATCAATGTAAAGTGTGAAGAGTAGAGGTCCGAGAACACTTCCTTGTGGTACACCTGATGTTACGGGGGAAAGAGATGAATAAAAACAATCTATTACAACTCTCTGCGTGCGGGAGTGTAAGAAACTAGTGATTAGGGAAAGAAAAGATCCATGAATGTTGAAACGATGAAAGAGTTTGTACAGAAGAAGAACATGATCCACAGTATCGAAAGCCTTTGCTAAATCTATGTAACAAACATCCAGTTGGGATGATTTTTCAAAAGCTTCAGTAATATTATAATGTAAGACAGATAAATTTGTTAAGCAGGAACTACCAGGTAAAAATCCATGCTGTTCAGAGGAGATATATGGGAGAGTGAAAGAGAGAAGACGTTTGTGGATGATTTTTTCAAAAATCATGGAAATTACCGGAAGGATGGATATAGGGCGATAATTTTCCACTTCCAACTTATTACCGCATTTCAGTATGGGTGTTATATTGGCGGATTTCCATTGATCGGGGAAAATTCCAGCGAGGTAACACCGATTGAAAAGATGGGCTATTGGATGGCATAAAACATTACAGGTTCGCTTTAAAAAGAGTGCACTCACATTGTCACATCCTGTAGCCTTATTGGTCTTCAAGGAAGCGAGGATACTATAGACTTCTTCACTGGTAGTCGAGATTGATGATAGGGAGTGTGATGACACTTCTACAAGATGAGGGTAATTGATAGGCTGAGATGGGGGTGTGAAATTAGATGTAAAGTAATTGTTAAAGGCGGAAGGCCTTGCCTCGGATGAAAACATTTGAGCATTATAAGTCACACTGTTCGGAATCCTTTGAGACCGGCGTCTAGTGTTTAAAAGCGTCCAGAAACGTTTATTATTTGTAGAAATGTCACTTATGATTGAATTAACATATTTATTATAATCCCGCCGGAGCAAAAACCGAGAGTGGCGCCTGATATTTCTGAAATTATTTAAGGTGTGGGGGTTTGGGTGCACTTTATATAACTTCCAGCAGGCAAGTTTGTTTCTGAGGGCTAGAGAGGATTCAGCGGACATCCAAGGAGGCCTATTCTTGGTGAGACGGCGGGTAGGGACTAGATCGTCAATGGCACTGAGAACAAAGTCGTAAAACAATGACACAGCGTCGGCGAGGGAACCAACCTCGAGAAGACTCCAGGGTAAGAGGGAAAGAACGCGGTTAATTGCCTCCCAATCTGCCTTCTTCCACACTTTCACTGTCCGGTTCGGGAGTGGGGAGGGTGAGCCAGCGGGAGTACCGAGGGTAAAGGTCGCCTCAAGGGAACGATGGTCGGATTCGATGAAATCCCTTCCCAGGATGACCTTGCAGGACTCGAACGACGTCATGACAAAATCCAGTGTTGCCTGATTTCTAGTTTTATGCATGTTACACTGAAAAAGTCCAAGGCCGATGACGAAGTGTTCCTTAAAATATTTATCCATTGGTTCGAAAGCTTCACATTCTTGAGGGGACGACCATGTTAGGGATAAATTGAAGTCTCCCAACAAAATAACATCACCGTATGATCGAGCGCGAAAAACTGAATCAAAGCAGTTTTCTAAAACACAAATACCACTACTAGGCGGACGATAAAAACAACCGACCAACACTTTTTTATACTTAAGAGAGATTTCTGTCCAGAGAATTTCACAATTGGTTTCTAGGTCCATTCGCCTAACGGCCCTCAAATTAGACTTTACTGCAATCAAAACACCACCACCACGAGAATTCCTGTCTCTCCGAAATATGCTAAAATTATCACAGAAAGGTAATTCCGAATCGGACACATTCTCACTTAGCCAAGTCTCGGTGAGTGCAAGTAAATCAATCTGATTGATTTCCTGGAGGGAAAGGGTCAAATCACTGATTTTGTTCTTAATGCTACGTACATTTTGATAATATAACGCAATCTGGGATGAACAAGGCCCCGGGTTCAACTCAATGTCCCCGCAAAGCAGCAAGAGCAGGAGAAAGCGGAGGAGACAGCGATGAGGAGAGGAGACAGCATGCCGGCGAGCAAGGCGATCAATGCCGGGGACACACGTTGGAGAGAAGCGGATAAGGAAGAAGCCTTTAAATTGTATTTCCTTGGAACTGAAGGACTCCTCATCAGATGAAAACATATTTACATTACACAATGTCGAAAACAACGTCGACTGGCACAAATTAAATACAATTATTATCAGAATACACGTACAAACTGCAATATATGGCGGAGCACACGAGCGACGTGACTGCCTTACCGCGGCCATATTGCATATTGCATATAGCTTGGTGGTAAATGTGCACATTTACCGGTAAATGCACACATTTCCCGATTACGTACCTTTTCCGTAACATACAATTCGACCAACGGTGGAATAATATGTAACGGGCGCAATTGCTCCCGCCTTATCCGAAGGTGAGCAGATAGAGAGCTGAAGAGAGGAAACAACGATGACGGGATTAGAATGCGGCGTTGAGTGGCGCTAGGAACTTATCCTATCCATCCATCTGATCTTCAGGTATCTGGGCCATTCCTCTCTCCGTTTATGCATCCACTCCTCCCATCGCCAAAACCCATCACCGCTTTCCCTCTCCCACTTCGCTCTACCTTCTCGACACTCTCTGGCAAAAGGCGGCATTAAAACAACTCCGGCCCATTCCCTAAACCCATCTCTTTCCGCCGCGTCTGTGAAACGAGGTCTCTCTTCTCACTCTCTAAACTCCACCCTCTGCAAGGGCTAATCCCTCTCTCCCCCTTCATCTCACTCACTCACTCTCTTTCACTCACTCTTTCTCACTCACTCTCTCTCTCTCTCTCTCTGGAGGCTACACCGGACATCCGGCCTCCGCAGACTCAAGAATATATACCGAATGCTCCCCTCGCCGCCATCCATTTGGGCTCCGCCGCCTGCCTTTCCCCCTCCCCTTTCCTCTCCTCAGCGAAACCTGCAGCCACAGGGATGCTCGGAGTGTAGCTGGGGCTATCGCTAACACAAGAATTCTCCTATCCTACCACTACAATGGAATTTAAATCTATTGTAATATGTCGGTCCTTTGCTAATATCTTCGAGGAGGAAGGGGAATTAGTGTCTTTCTCTTCGGTGGCGGAAGGGAGGAGACTGCTGAAGTTGGTATACTGTCGGGGAGAAAGCGAAGATGATGAAGAGCCGCAGTTGTCTTCTTTCCTCCAGACCAGGCTGATCTGCTATCGGGAATTATCGTTCGGCTTGACTGAGAAGATTGTGAATATCCGGGGTTCCCCTAGTATGAATTTGGGTAAATTTCGTGGTTCTGAAACTAATTTCTCGAACGAATTTAGGAAACGATTGGTTGTTCTTCACACCTCAATATTTAGTCATCAAATGGATGTAGTAATTTTTCAGCTTAAAAAATACAAATTTCAAATTTAACGAGCACTTCATGCAAGTTTTTTTCGCAAGCCCATCCAATTTTGTCAAAAATGTCGTTGAATATCGTCGTCTCTCATAAAAGAAAGAGAATTTGTATATATCTCACAAGAAATATTTCATATTTTCATCACTCGCATCTGCGATTGGATTAAGTTTTTCCACTTTAGTGCTTCAAGTAAGACCGATAATTCGACGCACTGTATATTATTCGCCCGCAGGGATATCGCGCAAACGCCATTATCACATGTCGGACCGTCTGGTTTCACTGCTGGTCAAGTGGTCAACTCCCTCTTTCTCCCTGGACACGAAGGCCAGGGAAAGAGGGACGCTTGAAAGAAGCGCAGAAGAGTGTTTGTGTCGGGACTCCCCTACTCTCTCCCTCCCACCAGAGATGAGAAATGGACCAACCCCATCTCCTTCCCGGACATACTTTCCTTTTGCGTCTCCTCACGCCACCATTTTACTCCGCTGCCCACATCGCGTCAAGTCCCTTTCCTTCGTCATCTGACACGCGCAGAACACTTTCCACCCTACTCCGTCCTCTCACTCCCTCCCTTCTCCTCCTCATTCCGCATCTAGTTATTCGAGCATCGGATGTTGTCGAACCTTTATGAAGTGGCGATGAAAAATTAGTACCGAGACAGGAAGGTTTCTCTGAATAGGTTCAAAATTTCCAATGCGCCCATTGATATTATTTACTTAAATACAACGTACGGCTGCAAAGTATTACGAAGGAAATTGCGGATATTTTGAGGAAAACAACACTGCGCGGGCTTATCCTAAGCAAGAGCAATTGATGCGGGAAGGGTATTAGATTGAGCTTCGCTGTGTGCATCCCACCATCATCGATACTGGTTGTAATAAATAATAAAACGGTATGTTTTCCATTACCCGCGAATGGAGACAATTGATCACGGACAAAAATTTGTATTTTTAACGAATTCACTACTGTATATAATTAGAGTAACCAATGGCGTACCAAAAATCTGTAAGTACCCCCCGCCAAAACAAATTTGAAGTCCCGGAAAAATTTAAAGCCCACTAAAAAAATAGCAGCCCCCCTTCCACCGCGCGGGGTCGTCCGACACGCCACTGAGAGAAACCATTTAAATTGAACCGATTAGAAAAACGACAATTATTCTAACACAGCCGTTAATTCTTCGTTTGGTTTCGAATGATAGTCTGCTTTGCCATCGACCGTATCAATTGCGATCGTTCCGTATTTCTTATTGTCACCGCAGATCCCTATTAATGCTTTCTCTCACACTAAAATCGTTACTTGAATTTCTTCCCGAATGAACCATAAGTTGCAAAACCCCTTGTTTTCATCGGATCCACCGGCAAACACGCATAGTTCCCGAATACCGGAGAAAAAAGGGGTTATTCCAGTGACAAGCGAGGGACGTAACTAAGGGAGGGCCTTTGGGGGAGAGGCTTTGGCTCTCCCCTTTGTAAGTTCTCGGCCATACCATGGCTTTTCTGTTGAATATTATGCTTGAAAAGATTAATTAGCAAAGTACTGTATATTTCTGTTCTTAATGCAAAATTACCTTTTATTTGTTTTACTAGTGCAATTACTTAAAACATTGTTTTCATATTATTATTTCATTGTATTTGTTATTTTGGTGTGCCCCTCCAAATATTGTTGACAGTCATGCTGCCCCTGTCCGCCCCCTCGCCCTCTCTCGCCCTCCTTCGCCCTCCCTCGCCCTCTCTCGCCCTCCCTTTCCCCTCTTCTATTTGGAGGCTATATCGTTATGAAAAATAGCAGACTTGTTCGGAGAAAAATTACCACACCAAATTCATGCAATATAGGAAAATAATGCAGGAGATTCGATTTCGGCTTTTAGTTGCAGTCGAGAAATGCAGATAAGCATGATCATTACTTGAGCATCTTGAAGGCGAACTTCTGTAACACGGATTCTAGCTACTGTCCATAACTCACCTAAGCAACGCTATCATTTTCGCCTTTGAGAATAATTCACGTCAAGGCTCGAGCACGATTAAATGATCGTTTTAAAACGAGTTTCTGATTTCCGGTCGTGGGACGTCCATTTTTTCGCACGCCAAACAAAAAGTCGACTGTTGAAAGCAAGAGGAGATATATATTCCCTCAGTATCTTTCCTATAAAACCTATCTCGCAGCGAGAAACCAAAATAAGTCATCGTTTTCCACGCATTCAGGGACGAAACAAATCACCAAAGCCATTAGGGGCAGATGCGAGAGAGAGAGAATACGCACCTCGGCTAGGAATCCCGCGGGGCGGAAATAAACGAGGTTCTCCCCTATCTCCCTCCCCCTCTCAACCCACCCCTCTCTCTCTCTCCCTCCCCTCTCTCTCACCCTCCCCTCTATCTCCCTCTCCTCTCTCTCCCTCCCCTCTCTCCCTCCCCTCTCTCCCTCCCGCAATAAAGACATTTTTCTTTCTTTCTCTCTCGCCCTCCCCCCTCTACCTCCCCTCTATCTACCACCCTTCTCTCCCTTCCCCCTCTCTCCCTCCCCTTCCCCCCTCCTCTCCCATCTCTCCCTCCCCTCTATCACCCCTCCCTCCCTCTCCTCTCCCCCCTCCACCTCCCCTCTCTCTCACCTCTCTCTCTCTCCCCTCCCCCTCTCTCCCCTTTCCACTCTCTCTCCCCTTGAAGTGTTTTTAAGGATTCCACCACGCGGCGACGTAATATACTTTACCCTCTTCCGTACCTCTTTCAGAGAACTATTCCGCGACCGCATTCCTCTCCCTCTACTTCCCAAAAGATTTCTTCTCCTCCAAACACCCACTTTCTCCCTCTTTCTCTCGTCTCTTAGCTACTTGCGCGCCATCTGCTAGCACTTTCATAACGACGCCTTTCACAGGAGGAGGATGGGTTGGGCGAGAGAGAGAGAGAGAGAAATTGAAAGAAAAAGAGAGATGGGCTGAAGAGGGAGGAAGGGTGAAGAGAGGACATGGCTGCGAGTCATCAGTCTGAAGCGGCCCTCGAGAGAGAGAGCGCAGAAATAAAACAGCCAGCCAACAGCTATAACGCGCGCGCGCCCCAATCTTATCGTGAGTCATGCGACCCACATTGCACGCCATCCTCAGAGAGAGAGAGGGCAGCGGAGAGGGAAATGAAATGGAGGGGATTTTGTCATTCTTCAGCCTCTTCAGTTTTTTGCATTGGCATTGAAAATTCACCGACGATTGGCGACGAACCGACTGAAATAGCTCCCAAAGGCGCGATCAATACATATCCTCGGAAAATAACATTTAACTCCTTTCAGTTAGGCCTGCATTAATGAGACAACAAATCGGAAAGAGAAATAATAACATTGGAAAACATATTCCAAACGCCCAACCAGCTCAACAAAATACTCTTTTGTTAACAAATTTTCACTTGCACTAAAATGCTAAACGGCTTAAAGAGCAGCGGGTCTGGATTTATGGAACTAAAAACCAAGCAGATACAATGCATTGCGTAGGTTTCAAATAAAAAACTATTCGTTTTGTATCGACGTTATGAATCTAGCAGATAATAAATAGGTTCGAAAGAGTTTTCAAAACGGACAGCATTCCACCTGTCAATCTAAAGGTTTTAATCACGGAAGATATTTATTTACGATCGTAAAAAATAATTGATACAACGAACAAAAGATTTAATGTTAATTGCCGACTGTGCGAAATTTGATATGGGAAGTGAAAACTTTATTTCATTTTAAAGATATTTTGATTGTTTTTCAATTAATTGCCGTCATTAAACGGCCAGTTATTAATTAATTTACTCAACTGGGTTCATAATGATTTGAATCCAACAAAATTACGGGCGAATTCCCTACAATAACATCGTTCTCGGTGGTTAATATGCAAAAATGTAAGTACGTGCCCAGAAATACAAATACACACAGAGGCTCTCGCGCGCACGCAGCATTCCACGGGGAAAATATTAGTATTTAAAAATAATATTAATTCTTCTCAGAATAACGCTTCATTGATATCTTCATATATTTGTATGTATCATAAAAATATTATGAGCCATCAGTCACATTGATTGAATGTTTTCATGAAATCTCCTATGAAAAGTCTTCAAGTGTGTCGAATGCTGATTCCTTTAACTTTGAATTGTCGCAGCGGCACTAGAAGCAAAGACAATGCCGGCTCCTCAATTTCCAATAATATCATACTTAAACATTCCACTAGAGAAGAGAGATCGTCATTTTTTGTCATAGTCATCACATGAAGCCGATCATGTTTACTCGCTGCCCCAAAAGTATCTGTCCGTTAGATAATGGGCGACCCCTCTCTCTCCTCCCTCTGTCGCTCATACTCTTCCTAAATCGCTTCGAAATTTCTTTGCTTGCCTCAAAATCCCCGCCTAGATCCGTAAGAAGATACATTAGAAAAATAGAAGTAGAATAGGGAAAAAAATAAAGCTGAAGAGTGGAGGGAGAGAAGGGAGGTGACGAGAGAGAGGGAGGGGGGAGGGAGAAAATAGGAATGGAAGAAAAGTGCTATTTGTGCATAGGAGAAGAAG